>JAOXNR010000013.1:1457224-1495254 GCA_028571225.1 Parsonsia alboflavescens
TGTCAATATGAACTTTGCAAAAGAAAGAGAATCTTGTTTAGCCCATCATGGGCGAGTGGGAGATGTTGGAATTATGAGACACCAATGATGGGATATGTCCTTTAGTGATAACAATTATGAAAAAGAAGTCACTAAAAAGAAAAGATATGATGCTTCTTTCAGATAATGAAGAGAAGATGTCAATGATGGGATATGTCCTTTAGTGATAACAATTATGGAAAAGAAGTCACTTAAAAGAAAAGATGTGATGCTTCTTTCAGATAATGAAGAGAAGGTAATTAAAAGAAAAGGATGTGACCTTTCATCAAACAACATCTTTTCAGACAACTCCTTTTTTCAGACAACTATAAAAGGAGGATATGGGTCTTCTATTTTAAATATGTTTTTTACAGATTAAAAATACATAATACAGAAAACAATTCCCTCTATCATATTTTCTCAGACATTGATTCTTAGTATTGCAAAAGGGCTTATAATTTGTGGCTAATAAAATATGTTCATAATTGTGATATACTTTCTGATCAGTGATTCAATTTAACCTTGGGCATGTCTTCCGTAAGTTATTATCAAAATAAGTTTCTGTAAGTTATTATCAGAATCTGCTTCTATATCTTAAAGGATATAATTTCCGTCGGATACACATGTGTACAATTAATGGTTTCAATCTTCCAAGACATATAATTCATATGCATTACAAAGCTTATTATTCAAATATAATCTAAATTTTACCAGAAGATTGTACATATAAAGCTCTCAAAAGTTTCATTTTTCATTTTTTATCCAAAGTGAGGTGGTGTTCCTTATTGGAGTCCATTTAGAATGAGTCACTATTCAATGTATTTAGGTCTTTTTTTTATTTAACATTTGGTCCTATGGATACGATTTTTTGCCTCTGAAATGTTTTTTTTTGGCTACATAATTTGTTGTAACTAATATCTTTCTCCTTTTCTGTCGAATTCATTTCACCATAATAATAAATTATTTAAATTAGAAGATGACATGTAAGATGGTTGATATTAATTTTGAGTAGTATCACACCAACGTCAATAGTCATATTGATACATCAATACCATCCAATATTTTCTTGATTGACAATGATTCCATAATATGTGTTTCATTATTTTAATTACGCTTGTTTTTCCCATAGTATTACATGATGTTCACTAAACAAGTGTACAGAATATAAAAACAATCTTAAAATTTTAAATTTGAAATATTGATCCAAACTTCGATATAGCAATGCATGGCAATATACTCCATTCTTATTTATTTAGCCATGTCAAGGCCCTGACAAAATGCTCCATATTTTTGCAAATCCTTTTAAGAAGGACATGAAAATTAAAAATCACTTAGGCTGCTTGTATCTAAGGTTTGAAAAGATGTTTGATTTCTTCCCAAAATTGAGGCGGCAGCCACAATTAAACCACAGTTCCCGCCACATTACAAACCGACCCGAAAATTCAGAGGCACTTTTGTGCTTTAAAAACTCCCACTCAAATCTACATCGTTTGCGGTTTCCCTCTCTCTCCCAAGAAACCTCTCATCCCTCAGAAACCCTAACCCTAGCGCCAGTCCTTGACGAAGAAAATGTTGGAATTGAGGCTCGTCCAGGGAAGCCTTCTGAAGAAGGTTCTTGATTCTATAAAGGACCTGGTGACGGATGCCAATTTTGATTGCTCTGCTACTGGTTTCTCTTTGCAAGCTATGGACTCTAGCCATGTGGCTTTGGTGGCTCTGCTCCTTAGATCCGAAGGATTTGAGCACTACCGGTGTGACCGTAACATCTCCATGGGGATGAATCTTAATAACATGGCCAAGATGATGAAGTGTGCCGGTAATGATGATATCATCACCCTGAAAGCTGACGATGGCAGTGACACAGTTACATTCATGTTTGAAAGCCCCAGTAAGTTTGATTTGATTTTAGGTTTTTTTTTTGTATTTTGTAAATATTTCTTTTTATATTTTCTTGTGAAAAGTATGGATTATCGTTTTTATAGCCATATTAATGTAATTTGAAAGGAATTACTATGTCCAATGCTTATCCTGGTTCCAGAAATAATTTATTGCGATTTTCTTTCTTCTTGGGAGGATGGGGCTGGTTGTTTCCACTGTGTCTGTTCCTTAGTATTGCACAAATAGATGTTTTGTGGATCTGATTTGGTTCATTTTACATGGGGTTTCCAGCTCAGGATAAGATTTCTGATTTTGAAATGAAGCTTATGGACATCGACAGTGAGCATCTTGGGATTCCCGAAGCAGAGTACCATGCTATAGTTAAGATGCCCTCAGCTGAATTTGCAAGAATTTGTAGAGATCTTAGTAGCATAGGTGACACAGGTACTTCCTAGTAGAATTTCCACAAAGATTAATTTCATTGAATTCTGGCCTTTTCAAATCTACATTCGACTTATTGAGTTTGAACTTTTTTTCTGATTCTTGCAGTTGTCATATCTGTCACTAAAGAAGGTGTCAAGTTTTCCACTAGAGGTGACATTGGTACTGCAAATATAGTTTGTCGCCAAAATACAACAGTAGATAAGGTAATGTACAAAAATTTACGCGTTTTAAGCAATTTATTCAAGTTGGTTCCTGATATAGTAAGAGCTTTGTTATTGTTTGTTTTACTTTCAGCCGGAGGATGCAACTGTTATAGAGATGAACGAGCCGGTTTCTTTGACTTTCGCCTTGAGGTATTTGAACTCCTTTACTAGGGCAACTCCCTTATCCAATACGGTTACCATCAGCTTGTCTTCAGAACTGCCGGTTGTGGTTGAATATAAGGTTGCTGAGATGGGATACATCAGATTTTATTTGGCACCCAAAATTGAAGAGGATGATGAAGATACAAAGCCTTAAATATCGTTTTCCCTCTATTGTTGCTATGTCTCTTTTGTTCCCGTTATGAGCCAATGATATTTTACGCATGTTGTTTAGATTGAGAAGTTCAGGTTTTATATCTTTAGTGATTGAAATAGATTTCTATCTTAACGATCCCATGCACCTTGCTTTGTTTATATTTAGTGTTTAGATCTTATTTTGGCTTTGTTATTCCAGTCAATGAAGACATTTTCATAATTTTCTATGGTTTATACAAATCTTAGAATTTTTATCCGAATACAAGTTTTGAGTTTAAACACTCGAATAAATAGCTTATTAGAAAATGATTCTTAACATGGTAACCTGCACATGAGATTCTTTTTTAGCAATGTGGAAAACTTTTTAAAATGAAATAATATATATGTTGTCTTGGTTAAAACAATGGATTTAAAAAGTTTAAAACCTAATCATACAAAAAGGTTTGTAAGTGCTAAATACTTTGATCATACAAGATAAATTTATTTTTTAAAAAATTTCAAATGCAACTCCATAATATTACAAGCAACACAATGATTCACGAGATCCCGTTATACACTCTTTGATTCCTTAGCTTCTCATAATGCTTTTCTTCATTTTGAGCCAATTGAGCAGTGGAACCCAAAAAGAAAAAAGAGAAAGGGCTGGGGAGCATGAGGTGTCCCTGGCAATCATCTAAAGAACTGAAACTTCGAGCAAGTTCTCCAGGAGAATTGAGATCAGAACAGCAAATGCCAAACTTCTTGCGAGGAACACCATGGAAGAAACATGAGAAAATGAAACTTGATAATGATTAGCACTGTCTCCAATCATCACCCATATAAATTGCTTGATCCCCAAGATCTTCTTCAATTCTAAGCAACTGCCAAACAAGGAAAGATGTTTTTTCTCAGTCAAACACTCTAGAAGAAATATGCCAAACACAATCAGGGAAGGAGAGGGAATGAGGCAAGGTCAGGACTGCACTGGTAATGACAGAAGCCAAAAATTGTTGCGGACTTCAAGGCAACTGTTAAGATACTAAATGTCCTAGAGGAACACCAAATTATACCTGTGTCTTGTTCCAGTAATTCCTTAAATTGAATACCTTTCAGCAATTCTTCCTTTTGAAAGTTAACTATGCCCTAAATTTTGATATTATATATAGTTCCTTAAAATATAAATTAAAGAAGCCAACTCAATTTGTAGGACTAGGAAGATACAAATTCAATACCTGGTTGTACTTTGCCAGCCTTTCTCCTCGACAAGGTGCACCAGCTTTTATCTGACCTGTGGATAGGCCAACGGACAAATCTGCAATGAATGAATCTTCAGTTTCCCCACTTCTTTGAGACATCACCACACCCCATTGAGCATCCTTAGCCATTTTCACCACTTCAATGGCCTCGGTTATTGTCCCGATTTGATTTATCTAAGGTCCAATTCAAAGAATTATCAGAAACTAGCAAGCACGTAGACAGAAAATAAGAAAATGAATCAACAGCAAAACCCCATTAGTGACAATACTAAATTTTCATAATCAGCGAAGAATTATAGTTCCAAGTAAACTTGTATTAGGAATGTCATATTTTAATGTGGCTACTCAATCCAACCAAAACAAGTCCCCAAAAGAAGACACTACATAATATGGGACAGATTTAAATCAGAGAAAAAGTGAATTCTGTGAGCATACAGCAATCCTAACAATCTAGAATTTCAGAGGTTAATCAGACAATTTTGGGAAATGTAGTTTCTTTGTGCAATACCGAAGTATCCTTTTTTAGAGTACCTTGTAGATAAACTCATCTATTTATGCAGTTTGTCCTCATTGATAGGTAAAGAGAATTGAAATGTCAACAAGTACCAGAACCTTTCAATGCAAATAAAAGCTCAGCTACAAGAAGACCATTACAGCTCAATGTTTCAAGAAAACAGCAAGCTTGCATGGACCATTACAGCTCAATGCTTCAAGAAAACAGCAAGCTTGCATGAATTAAAGCAAAACAAAGTTGGCAAATGTCAGGTGTAGGTGGCTTTGTCCACATTGCTTTGGTTATGAAGTTGGAAACCTCATATAAGTAGATACCTTAAGGAGCAGAGCATTGCAGGCAGATTCCTTTGCTGCTTTCTCAATTCTTTTAGGATTTGACATCAAGAGGTCGTCTCCCACAACCTGCACAGAAATACTATGTCTATAGTTAAAATGGAAGCTATGGAAAGATATAAGAGGAGTTACCGAAAATTGAACTCATGCAGAATATGCTAATGCATACACAGCTTTTGTTTGCCAAGGTGCACACAGAACCTCATTAAGTAGACTACTGGCTTTATTAGTTACCAAGAAACATATTACTCCCTCCGCCAGGAATTGACTACCAATTTTCATTTTGAATATCCACTTTCTAAAAGATAAATAAATTTTTAAGTTTAAGTCCACTATCATCCTCCATCACTTAAGGGATTAAATCCCACTTACTATATTAATTATAAGAATAATTTGATAACTTGATTTTTAATTTTTATATAAAGTTAAAAGTGGACAATCAATCCAAACTAAGGGAGTACCTAACTTCAGGCATGGATAGGAAGAGTATAGCATCTAAACTATTGGAAGTATAAGATATAAAACATTATGCTCTTTACCTCTTCTTTTTCACTCTCTTATTTTTTGGTATTCAATCAAAGAAATATGAAGGCATCAGCAAAATCTGTTTGAGCTGATAATATTCATGTGGATTTGTCAACAAATTATAATTTTAAACAATTATTCAGATAACATTTGGTACACTGCATTTTGAGGTCTTATTTAGAATATCAAAGATGTACTAGTTCCTTGTCCACTAAATCTGATTGCATTCGTTCCACTAAGAATTAGATATAGATTTGCACCCTTATCTCCTGCTCAGATAAATGGAATTCGCATTGGAATTTGATTACAAGAGGATAAATGGGAGATGGCTTTACTATCATATAGAAGTATAATTCCTCACTGAAATTTATCTTAACTACTGAGTACTAGCATTATAAGACACCATATAAGATTCTTCAAATGCCACTTAAAAAGGATAAACATCATGAAAAAGCTTCTAAGATTAATATTCTAGTTATGTTAGGCAGGAGTTGAAGGTCAAGTTTGAGGCAGTGGGATGTGAATCATGTGATGAAAAAAGTAAAGTTTGGTTGTCCGCGATTTGATGATCTTAGAGGGGCAACATGCTACAAGGAGAAGCAGCGGATGTAAATTATCAAAGTAATAGATGACAAGAAGAATGACAGACCGACCTGGCATATTCCAAGACTTGAAAAATAGTTGACATGCTCCCAGTCCTCCTTGTCAAATGGATCCTCAATGGATACAATAGGGTAGTCTATAGAAAAGAATAATATTTCCAGAGTAATTGGATTGTTTTAGAATGTCGTCAAAGATTATACAGTTATAATAGAAAGAACCAGATGAGAAGGTAGAATAAATTATCACCTGTACATAATTCTTTGTACATATTAATCATATCCTGTCCTGACTTGAAGTTCTGACCTGATTTGTTTGGAGATTTGAAATCAATATCATACTTTGTACCTGAAAAAACCAAATCAAAGTCACTTCTATACAGGCATGATTTATGTTGAATCAATCAACACTGATGAATTTAACAGAAACAGCAACATCATGTAACACCAATGCTAATGAACATAATGTTTTGCCCATTGAGCAAATAAATTTTTCCTGTTATATTCATATTACCTATTTTGATAATTAATGTCTAAAATTCACATCAAGAATCGTTCTGGCCTCAGATTACCAGGAAAATTCCATTTTTGTACTTACCTATGCAAAATTCAGTAGCAGCAATATCCAAAGAGATCTTTATTTTCTCATTGTATCCTGTTCTTCCAATTGCCTCCTTAACAAGATCCAGACCTTCCCGAATGCTGCCAAATGAAGAATATAGAAGATCAAGAGGTTCTATTAACAGAGGAAAACTATGAATAAAAGATCAACAAAGAGCGACTGAGAAACTTGCCTGGAGATGTTTGGAGAAAAACCACCATCTTCACCAATGTTGCATCCATGCAAGCCAAATTTCTCACAAATAACCGCCTGCCAGAATAGGACAAAATTTACTATCAAAAGTTAGTCAGATAGAAGAGAAGCAGCGTTTAGGTAAATGGTGATTCCATAATGAATTGGGGTTAATCCTTGGAATTGAGAAAACAACTATAAAATAATAAATAAAAAATATCATTAAGTTTTTCTGGCCAAAGTCTTTCCAGTTTGCAACACAGCTCCATCTTTATATGTTTTTAGCTTGAAAACATTCATTCAGAAACTTTATCGCATGCTACATAATGATTACTCATACGACCTAGTCTTGTCTGAAACAACAAATAACGCATAACGAAGTTTGTAAGATTCAAAATCAAGAAAAGTAACCAAAGGTCTTTCATTAGTAAAGGATTGCAGAGGTTACTGGTAATGAAGTCCTTCTTAGCCAACTATTTGAGATGCAGAAAATGTTATTCTTTGCATAGATAGTTGCACTTACTGATAGTTTAACATAGAGTCAGGCCTCTAGCAATAAAAGTAATCACCTTTAAATGCTGATAGGTCTCGGAACCCATTTGTAGTGCCTCCTCAAATCTTTTAGCTCCAATTGGCAGAATCATAATTTGCTGAAAGCATTAAGAAGAGAATCATCAGCTAGGATTAAGTCAATCCATTGAATGAAACATAGACAATAATAGAATTTAAAAGAAACAAGTAGCATCTCGGGCAACATGACATGGGAAATTAAATCACACAAACCAGCACATCTTAGTAGTAATATACCGAAGTATTTCTGAAGCATGAAATTTCGATTTCACTATCACCATGACTGTTTCAACTCAATAATCTCTACAGATGTATAACAGAGTAACACAGATTCTGTTGACATTGTAGATATGTATTAATATGTTTTAGGAAAGATTATAATTCTATAGAACACTATAAATCTTAGATTGATAGGGCAAATTTTAGATTAGTTGGCTTAGGAACTAGTTTTGGTATCATAAACTTGTATAAATACATATGACTTTGCAAATAAATACATAAGAGAAATTCTCCTTGTAAAATTCTATGTGGTATCAGAACCATTGTTGCCGGGCTGAGTTTTTCTCCCTCCACTGCAGTAGGGTTTAATGAACTTTCTTTGTTCTTCAAGAGGTTGAGCTTCCTCCCTCTTCTTGTGTCCTATAGCCCATATCACCATAGAGTCCATCCTCACTCCTCTGGAAACTCTTCTGCTGAACCGCGTCTGCCAAAGCCGTCTAATCCTTCTTCTAGTCCATCCCGCAATCAACAAGTTCATTTTTTCTTTGCATCTTTGTTCTGGTTCTGGTTGCTCTCCTCTATTTTTTCTAAACCTTCTGCACGGGCTATTTCCTTGCTTTTGGATTCTAATTTGTTCAACGACATGGGGACTAACAAGGCTGTAGAGACTATCGAGAATAATGATGCAATAGAAATTATGGGCTCTAGTGGCTCCTTGTTTTTGATAAAATTTAGCATCTTTGCCGGCCCTGGCTAAACTTTACTCTCTAATGCCACATCCAATTATGTACAGTAAACTAGTAAAATACTGCCTTTAATGCTCATCTGGATGGTTAGATTATTGATTTGGTGCAATGGACAAAAAGTAAGCTCTTCTAAAGGATTCCAAATTTACCCTCCTTTTTAAGGGATAATGTCAAAATAGTTGATGGATCCTTTGTCTCTCTCTCTGGAACAATTTTTTGTACACCTAATATTCAGCTTTTTTCCCGTTTTCCATGTGTCTAAGTTTTATGTTCATCTTTTATTTGTTAATTCTATCACCAAACTCTAAACCATAAAATCAAGTTCTTCCTCAATAATTGTGTTTTTCTGGATCTTCAATTAGGGAGGATTGGCAGAGAAGAGGATTGCCCATGACTAATACATGATCAACAAAACATGAGAGTCAGGGCCGTGTTTTAGAATTAACTAGGACGTCAACCATGAAATTTTCCAGTGGCATAAATAGTTAGGGCATCTATCTTTCTTTGTTTTGAAAGTTATACCCTGATTTATTTTCATTCTCAATTTGAATCTTTGTTTAGAGATGCTTGTGAGTAAGCCAAACATACTAGAAACTATTATCCTTTGAGCAATTATAGAAGTACGATTCCCTTTGTGTCTATTCATTCTGATGTCTGGAGTTCCACTCAAACATTTTCATTATAGAATAATCGATGGTTTGTTAAGTTTATTGATTCTTGCCCTCAGATGACTCGGGTTTATTTTATAAAATAGAAAAAATAAGAATTTTTCTTTTTTGCAGCCACTCCATCAGATGATTTGTTCTCAATTTGATGCTAAGATAAAAATCCACAAAACAAACAATGGTTAAAAATTATAGATAAAATCTTTGAAGCTTATATGGAGTCTGATGGGATTGGCTATAAATCTAGTTGTCCTTAGACTGGGGCGCAAAATGCGTGAGTAAAAGGAAAAATAGACATATGATCTCTTATGTTCACCGTGCATCTACCAAAACCTTCTTGGAGAATGTCATTCTAGTAGCTACTTACCTTGATTTGCGACGCGCTTCCGAAGCTTAAGAATGAATATACTGTTCTTCTAGAAATGTTTGGCTGTTTGTGTTTCGTTCACAGTAGGAATGCTGTATACTCGACCCTACAGCCTTCAGATGTGTTTTCATTCGATATTCTCCTACACAGAAAGGTTACAAATGTTATCATCCTCTCTCCGGGAGTTCTTCGTTAGTATGGATTTTACCGTTCGGGAATCTGAACCCTATTCAAAATTACTTCATCACCACTTCTATCAGAGAACCGTAGGAAGGAAGAGGTGTTTTCCCCAAATCTAGATGATAATGCCACAAGAGAAATGAAATCGGAGAACAAGTTCAGAGGGACCACTGGAAATTTGGATAGATCTGATTTTGATTTGATAAAGTATTCAAGGATAAATAAGCCAGAAGAAGCCATCAGACAGACTATCATAACCACTCAATCCTTCTCTATTGATGAGTTGTCTACATTTTCTAATGACTTAAATTTGTCTATTGCTCACAGAAAAGAAGTTAGATCTTGTACAAACATCTCTATCTTGCTTTGTCTCATATGATTTGTTGTCTTCATTGCATAGAGCTTTTGCCTTGTCTATTTCCTATCTATCCATTCCATAGGATTGATGAGAAGCTCTCATGGGTGCAAAATGACAGGAAGCCATGATTGAAGAAATGATATCTTTGTCTAAAAATAAGACCTGGTAGCATTCAAAACCTCCGGAGGACAATTGGTTGCAAAGGGTTTCACTCAAACTTATAGAGTGGATTAGTAGGAGAAATTCCCCCCATTTGCAAAACTGAACACTAGGGTCCTATTATCATGCACAACTAATCTTGGTTGGGACCTACAATAATTTGAGGTGAGAAATGCATTTTTCATGGACACTTGGAAGAAGATGTGTGTATGGAGATTATTCCAAACTTTGATAATAACTAGAGTTAAGGAACATGTGTAAATTGAAGAAAGCCTCATATGGATTGAAGCAATCTTCCAGAGCATGATTTGATAAATTCAGCAAAACTATGATCTCCTTCAACTATTGACAGAGCTATGATGATCATAACCTTTTCATAAGACATAACGAGGATAAACTAACTCGTCTTCTTGTTTATATGGATGACATAGTAATGTCAAGAGATGACATAAAAGATTGCCCAATTGAAGAAGCTGCTAGCACAGGAATTTGATATCAGGAGATTAGGAAAATTACACTCAATGATTGAAGTTGCCATATTAGGAAACGGAATTTTTATTTCTCAAAGGAAATCTGTTCTGGTTCTCTTGAAAGAGACTGGCATAACAAGCTGCAAACCAGCAGAATCACCAAGCAATGACAAGCTACGAGTAGCGGTCTGAGAGTTAGTTGATAAGGAGAGATATTAGGGGTTAGTTGGAAGACTAATTTATCACTCTTACACTAGACCACATACAGTCCATGCCGTTAGCTTTGAGAGTCAATTCATGCATATTACCAAAATCTCAATACTAGGTGTCTTCCACATTTTACGATACCTGAAGTCTACTCCAGAAGAATGTATACTTTTCTCCGCACATGGCCACCTCCAAATCAAAGCCTTTACATATGCTGATTGGGCTGGATCTTGAATCTCTAATTGCATACGACCTACAGTCCGGTTATTATATGCTTGTTGGAGGGAGCTCTATAACTTGAAGAAACAAGAAGCAAAGTGTACTTGCTAGATCAATAGAGCCATGACTTAAGGGGTTGGCTACAAAAATTACTTACGGATTTGAAACTGTGAGAAAAGGGTAGACTTTCCTTGAATTGACACAACAAGGCTGTCATTGGTATAGCTTATAACCCAATTCATCACTGAACTAAACACATAGAAGTTGATCGAAAATTCACCAAAGAAAAGGTTCAAGGTGGTGTCATAGGTCTAGTTCATGTGTAATGAGAAAAACAGCTAGTCGATCTATGTACAGAAGGTCTCAACAGATGAACTTTTCAAACACTAATCTGCAAGTTGGGCATATGGGACATCTTTGCACTAACTTGATTATGAGTGTCGATGTGATTGCTATATATATATATATATTAGAAAAGATTATGATTGTGTAGGATAATATAAATCTTAGATGAATTGATTTGGGAACTAGTTTTGGTATCCTAAACTTGAATATATACATGTAACTAATTGTGGATAATGCATATGAGAAGTTCTTCTCCTAAAATTCTACAGATTAAAAATACAGAGATGACAAGTGAGTCAAAATGGCAGAATTTAAGCCTCAACAGTGCCAAACATTTGAGTGATCATATCCTTCCACACGTGTCAAGGCAAAAAATCTGCAGTTTATTGTATAGCATCTCCATGTGATTTAAGAATTCCTAATTACTGTTATTAGGATGTCAATGTACAGATCATGATGACTAAAAACTCCCTATTAGCAGACTGTACAACCAATCACATCATCATATGCATAAGAAAGTATCACTTTCACAGCTATCCTAGAAAGTTGATCTAGGAGCCACTGAAATCAAAATTTCCCAGTTGGTAGATTATATGAGTAATCATTGCACCTTTTACTGAAAAACTTGTGAAACATTTTTCGCCTAATCATCTAGTTATTTAAATCCTAGGAATTTTCAACAATTTAGAGTTGTCATAGGTTGAGCAATTCAGGCAGCAAAAGAGTTTCTCCTTTTTATTACAGTCAGTTAGGTAATTGGAGCTCAGCAAACTTACCTTAATAGGTAGATTACTTTCAGCATGTTTTCCACCACTTATAAGAGTGAATGCAGGGACAGGAAGAATTAGATCTGTTTTGCCTGCGAGATCTGCAATATGTTTGTACAGTGGAACCTGAAGAAAGTACTTTGATAATAAATATCCGACTCTTCGATATGTTAGTGTAGGTTAAAACAGAAATGGGTGCACGTGCCTCTTTTTCAGCTGCCCCAGCTCTGCAAGCTGCCATTGATACAGCTAGAATTGCATTCGCTCCAAGTTCACCCTGCAATATTGAACAAAAATATCTAGTTAAGTTCAACTCTTAACTTAGTGGACAGATCAATTGTTTTAAATAGAAAAAAGCATATAAGTACAACCACAAAAAGTAGAACACAAGCATCAACTTCAACCTTGAGGGAAGGAGATAGTTAGTTACATGTCCAATTTCTGTATGACCATTAATAATTATTTATTTTCACCAAAAAAGGATAAAGGATGAAACAGGTATCACTTAAGCCAGTAATCCAAATAGCAAGAATGAAAAATCTGCCAATACATAACACTTGGCTCAAATCTTTGTAAAAGGCACCACCCCAAAGTACAAAGGTTAGGTATAAAATTACCTCAAATCTTTCATTAAAGATACTAGCTTTCAAGCTAAAGTGGAAAGTTGTAACATTCCCAGTAGTGAAGAATGACAATAAATAGAATGGGAGGTAGGTATTGCACACAACAGGAACATTTTCAAATATGTTCATTTAATATTCGTAAACAAAAAGAAAAGAATGTCTGTACTAATAAAGGATCTGACTAAACAGTGTAAACCAAAAGCAGAGAAGCACCACCTTCTTTTCTGTCTTATCCAAATCTATCATTGCTTGATCAATTTGAGACTGAAGAATTGGATCCATACCAACCAAAGCTTCTGATATTTTCTCATTGATATTTCTAACTGCTCTGTTCACACCATTTCCCAGGTATGTTCCCTTCTCTCCATCACGCAATTCATTAGCTTCATACCTGGGTGAAATAATTCAGTTAGTCACCTGTTACACCATGCTAAGACATCCAACTTAAATTATCCAACAAACATGATGTAATAATACCTCCAGGAAATACACTACAGCCACATGCAAAAGAATCTGGAAGATAAGTTATATCCTACATTAGTGAACACTAGCAATTGATGCTAATATAAACATTATGGAACTCAATATTTCAATTCACTGTATCCTATATTAGAAAAATCATTTATTAACAGTTGCCTTCTAATGATGATACTACACATACTGATATTTTATAAAAGAATACAATATCAATTAAAAGAAACATACAATCAGAAGCTTTTATGTGTCTTATATACATATATGAAGAAGAAACAGAATCCTACATGCCGGAGGAAGCACCGCTTGGAGCAGATGCTCGGAACATGCCTTTATTCGTGTATACATCTACTTCAACCGTCGGAATTCCTCTGCTATCAAGAATTTGCCTCGCTTTCACCTTGGTAATCACAGAAGGAACCGCTTTCCTCATATGATTCGACTACATTATTAATCAAAAATTCGAGCATCAGTAGCCAAGCTAAAAATAATAAAAATTAAAAATACATACATCAATGTGAAAAAGCCTACAATGAAAAGGACGGGATCAGAAGTTTTGGCTCTGACAGCGGCATTGACAGATTCTTCAATTCTCCGAGAGAGCATATGCTTATCCAAGTATTCCTGAACTGACATTTTCCTTCTATTGTTCTGGATTCTTCTTCCCGTGAGCTTATTAGCACTTATTCTCTGCGTTCTGTGCAGAGAAGAGAATTCAGAATGAAGGGGATAGAAATGAAATTTTGTAGTGCTTTTAAGTTTTGAGGGCTCGCTTCTTGATCTACAGACTGGAGTTATTCTTTTTTTTCTCTCCTTCATCAAATGATATTATGCACGTCTTAAATTCGAAAAATTTCTCCACTCGAGATGTTTGGATTTTTTGACTTTCCCGAAATTTTAAATTTATCTTTATTTATTTATTTTCTATGTTAGTGTAATTACTAAATTTTTTTCTTTATTAGTGTAATTAATGGTGTGAGATAAATATAGATATAAATTTTTAAATACTCGTATAAGAGTTTATTAATAAAATTTATATTAAAAATCTATTTAATTTTAAAACAATGAGATATTTAATTCAAACCCAATCAAAATAAAGATATGTCCATTTTCTTTTATAATTTATCTTTACTTTTTGCTGGGATTAGGCTCCCAGCATCCGGAATTCAGCCCAACAATGAAAAATTTAGAGTGACTGGGATACTTAAGAGAGGAGAAGGTGTGGACAACGCAAAGATATCCATACATTCGAAGAAATTTAAAGACTTGCATGGTTTATTATCAGTTCGTGGTGATTTAAGTCACAAAATCTACAGATTGGATGATACAAGTTCCTTTATTTGTCCTCCCACTCAACTTCACATATAGCAAATTAGTGTGTAAATTATACTATCAGACAATTGAACTGGGAAAAGGCAACTCACACTCTCATAAACTATGTATAATCTTATTTCTACACCTTCCTTTGTTTCTCAGATAGGAGCTAACAGCATAAATTAAACCATTTCAACTGTGTAAACTTCAGATCCTTATGCTACCACGAAAGCACTCGATGTGCCTGTGAAATGCTTAATTGACCCAAGAAGAGCCTTTGCAGCACCAAAATGTCTCAATCTGTATACACCTGGGTAAGCAGATTCTGGTATTCTCCACTCTATGGCAGCTTGACTTCTAGCACTGAGTTTAGAAGGTCTTGACCATATAAACCGTAGGCAGAAATCATCATCGTCATAAACAGGAACCCAAGAATCCTTTTCTTGTAGAATCTCCACAAGAGAAAATGTACCCTCAGTCATCAGGTCGTTTCTAGGGCATGCTGACCAGAAAACGACTCTTACCATGTCCCCTCTCTTGAAAGTAGAGTTCTTGGGAACGTCTGTGCTAACATCTCCAAACTTTATGCCTGGAGGAGTTGCATCCATTACTACTGGTGTAAGTAAACTTATTTGTTTGTATAGCAAATCCGGGGGTGAAGGGCCTGCTTCTACAGGTTGCCCACTTATTAATGCAGCGGTCAGGTTCCTGAACTCCTGAATGTACCCACTGAGTGTATGAGGACCATATAATGTTGAAGCACCCTGTAAGAAAATTCGCAATAAATTTATTAGCTTCTAGCAAGGATTTACTTCAATAAGTAGCAGCAAACAGTCTCATATTCCAGTTGACAGAGCAGATGAAATAATAAAGCAAGTTTAATGTATATGGAGTACAACTGATTAGTGTATGCCTGGCTTTTGACAATTGACAGTGAATCCTTGAAAATAATTCCTTGTTCTAGATTTCACTGGAAAAGTAATCCTTGCTCCAGTTTCTTGCTCATATGCACTTCACAAGTTATTACTCTCAACCGAAGTAGAATATATTCTTCACGTTTCTCCTTAACCTAGGAAGTATAAGCAAATTTAAAGTGATCTAAGATACTTATCCTGAAACTTCTATTTTCAAAACCATGAGAAAAATCTGACAAGCTGAGAACAAATACTTCAGTTAAACCTTTTACTAGTATTGACTGTATTTAGTCCACAAGGACTTCCAAGCGAGAACAAGTCAAACCATTATCCCCAAGTCCTGCTTCATTTCCAAATAACTTTTTCCTAAGGAACATTGAGACTTTCTTGGCAGTTAGAAGGCATACCATGGGTTATAAGCAACTTTTGAGTTTCAAACAACATTGAAACTTCCTTGACTTCTGGTTATATGATGTCAGGCATGAATAAATATGGTGAAATTAATTTCTTTCAAAAACTGGATAAACTTCCAAGTAAAATATAGGTAACTCACTTCATATCTTTGTATCTGGTATTCCTCAAAGGTAGTGATATACTGTGAATAAGTATTAGACAATCCAGCTATCACAACATGAACACTTCCGCCAAACTCTTTGGAACCTGCAGTCATAAGAACTTCTTTAACAGCATCACGAAGACGCCTCCCGGCCATTGTTGTGAACTCTGCAATGAAAAGAAAGGTACCAAGCTTGAGATATTAACTTTATATCCCATCAAATTCTGATGGCAACAAAAACCATCTGAATATTTAAACTGTTCAATGTTCATAAATCATAAAATTTCATTCAATCTAGGTGTCTATCAAATGAAGCTGGAAAGAATGAAGCTCCCTTGATCACAAACAGCGATTTGCGACTTACTAAGATCATCAATAAAAAACTAAGAGCAAGAACCAAAACATCAATAACAAAAAAAAAAAAAAAACAATATATTTGAATTTTTAAACTTCCAAGACACCTGTAAAACTATGTTACCATGACAAAGCTATCAAACCATGTTGACATATAACATCCAAACTCTAGCCAGAGGCTATGTGAACAATGATAGTATGATTAGAGAACCCTGACCAGGCCAATGAATTAAGATTGTGAACTTACACAAAATCCAAGTCAACCTTTTTTAAAATAATCTGTAAGCAGATACAACTACTATGTAAACTTAAAACATTTTTTAAAATTAAAAGTCTTAATTCATTTAGCATCCTAAGTCCCCCCTTAGGACATGAGGATCGAATTTCTGCCATATGTAATTATTCCATTCCAAATTCAATTTTATTTCAGCATCTATATTTTAGTTTAAATGGAAATAAGATGATCTAGCTCTTCCCTAGGCTCACTTCATCTGACAACCTGTGTTGTTGAATTCCAGGGTAAGAAGATAAGGAACACCCTAGTGCTGCCAATACTAGATATTACAACTTCAAGTTTATCTGCTCGCTTTCTCTAAAAGAAGAAGGAAATCATTGAATTGGCAGAAGCACATTAACAATTACTACATAATAAGCTAGAAAGATTGGGAACATACACAGCTAAATATGACAGACATATTATGCAGCATCTTAAAATTACAATGCTGGGACAAAAGATATAAATAACGGAGTGAGATGCCAAGTTACTACCTCCAGGGACACTGAGTATGGCTAGTTGACCTATCCTTAGTATCTGGATTGGAAGTATGGAAGGCTACAGCAAGAAAAAATTGAAAAATCATCAGTAACTGTGTTCATCATTTTATGTAAACAGGTGCACTAGAAATTCGTAAGGGGGATTCAGTTACAAGTTGTCTGCACCCTGTATGTAGTTTTTACAAACATCCTGCAATAAGTACTTTTATACCATACAGGATTGGAGGAACTACATGCAATCAGCTTGCTAAAGCACTTGAGCTTTAAAGAACAAAACTTTTTAGAAGAAATCTGAAATAAATCAAACAATCCATTCAAAGTTCTCTCTTTTGTCATGTCGATTTTCAGCGGGGAAGGGCAGAGGAATCAGAATATAGCAACTCACAGCCCAATCATAAGGCAACTTCATTTCACCAGTATCAAGCAAAATTGGTTTCGGACTTTGACATTCTACTTGCTTCCTGTCTGGTGTTTTAAGCAAGTTGCGCACCAATCTCCAAAATGCATTCCCCTGAAGAAACAGTGTTGTATGTATGAGCAACAGAATGAGCAGACAAGCGCAAAGTTTGTTTCTCTAAAGGACATGACTTCTTCGCAAAGTAAACGTAAATTAGTACCTTTGCATCTCCTTGCTTAAAGTCAAAAGCACCCGGTCCATCAGTTGTACCAGCTGCAAATGCAAATCCCATGGCAGCAGGGCATGTTTTAACTACTTCAGTACCCCCTCCATTTTTTGAAATTGTCACCTCAAGGTTTGAGAAATCAATATAAGTATGACGGTAATCAATCTTCCCTTTTAACTGGTCCTTTGCTGTTTTGAAAAGATTCACAGCCTTTTTAAATTGTCTGTCCCCAATTATACGTGTGCTTTCAAATTCATCTGGGTACCTACAGTAAAAGCATTGACCAAATTAGAGTGATATGCACTTATAATGAACTTCTTATACACAACACATTTGAAAAGTTCCACACATACCCAGGTCCTCGTCCATAGCACAACTCATTTTTCCCACCACAGGTGCTATGATTGAAGTCACAAGGCAACCCAGTATCTATGCAGAATGCTCCAAGCACATTGGGACTAACATCACCACAGTTAGTTTGACAAAATGCAGATACAAATCTAGGTCGATCTGTCTGTCTGAGAGGACTCCTAACTCGTGTAGCCATACTCATATACTTGGTGACTGGTCTGCCCAAAGAAGACTGGAAAGAAGCAGCAAGTTCAAGCAATTCATGATCTGCATTAACTAAAATGAAATAATTAGCAACCCCAAAACATTTTAGTTGGCCTTTCTTTTTCTCAATCGCGTTTTACATGTTACGAATCCAACAGTATTCAGGTTTGCTCTGAACAAAATTCTTCTCATCTGATATAGCAAAGAAAGATTTCCAAAATCATATGCACCTATTAAATGCAGATCATGTCTATAACTAGATTACCATTGAGCTTGCAACAAGCGTAAAGCTTTTCCAGTGTCCAAAATGCAATAATGAATAAAGATCCAACAAACATGAAAAGGCAAAAGGATATAACAAGAATCAAATCTTGAGCTTCATTTATATAATGTTTAAAAACCAATGCTTGGTGGTCCTTAAACAATAATAGATATAACTATAAAAGACTTCGTACAATATACAGATGCTTTATTCGGACGACTCCTAGAGATAAAGTGATGGCTATCACGGAGCAACCTTGGCATTGAAGAACTCATGGAAATTACCATATAAAGTTATTAGAAGATTCAAGTTACTTGGCTCCAAGTATAAGGTTCTACACTTCAAGTTCAACCATAGAGATGGAGCTTCAAGGAGGAAGCTTAAAGAATGGATTGAAAAGATGCAAGATGAAGAGATTGATGTGCAATTACAAGAACTTATACTTTAAGTATAAGGTTGATGCTTTGAGGAAGAAGTTCTTCTTAGCTTTGAAAATTACCTTGGAGGTCAAGAGAATATATTCAAAGGTTACTAGCTTGGATGCAGGTTCTTAAACAAAGATTTATATTTCTAGTTCAAGCTTGAAAATGATATGAAATGGCTTGTAAAAAGCACTTTGAAGCATTCAAGATAGCTATATCAATCCAAGAAGGATGCATCAAAGAAGGGGTGAAGAAATCAAACAAACAAGCCAAGGAAAAGCCCAAAGAAGGGCAACTGGTCCTCCAATCGGCGCCACCGCCGGTGCCAATCAGAAGAACAGCCTGCAGAGCCAAGATTCAGGGGCTAACCAGCGCTATGATCGGCCCCAGCAACCGACACCGGTTAGCCCTGTCTTACCCGCCCACTTGCTCGATTTTTGTGATTTTTCTTGCTTTCTACTTGTTTTTGTTATGTATTAAGGGTAATCATGTCTTTAAACCCTATCCACGAATTATTAGGTTAATTTAGCACTTTAGGACTATATATAGTTTCTTATCTTTGTAAAACTAACCAACTATATTACAAACAACAAACACTTTGAGTCAATTCCAATTCAGGATCAAACTTGATCTTTTCATGTGTGTTCTTTTGAGCTCTTCTTAGGGTTCTCAGGTGGCTACACTTAGGGCAATCAATTACTTTGGATTAAGTCATTAGCTAGTCTACCAAATCAAGAGATTGGTTGCTATTGATTTCCAACAAAGATCAATCTAATTAGCCTTGAACTTTATGATGAGTCCGACTTTTTCATTGATGGATTTTGAAGAACATGAAACCGAATAAGCTTCATCAACAAGATCACATCATAAAGTTCCCTATTTGAATAGTCTTCAGGAAAGGTGATAAATTTTCATTTCATCTAAAAGTGTAAACTGATAAAGAGGGGTTAGATTTATACTTAATAACACCTCACATGTGAGAAAACACAATTTTTCAATATTATCAATGATACGTAGATAACAACACAACAATGGAAGGAGTCAGGAATCGATCATAGAGCCTCCCACTGCGATACCATGATAAATTTTCACCTCATGTAAAAGTTTAACCTAATAGCAGGGGTTGGATTCAATCACTTAACACAACTCTCAATTATAGTGCAAATAGGATGTGGCAACTTCAGAATATATGATTAGAAGTCCGAATTATCAGCTATCTTGATAACTACAAGTCAAAGAACAAGGGCCAACATCCCAAGAGCAATAACTTACTTCTTTCATGAACACTAGGAATGATGTTTGATACTCTTCGAAGGACTTCAATAGATGCAGATGCTTCAGAGGACATCTTTCCAACAGTATTCTGATCAAACCAGTCTTCCATGAATCGAGCTGCAGCACCTTTATTGTCCCCACTTATCAATGAGTTTGTACGACTCATAGATGTGCCATGTGTTGCGAACCAATTGAAGTTACCAACAGGGCCCCATTCATCATCTACAAACTTTAGAAGGGTCATTTCTTTATCTACATCATACTTATACTTACTGCGTTCAGATGCAGGATTATTGAGATATGCACTGGGACTTCTATTTACACCACCATCCAGAATTTCTCCTGTTAATCATCAGAATAATTGATGAGAACATTTAAGTGTTTCAAATAACAAGCAATTAAGTTCCCATAAAATGAAACAAGTTTGAAAAACTAATGAAATCCATCCCAATCTGTTAACTTTCAAAACTAAACTATTTGCTAAAGCATCAAGTAGATAATATCCATTCAATTGAAAACTACTGTGATTGGTCACCCATCAGTTTTCTCTTCTTCTACCTTTATTCACATATATTGATCCAGGGCGTAGATTTTCATGAGCTTGTATGATGCTTTGCTCAATGCCATCAACAAGAGCATCAAATGATTGACGAACAAATCCAAGAGATGTAACAATGTATACTACATATTGCAGATAACCGCCAGGGCCAGCATGAGTGTGAATACCACTAATAGCAACATTCTTTTCAGTATAAAGATCTCCATACCTGAAAAGCCAACGGTTACAATATACTTGATACATTGTCAATTTCAAGTAATAAAAATGAGAAAGTCAAGCTCACCAATTAAATTCTATATTTGCCGAAAACTGAAGCAAAAAAGTTATTGTGTCATCTTGTTCTTCAAACAGTAAAATTAGATAAGGGTGGAATAATTACCTTGACTTCAATCTCTCAAGCACTTTGAGAGTCACAATTTGAGAGGCCATACAAGCATCAAGATTAACAAAAAGAACACGGTTCCCCTGTGGTTCGGCTACAACAAATGCACGAGCTCGCAATCTGAAATGAACCCCAGATGCAATTTGCTCGATATTAGCATACCCCATCATGTTAACATCAGCTGCTGGGCCTGTGATATCATAACTTCCCAGCCCAATTAAATAATTGGAAGCAGTTCCTGCTCCTCTTCCATTCTCTAGCGCCAGTAAAAGGAACAGAGCAAACCAAAGCACTGCTACGGGTCTTCCCACATCAATATTAAGGAAAGAAAAGAGCTTCATTGAACCTCGCCTCTATTTGTACCAAAGTCACCACTTAATCAAATCTTTGCAATTTCCTTCATTAGAGGGAACATTTATGAACAATAAGAACAAACTGGCACGGGTATATGGAAAAGCACTCCAAAAGAGGAACCTTAATCAACCTTAGCACTAGCATATTAGAAGTGTTCCTTGGAAACATCAACTTAAACAAGAATTACGACATAAATCCTATAAAAAATCTAATCCGTCAACATTAGCTACAATTTTCCTCACCTCAACTGGAATAAAATAACCTCTCAAGAGTGCCAAATTCTTAAAAGACCATGAACAGAAATATTCCAAACTCCTCAAAAAAAAGAGGCAGTTTGAGGAAAACAACAACGTTAAGAAAACATAGCTACACGGAAAATTCAAAGATTCGCATTGAAATGCTCAAATTTTATAACCGTAAATCCAATATCTGTACAGATATGTACACAACTACCCCCCGAACGGATAAAAATCACAAGGAAAAAGAAAAAGAATTAGAAACATCCAAAAAATAAATGTAGCTCAAACTAGACAGAAATACAAGTTTTGGCTACAGCATGATTAGTGAAACTCAAAATTGAAGGAAATCGATCTCAGAACTCACCTGCATCGACGTAAATGAAATGAGAAACAGGATGAGGAAGAGAGGAAGGGAGAGGTTGATGGGTGCAAAATCCCCAGGGATGGATGCACCCGTGTCCTTTACTCCTTTTCAAAGAGAGAGGGAATTCTCAAGTATAAATGGGGTCGAAGAGAAGGAGCGTACTGGTTAGTTGGCGGCCGAGTAAAGACTACATGATTGTTTCCTTTTTCATTTTTTTGACAATAACTTTTATTTAATTTCTAATTTAAGAAACCATAAATTCTCCTGTGTTATTTTAACTTGATCAAGCTAATAAATATTTTTTTAATGATGTTTGACTCATTTTTCCATACACATCTATATTTTATTAATTTAAGAGGAGATTTCAAATGTGTATATTTATCAAATTATCAACTGATATGTTTCGAAAGTTTCAATGAACTTGTTAATTTATTTTTTATAATGAAAACATGTTAATGAGATTTTTTAATAAATTAAAATAAATATATAAACATTTAATTTTATACGAAAGAAAGTATTTATTTGTTAATAAAAAATATAAATTTAAAGTTTTTTCTTTATTTAAAATAGAATAAATCATATTTTAATATATAAATCACAGTATTTTAATATAAAATTAATACCTTCCCCTTTAAAAAATTACATTTCAATATAATTTAAAAGATTAACTCCCACAGAATCTGACACAGTCGTTGTGACATACGTCCACGAACGATGGGAACTGCTCCCCATCTTTAAGAACCGTATTTTGTGGTTTCAATCCCCTGTGGGAAAAGTTTCTTAGGGCTTACGGTGGTGCTGCTCTTTGCCAAACAAACGAACATACCTGTGGGGCCTTTACTATTGATCAAATGACGTGTGACTTGAAAAAAATATTTGATGCAATTTTCTTATTCCCTATTTCGAGTTCCACCAAATAAATATCCACATACTTCCACTTTTAGATCACGTAATAGATTATAAATCAAGTATTATATTTTAATGGGATTCGGAAGGAGCTTACCTTTTAGCTATTACACGTAATAAGTCAATTTTTACACTTGACAGAAATTGAACTCGCATCCTACATACCAAGACAAGGTTGATACTATATCAAATTTACCACTGAGTTATACCTCTAAAGGCTTCTTATTCCATATCTGATATTGATATTAAGAAATGAATTTTTAAGAGACTTCAGTTTTAATCAAGTTGCTTGCGTAGAATTTCGACAATCGTGTGGTTATGAGTTTAAAGAAAAATACTAATTGGATTTATTTATTGTTTTTTTAATCACTAAATATAAATCATTAGTCATCATTTTGAAAAAATTAATATAATATTTTTTTCCCTTAAAATATCCCTATTTATACGCAAATCAAACTAACAATAATGTATAAGGAAAAGAAAAAAAAAAGTCATAGGTGATATAGAAAAAACAAATTATAATGATTTATAATTAATGATAAAAAAATTAATTAAAATGATTTATATTTGGCGATGGAATGAGTGAGAAGATAAGATAGACACATTTTATACAATGGCAATTATATCGTGAGACTGTAATAGTGTTTTCTAAAATTCAAAATCGAAGTCTGGATTAAGTAAACCAAATTCCATTTGGCTGGTGAAGCAAGGCAAGGATGCGTGGAGATAGTGGGGGAAGGCACCGAGCACCTGGAAGAGTTTTTGTGGCCCACCAGCTCTTGTTTTGGATTACTATTATGGAAACAAGGAGGAGGAGGAGGAGTTAAAGACATAGATTGAGCGGTGATTTAGCCCCCACGAACGTTCGTCGAGAATTTGACAAAACATTAAGTAGAGTATAAAATTTAAAACGAACCCGTCACGTGGACGTATCCCATGATTCATGTCCTAAAATTTCCTCTTTCAGAAGCACGTAACGACATTGTAGTTGCCGTCGCGGGAAGGTGTTCACGCTTTCGGAGATGGGCACCGCTTTTAAGGCTTCAGAGTGCAACAATAATGAGTGACCATTGATTTTTTATTAGATGCTCTTGAGAAGTTGAAAGTGGCTAAGGCGATATTTGTTTTGACATAATTTAAAATATATTTATTTACTTATTTTAATAAAATAAGTATTCGAGTGGAAAAAATATTTGATTTGATTTGGTTTTTCAAAGAAATAAAAATTGAAAAGAAAAAAAATATATTGACTTACTTTTTAAGTTACAAAAAGTAACTTATAAAAAAACACTTAATTCTTCAAATTTCATACTATTAAACCTTTTCCCCCTTTTTTTTCTCTCCAACCTATTTTTCATTATTTTTTCCCCATTTTCCTTCCAGATTTCTTTCCTTGTTTTTTCCTCCCATTTTTCCTTCCAGATTTTCCCCCCCTTTTTCTTTCTGTTTCTTCAATTCAGATCTCTAGCCCAACTCCCAACGCTTCCTGCCCCCACAGTTTTTCACTGTTTCCATTACATTTAAAAAAAAAAATTTTTTTTTTGTTATTTGTATCCTCACATTATTTTGAAAATTCACTCTTTCAACTCATATTTTTATAAATATATAGATATATTTATACTTTATAATGAATAAAAAAAAGTCAAAGATACAAACTATTATTAATTCTTTTTAAATCTTTCAAAATTAAATTGAACAATATTATTATTATTATTATTATTATTATTTTCGATCCATCTTAATTTATGATATTTTTTAAAAGGCAAGTGTTTAATATATTGTGTTAAAAAAATTTAAAATTTACTTAAGCACATTAAATATTAACGTTTAATATATTATAATTTATAAAATATAATCATTCTACTAAATCTTAAAAAATTAATAAAAACAAAAATTTCAAAAAAAAATTCATCCAAAAAGATTTTGATTTTCAAAAGCACTTATAAATTACTATGCACAACCATAAAATAGCTTAATTTTTTAAAAAATAATTATTTTATAAATCAATCCAAACAGGAAATATACTTGAGTTTTTTTTTCTTTATAAAATGACTTTTATTGTAAAGAAATAGTCATGCTCATTCATGTTTTTTATTGATTAAATATGTTTTTTTACAAGAAAAATGTCCTTTTTTGCATTAATTAACTTTTTTTCTTTCTTCACTACAGTTTAAGGTAAAGGCAAATACGATGTAACATTATTCACAATATTTTAAAAAAAGAAAAAGGTTTGATGTTAAAATTTTCTCTAGCAAGAATAAATTCTCTATCTTAAATAAAAGAGGAAATTTTCAAATATACCCAAATTGAAATAAGGTATTCTAGTTTTACCTAATTTCTAAAAACATTTCATTTATATCCATTTGGATCTATTTGTTTTCACTCTATATTAAAATTGAGCTTTTAACATTTTGAACAAATAAAAAAGACCCCACAATATGGAAATGACCAAAACACCTTCGGATACCCGAACCGAGACTCACTTCCATTCCTTCCTTCACCAAATTTGAGGCCCACTTCCTTTCCCATTTCTTCCATAGCCGAACTATTCCCCTTCTCCGTCGCTGGTCTTTCTTCCCTTCAACTGCCCATTCCAACCATACCCTGTCAAAGATTTCTTCCCTTTGACTACCTATTCCATCCACACCCCCGCCGGAGACCAAGGGTATTGATTTTAAGATTCCAGTGCAAGTTATTTTCATCGTCACAATATTCCCAGTAGGTTTTGCTTTACACTTGAACTTCAATTTTGTGTCGAATATGCTAGAATAAAATGCGTCAAAGCATGATTTTACAGTATATGTTTGTACCAAAATGCATGATTTTACAATGTTACAATTTGAAATGTACCGAAAACATGTGTTGGTTATCTTTGATTTTGTAGTTGGTGAAAGCATGGATTAAATTGTGTTGTGTTCCGCATATTGGAGATTGAATATTGGGTTGAAAATTGTGTGTTCTGAATCGAAAATCTATGTTCCGAAAAGGTTTGGGTGTGTGTTCAAATGGTTTGTGTGTGTCTCCAAATGAATAGTGTGTTCCGAAATCATAACTAAGACCCAAAAGACCTAAGCAAAGTCTCGATTAGTTTTAGTTGTGTGTGTTTCAAAATCAAATCACTACGGTTTGAAATAGTTTAAATAAGGTTCGAAATGATCTAAACTAAATCTTTAATAGTTTTGGTTGTGTTCTAAAATACCATAACCAAGTTCTGAAATCCAATCACCAGGATCCGAAATGTAATCTAAGGATTGAAATATTACAAATTCTCATTAATTTAATTTTTGACCACTGTATCCACCAAGGTTCGAAATTATATCACCACAGTCTGAAATTATATCACCAAGGTCCGAAATTGTATCACCAAGATCCGAAATTATTTTAAAACCTTATTACATCAATTCAATTTTTGAGACCGTTTTATTTTTGAAGGACAGAAATCTTATCACCAAGGACCAAAATAGGAGAAAAATATTTTTTTTATTATTCTTTTAGCTTAATTTATTCAATTTTGATTACAAATTAAAAAATGTTGTGAACCTAAATTTTTACATATTTTCACTCTATATAAAGAAATATATTTAAATTTTTTGTAAATATTATTATTATTATTATTAATTCGAAAGTAAAAATTAATATTTTCAACATTATAATTTAGAGTTAACTTTTTTTATATATTAAAAAAATGCATTGTACTAATAAATACATTATAATTAATTATACTAAAAATCCTTTTATTAGTTTGTAGCTTAATTTATTTAAATTTTGCGATACCCATTTGGGTATAGATTTACAACTTTTTTGAACTAATAAATAAGAGATAGATATTCTCCAAAAAATTATATTTACTAGATGCGATAACTTTTTTTCCCCTCTTTTTCAATACAATTTTTCTAATTAGGATATATGAAAATATTTTTTAGCCTATTTACAACGAGTAGTTTAGAGTGTAATTTATTTATTGTAGTTCTAAAAAAAAAAGAGTTTAACTCATCAATAATTTTTTTAATCAACTATTTCCTTTGTTCCGTTATTGTAAGATATGGACCCCACCTGTCATACCTTTCAACTCCAACACAATCCCGCGGTGCCTGCCGGGAACATGCTTAGCGCACACGTGAAGTATACTAGCGTCAGCCAGACAGTCAATTTGCTACGGCTCCATGGGGCACTAGATCATTTTCGTATGAGCCCCTTTGAATACATGGTGGATCTTCCCCATTACCATGGAGCCGACTATAGCAGGGTTGCCTTGTATATCCTGAGATAGGAGGTAACTTTGTGCTCGGCCCGACGAGATATGGTTCTTCATTGGAGGCCAGTTACATCAATTGGGCCTCCAAGAGTACGCTTTACTCACCGATCTACGTCTTGGGAGAGTAGACCAACATATTATTGAGAGGCCAATGATGACCACCTTTACCATCGCTTGATTGATGGAGATCGATCCAGTCTGGATGCTATCTTGGAGAGGTGACAGGCCATGGTAGTGGAAGAACTAGTTAATGATGCCCTCAAACTAACATATGGCATCATCATAGGTCACTAGATACTCACCCGTGAGCCATCTGCAACCATCTCCTTTTATGTATGAAGGATGTTAGATGATCTAGGGGCTGCAGAATTGTTCCCTAGGGATAAATTGGGTGGAGCATGACAATGCATTCCGATCAACAAGCCATCGGAGAGGATAATGTCAGGAAAAGACACTTGTATGACAACTATTGGCTGTTGCTGGTAAGTTTTAATATTATTATTTACATTCGCATATCAATGATATTTTTTAGAATCTCTAAATACTTATTTGAACATTTTTTAATTTTATATTTAATTAGTGATGGGCGTTCTATCATTTCCTATCCCTACATCCTCAATTGTGTAGGGACCCCCCAGGATGTGGGTAGACGTGGCACTTCCCACCTAGGTCCACGACGTCTGAGGTGCCTTGCCCTTCAATGGTCCCGGCTTGACCCCTCAGTTGATTGGGTCCAGGTGCTTACTGTTGTAAATGAATACTTTATTAATGTTCACTTTCATTTTTAAATTAGATAATGCCACTAAATTAAATTGCTAATTATAGGTGCATGCTAGCTCCTTGCACATCGAGCTGGATCAGGCAGAGCAATAGCAGTTTTACTGGGCTGATTTCGCCCGCATCCCTCATGTTGCATTGACCCACTGGGGTAATTATCTGCCTAGCTCATTTTGGGAGGCGGGCAGACAGGGATTGCCGATTCAGCTGATCGATGAAGTTAGACTAATCATAAATTCTAATATTTAAGTTAATTTTATATAATGATAAATATTAAGATCATAATTACTTTACTTTTCTTTTATTTTAAATACCACTTCCTGATGGAGATTTGGCTAAAGAGAGGATTGATCAAGATCTTTCGATCAATCCGATGAGATTCGAGATGATTCGATAAAGGGTATGTATCTCATGACATTTTATGCTATTGCATTAGATTAGTTGATGCTGTAGAATGTTATTCTAATTACTTTGCTAGGTTCTTTCGTTTTGTTATTAGGTTCAGAGTCCGCATATCGAGGTCACCCCTGAGTCTTCCGGTTGAGGAGAGGATGAGCAAAAAGCCATCTCCCAACGCGACTCGATGGGAGAGTATTGGATATCAGGTATGTGTCTCTTACTATTTAAATCAAACGCATGTCATCATAGTATATAAACTAATCATTTTTAATCTATAATCTCCTGCGATGGTCAATCTTCTGGTAGCTAAGGTCGATGTCCTTTTGTGCTAGTATGAGGATTGGGCCCAAGATTGATTGGCCGAATGCAGGAGACAGGCCATCCAAAGGCATGACGTGGTCCTCAAGTGGCTCACCGAGATCGAGTGTCGCCTCGATATGTTAGAGAGGGGTGATAGTCGTAAAGATGATCCACCATTGCATGATGTCCCTTCTCAAGAGCTTAATAGTCCCAGTTCTCAGGGGGTTACGCACTCCATCGACGTGTTAGTTCGACCAATAGCCACCCCCCTTCGGCAGCTAATATAGTCACCGATGATATCACCCAGGTAAATTCTAGTTCATAATTTCTAATTCATTTCAGTTTGCATATTTTATAAAATTTTTAATTTTATTTACGTTGATAATTTGTTAAATAATGGTTCGATGCATCTGTTAGCAGAATCGAGGATCGAATAGATCTATCGGCTCCCACAGTTAGCGATCCTACCCCTCAAGATTTATGTTTATAGTTAGTAATTCTCGTTCTGTTTTTATTATAGTTATTTACTTCGTATGAGAAATTCTTTTAAATTAATATTCATTCTATGTATGCTAGATAATTCTTATTAATGATTGATTTTTTCATTTTATTAGTAGCTTGGTTGTACACTTCAGGCCAGGGCCCTAGTTGCAGGTGTATAATCACCTTTCACAGACCCCTCTCACTACATCAAGTTGCCGAGGCCAAAGAACAAGCCATGGACGAAAGCAGCTAGAACGGCTAGAGTAGTGGAGGTGCAGGGGGAGATTCCTTCTGTTGTGGAGGAGCGAGAGGTGGGTGATTCCTGCTTTTGTGGTGAACCTCTACACCTTCAACCAGGCACAGTTGAATGCATTCTGTAGCATCGGAGATTTAATGAGGTATTTTGATCTTTAATAATTTATTTGAAAACCCATCACTTTCCCGTTTTATATTCTAACCAACCTTTTGTGATAGGGGCTCGACCGAGGGGGCCCTGTCATTTGTCAGAGATGACCTCAAAAAGGTTAAATCCATGACAAGCCTAGTCGAGGATGATCACTTGGATTAGTTTATAAGGGGATTGCAGAGAGCAGTGAAGGAGACATCTTCCTTTTACCCTTGTCGAGCCCGCTTCACTCTTGCTTAGACTTACCTTTACATAATTATTTTAAGATAGTTTTGATCTTAATTTAACTTACGCATGTTACAATATATGTATACAATTTCGATTTTTAACTAACTTAAATTACAAAATATTCCTCGAGGTGCGTAGGAGGTGACCAGGACATCGCATGTAGAGTCGGGGACCTACGACTTCAATGCCTTTATCACTGGCTGGGTCAGGGGAGATGAAGACATGGGAGAGGTGGCATGGTGAGAGATACATAAGGTATTTCACTTTCTCTTTCTATAAAACTCTTGGTTTAAATTATGGTTTATTTAACATTAATTGATTTAAGATTTACACTTCAAGTCTCATTGGATGGGTCTTCGATCATACTGTATGATCTAAAGCCATCTGCTGACGTGAAGGCATCTCGAGAAGATCTGCTGGAGCCGGTCTGTTCACTGATGCCATGACTTTGGCAGTGGGCTGACTATTATAGTAGGAGGAGATGCCTCCTGGCTCAGTGGTTCACTCCAGTTTTTCTTGACCCTTCCGATGCAGTGATGCACTCCATCCCTATTCAACTGGACAAAACTAGTTGCGGTGCTTACATCTGCTACTACATGGTATAGCTTAAGAGGGGGCATCTTAAGGAGATACCTGACTTGCCTTGTATAGCCACTATGGCCTTGCACATCAAGGATGAGATGGCCTGGATCATGTTGCGGTGGAGCTGTTTAGCCTCTTAGTTTAGATTTTTTTTTTTTTACTGTAAATAATACATTAAATGTAAATATACATTATGTAAATTATATAAAGTATATATGGTATTCTTGATTTCTATTGCATATTAATTCTATAACATTTAATTATACTATACGTTAAATTCCATACAAAATTAACTGCCTAATATTCCATAAAAAGATTGGCTTGAAAAAAGCTTTAAAAAATTAACTTAAAAGGATTCCATAAAAAAAAATAATAAAAAAACCTTTAAAAAATCAACTTAAAAATGTGCCATTCATAATTAACTTAATAAAAGCTTCAAAAAATTAACTTAATAAAAAATTCCATTAAAAATTAAATTTTATAAAATAGACCCTTGTGTTCCGTTTTTGACTCCCTATGTTTCGTTTTTGACCCTTGAAGTTTCGAAATGTCTAGTGAAGATCGAAATGCTCTTGTGGTTCAAAATTTCTAATTTTGCCCCTATGAGACTCGAATTATCCATTCTAACAATATAAATTGGAGTATATGTCACCCCATTTAATTACATGTTCAATAAAGCCAAGAAGATTCAATGACAAACATGCAATTAAATAAAATGAGAAATTCATTGTTTGTTAAAATAACATTTACATGGCATGGATCGTGTCAACATTGATATTACCTTCATAAAAATCCACACCCTCATCAAAGACATTCATATCAATAATAACAAAATCTAACCCATCATTTCCCACCGAGTACCCCTCTCCAGAAACTCGAGATTGTTGTGTGGATTTAGATTAGATATGAGCACTTCATGATTTAAGTCAGTTGATGTTGGATCATTTTCTTCAGGAGGTGGGCTTCCATGTTGTCTGCATTTGGACAGGTGAGACGATTATATCCTTTGCTTTTGCATATTTTACACACTTTCCTTTTACAGTATGGTTCGTTTTGAGAGAGGAAGCGAGCCTCTTATGGTCATCTGATAGACCTTCTGATAATAGGAGCATTGACAACCATATCATTCATACCTGCAATTCTTTCCATAACATGCTTGGTGATAATATTTGGAATTGTAGCTGCTGCTTCTCGAAGTTTGTTGAACCAAGCTTGGCACAAATCCCTAAAAAACTCATGTACAGATATAATAGGCAACTTCCGAGTTTTCTTCATCTCTTGGTTGAAGGATTCCACGATATTGCTCGTCATTTGGTTGTAACGATTGTTTGGACAGCATGCAGGTGACCAAACCGGGAGTCCTAGCTCGACATCCAACCAACGATGAATTTCGAGGTGCATATGTTGAATGTCTCCAAAATAGAAGTCATGTCCTCTTGCCATATACATTTAAAGGCATTTTTAAAAAGGATTGCAACCCAAGGATTTTTGCACTTTGTCTTTAAGTTTTCCTTCAAATGTCGATAGCAAAAAAAATGTGAAAGATACTATTCTCACTGCTTGCAGTATGCCTTTGTGTCGATTAGATATAATAACCAAATCATTCTTCAATTCATATGCAGTACACAATCTTCTTAAGAACCACTCCCATGGATCATTACCCTCTTCCTCGCCAAACCCAAAAGCAAAGGGAAAAGTTTGTCCGCTTCCATCCGCACAAACAGCTGCATAAATTTTGCCCTGATGCACACCTTTCATGTGTGTTGCATCTATGATAATTATAGGGATCATGTACTTGAAACCCTCAATCGAATGACCAAATGCATAGAATGGCCTCAGAAACTGCTCATCTCACTTATATATATTAGTCATTGTCCTTGACATTACACATTTCAACATGTGGAGGTATAACGAAAGTTGTCTATATGAGTCTTCTGGAGTTCCATAATGTATGTCTTTTGTAAGCTGTAAAGATCGCCAAGCCTTGATGTATCCGACCATAATTCTCTTGCATGTCGTTAATCACATTTTTGGGGGTGTGATTCACACTAACAATTTCACCAGCGTGCATACGACCAATTGTTATTACACTTACACTCCTATTTTGGCTTTGCTATACAGTTTTGATACATCAGGACAAACCAGTGAATAACATAAATATGGCATCCACCTCTACAATATGCACGGATCATGAAAGTATAGTCTTTTTTATCCTTACATCGTGTCTCAAATCTTCCATTATCCGAACGTACAACATGATATAAAAATCGATTATCGAGTGAATATTAATCGACTGCTGTTGTCAATTCATCTTTATTATTACATACTGCATCCTTTTCTATCCAACCCACTATTGGAACAATATCGTCTTTAGAAAAATGCAACATTTTGTCGTCATTCCAGACCATGTTTGTAAACTAAGTACAAGGGTCCAATATAAATTGCTCAAATAGAATCACCTGTCTCATCCCATCGTTGAAGTTGTCTACTTCGTCATCATCATCATCCTCAACGCTACGAATATGTTCTTCATCTTATTCATAATCATTATCTGTGTGAATATATCCAGATGTCCCCGCTTCATCATTTGTATAAATAAATTCATCCCTTACATGATTATTTGGACCGAAAGGACAATTACCGCTAGTACCACCACCTCTACCACCCTTATAAGTTATTTGAATTTTATTCACGACCACAACTTTAGGACTAGTTCTCCCTTCAAATAAATGATACCATATATGTCTTCAATGTCTATTAATTTAATACTTCCATAAAAAAATTTAGAAGCAATTGAAATTTATATGTCAAATTGGTTTAAATCAATCTTCATGCAGTTGGCCATAGTTCTCCTAAAATCTTCGTAGTTCACTTCAAATGGTACAACTATCAAACGCACCTTTCTACTTAGAGAACCCTTGTAAGCAGCAATCCTAATGTAATCCATTTTTGCAAACAACACAAAGAAACCTATTTAGAAAATGTTCACTGAATAATGAAAAAAATAAAAAAATAAAAAAAGAGGGGAAGGTTCGAAATCCCCTTCTCAAGGTCCAAAATCCCCCTCCCCCCTCAAGGCAAGAAATCCCCTTCTCAAGGTCCGAAATGTGTAAAAAAAAGTGAAGGCTTTAAGGCACGATTCAATCTTCAAAGTCCAAAATCTCCCCACTCAAGAGAATTTTGAATGATGTTAGTTGTGGTTTCTTCAATTTATTTTTACATCTTGTTGGGTTCGGTAGTTGTGTATGTTGAATGTTGAGAGATAAGATAGTAAATACATGTTAAAGAAAAATAAATATTAAGTTTTTTTTTTAAAAGGAAAAGTCAAAATGGATATAGAATGAAAAGTTAGTTTTAAATATGAGTGACATGTGAAATGTTGTAAGGATTTGGGTAAATATGAAATAATTATTTTTAATTTAGGTGGAAATGAAAACTCCAATTAATAAGAACCAAAATCCTCCTAATTTACCTTCCTCACTCAAGATATCCAATTTCACGGGTCAATCACACCACCGAAAGGCATGCCCAATAATGATGAACTTGCTTCAATAATAATATTTGAAATACACTCAATATGCTCACGGGGTTGTAAGATTCTTGTTTAATACTTTTTCCTCTATCATATTTTCGAACCAGTGATTGAATCAATTTGATCACTAGAAGGAAAGAAAGGGGAAAAAAAAATCAAAAACATCCTAACTGGTATTACTATGTTTTCATTTCTTCAAAAATAAATATTTGATCTCCTAAACAAAATAGAGGTTTCACTTGCATGTGTGGGTTTTTAAAACTCCAAAAAAACGTTAAAATTTAAAAAATAAAGCTGAAATGGCTGTCCAAATGCAGCTAATGATTAGTGGTGTATACATCACGTCAATACTTTGACTATATTTCTTCATAGACAGTTGGTATTTAATGACAAAATTAGATACTAAGATTGATTTATGTAACAAGAGCTTTAAGTTAACATATCACACTAGTTAGGAAAATTAAAATTAAAGGAGAAACCCAAGCTCAAAAATATCAAGAGCAAACATAAAATTTCGATACTATTAATTACACATCCCACATTTGAGGTAGGCTGTCATTGGAGCTAACCTGGCCCCAATCCCAAGAGACAGAGAGTTTGAAGGATCAGGACAGGCCGATCCCATTTTCTGAAAGGCCATCAAAATCCTAACCTAACCCAACCCCACAAAGGCCAAGGGTTGGGCTGGGCGGGGCAGAGCTTTATTTTATGTTATTTTTTATTTTAAAAATATTTAAAATAAAACTATTCAATTTTCACACCATTTAAAAAAAATTATAGAAAATAGTAAAAAAAAAATGTGAAAAATGATATACAAACCAAATATACAAATAAAAAACTCAGTATTAATGTTCATTACAATCCAAGATGCTAGTTGTGTAAAGGTAGAATGCTTTATAGCCGGCTAAAACATAACAATTTTACTGCAGCTGTTACCATTTGATCCCAGAGGGCAACAGCAACAGACGAAGGCAAAAAGGAAGTGAGAGAATTATGGCAATTATTTGGAGTAGTCTTTTAAGCTTTTCGATTGATGATTGTAGTAGTGAGTGAGGAAGATGCTTGCGCCATTTCACCTTCCTAGAGCTTTACTGACTATTATCGTTTGGGACTGTTATCGATTTCATTAGTCAAGGTGGTAATGGAATCTACTCCTAAGGCTAAAACTGCTGTTGTGTGCAAGAAAAGAAAAAGAAATGAATAAGAAGATAGAAAACTTAGAAAAGTCAGAAAAGACACCCCTCCAAACGGCCAAACCCTAGAAAAGAGTAAGTAAAGTAGGTAATAAAATAAATTTTTTTTTTTTTAATATCTCTGACCTTAAGGGCTGACCTGACCCAACCCTCGTTGACCCTCGGGCCTTAAGGGCTAGGTTAAAAGGCCCTTAAGGTCCGAGCTAAAAAGCCTTTGGCATTATTGGGGTCAGTTTTTTTAAAGCTAACCCTTCAAAATTATCGGGTAAGGTCAGCCCCAAGGGCCCAGCCTCAACTGACAGTTCTATCGAAAGATCATGGACTTACCTGCATTACTATATGATCATTTGAGGAGTTAATACCAACTATCCTAGTAATCACATTTACTACTCGAATCTTGTACCATATTACTCTCACCATACTAACTTAAGCATTGGAGGAGTAGCTGGTCTCCTTGCTACTCTAACTCTTCCCTCTGAAGGTATTTGAACACAACAGTAGGCCCGCAACATCATTTGGTGTCCTTCGTGCTTGTGGCACGATCTGAACATTTTACATTTTCTAAAGAACATCACACAAATATGCAAACACGATCGGGACAAGCTACCACATCAAAAAAAAAAAAAAAGTAATAGGACAAGAAAAAGAAAAGAATCCCCAAATTAATAATATCAAAAACATTCCTAAAGCAGATATCACATCACTCATAGATGTGGCTCAGGACATTGTCAACCCCCTTGAAGCACTAATAGGTGATCATTGCAGATCATACACATCAGCGCAGTTCCCAAACCTACAGAAGTCTAGAACTAAAACTAACACCTACAATAGCAGGTTGGCTGCAAACATGCCCAAAAGAGTCAGACATCAGACCGTAGCGATTTCTGATGTAGACAAGATGAGGTTGGCAATTGATCACTTTGAGACTTTCCAGCTATTCTTATAACAAAACAATTATCTCAATACACAAGCAAATGAAATGGTTGGATCATCAAATCGAAAGGGAGAAAGAGAGCTGGATAATGGAGAAGTACAATCCAAAAGACATAACCTTGACATATAGGAAATCCCCAGAGCCCCAAACCCTCAATCCAACACTCCATAGAGAAAACAACCCTCAAAACATGCCGCAACACAAAGAATCTCTCTTGAGCTCCAAACAGAGTTAAACCAATTAGAATAGCAGCAACCAGGACACCAAGGATTATTGAGATGATATTCGATGTCAACTTAGATTGTTCAGTACTTCCAGAGAAGAAATTGAAAATCATTTCAATTGCAGTGGTGGATAACGACATACCCCTACTTGTTTTGATGATGATTGCTGGTTGCCTTGTTAAGAGGATTCTTATAGATATTGAAAGTTCAACCAACATCTTGTATTATGAAGCAATCCAAAAAATGGACCTCAAAGATGAGATAATTAAATCAAATCGCATTCCACTAGTTCGTTTTTTTGGAGAGACCACATACGCGTTAGGAACCACATCTCTCAAAGTCCAATGGGGGCTACAAAAGAAGCCCGTGAAGCAGATTTGTGAATTTGTCATTGTCGACTCTCTATCTGCATACGGGGAAAGCCAGGTCTCAACATGATAAAAGCATAGGTCACCACCTCCTAAAATTCAATCATTATACCTTATGAAGGAATGCAGTTTGCTTTAAAATGAGACATCAAAATTGCCCACACTTGTTACAAAGTAGCGATTTCCAAAGTAACTCCGAAACAAGAAAATAAACAGAAGGAGATCCTGAACTTGGAAAAAGATCAAATTGAGCCTACTGAAGAGTTGGAAAAGTATCATATACATATTGCTCACACCGATCACAAGGTTACCATCAAGAAGGCACTACCCGTCTGGATGAAACACGAATTTCTCAATCTTTTGACAAAATACCAAAACATCTTTGCATGGTCATCCAAAGTCATGGGAATGATACCAAGAAAGTTTGCTGAGCATCGTCTGGGAATTCCGGAGACTTTTAATACTATACGTCAAGGAAAAAGGTTTTATACCCTAGAGAAGAAAGAAGCCATAAAAGCGAAAGTTGCAGACGTGCTTTCAATTGGGATTGTAAGGAGCGTGCAATTCCCTAAGTGGCTATCCAACCTGGTGGTAGTCACAAAACCAAACCATTCATGGAGAATCTGCATTGATTTCACTTCACTCAACAGGGCCATTCCAAACAAACCATTCCCAAATCGACCAGTTGGTGGATGCAACAGCTGGATTTTCATACCTTTGCTTCTTAGATGCATACAAAGGTTGCCACCAAATCCAAAAAACAAATTAAGACGAGCAGAAGACTTCTTTTGTAACCCCACAGGGATTATTTTGTTACAAGAGAATGAAATTTGGATTAAAAAATGCCTGAGCAGACTTCCAAGATATGATCAACTAGATGTTTTCGCCATAGCTGGGCCACAACATGGAGGCATACATAGATGATTTGCTTGTAAAATCCACGGCTCAACAGGAATTTTTCTTGGATTTGGAAGAAAGTTTCAAGACAATGATACAACATGAGTTGAAACTAAACCCCCGTAAATGCTCATTCAAGGTGGAAGCAGGAAACTTTTTGGGGTACATGGTTTCACAAAAAGGAATCGATGAAAATCCCTTAAAAATCCAAGCATTAATGAACAGGAATCCACCTACATCAATCAAGGAAGTCCAGAGGTTAATCGGTTGAACAGATTTTTATCCAATGGCAGGAGAGAAGTCGTTCCAATTTTATCAGGTAATTAGCAACCCAAAGAATTTTAAATGGACTTCAGAGTGTGATGAAGCCTTCA
>JAOXNR010000013.1:1495354-1531423 GCA_028571225.1 Parsonsia alboflavescens
CCCCATTTAAGGCAAGACATTATACACACACCTGTTTATATCATCTTATGTTATGAGTTCTGTTTTATGCATCTTACGGGGTTCAAGTATAAAGCCGGTATACTGCATCAGTTATGTTTTCCAAGGATCTGAGATTTGATATTCTACTTTGGAAATGCATGCATTAGCTTTGTTAGTTACTAAATCAGGTAATCAGCAACCCAAAGAATTTTAAATGGACTTCAGAGTGTGATGAAACCTTCAAAAAACTTAAACAATTTTTGGGCTCCCCCCTCCCCCTAATTCTCGTTTCCCCCATTAAAGGTGAGACATTATACGCATACCTATTTATATCATCTTATGTTGTGAGTTCTGTTTTATGCACCTTATGGGGTTTAAGTATAAAGCTGGTATACTACATCAACCATGTTTTCCAAGGACCTGAGATTTGATATTCTACTTTGGAAATGCATGTATTAGCTTTGTTGGTTACTGCATGAAAATTAAAACCATATTTTCAAACCATTCTATACAAGTACTAACAAATGCTTCCATCAGACAGATACTGCACAAGCCCGATATGGTTGGAAGGCTTATGAAGTGAGCGATAGAACTTTTCAAATTTTACAAAAACCTCTGAAAGCAATAAAAGGTTAGGTTTTCTAAGATTTTGTTCTTGAATTCACAATGTCAAGATTTGCTCAAAACCCGAAACTAAATTCTGAAACCATTCCTCCTCAGGATTGTTGGATTTTGTATACAAATGGATTAGCTAAAGGTGCCGGGTTTGTTTTGATAAGTCTTGAAGGAATCGGGTTTGCCTACACACTAAAATACAACTTTCCCATAAGCAACAACAAATCTGAATATGAGGCTTTTCTAGTAGGATTGAGGATTGCAGAAAGACTCCACATCTCGCACCTCATGGCCAAAACCAATTCACAACTCCAAACTGGACATGTCAATGGCAAATATGAAGCAAGGGAAGAAAATATGCAACAATACTTGATTGAAACATAAAAATTCTTTCGGAAATTTCAATATATCAAAATGAAGCATGTACCATGCAAAGACAATGCAAAAGCAGACTTCCTAACGAAGGTTAAGCAAGGAGCTCAAATGCAAGGAACATGGATCGAACCCTTGGAAAGGAAAAACATTGACCTTCCACAGCTTATGAACATTGATGTCAAACCAACATGGATAGTGCTGATTCATCAATACATATTCGATGAAACACTACGCCAAGACCCGATTGAGGCCAAGAAAGTTAGAACCACTTCATCCAGATACGTTATTGTTGATTGACAACTTTTTAGGAGAGCATACTCATGGCCACTACTCAAATGCATCAAACGGGATGAAGGCAATTATGTGTTAAGAGAAGTACATGAAGGGATTTGTGCCGCTCATATCAAAGCCAAGTCACTAGCCCGTAAGGTCATAAGAACAGGATATTTTTAGCCAACTCTCAAGGATAATGATGCAGTCAATCCAGTGAAAACTTACCACATATGCCAAATTCATGACAACATATATCACCTTCCCAGAACTGAGTTGCATTCCTTAAACAATCCAATTAAATTTCATCAGTGTGGAATGGATCTTTTAGGCCTCTTTCCTAAAGCATCGGGAGGAAGAGAATTCTTAGTTGTTGCTGTAGATTATTTCACAATGTGGATTGAAGCACGAGTTTGGCATCCATAGCAGCCCAAAAGGTGAAAGTTTTCCTAAGAAGACACTATTATCCAGTTTGGAATACCCCAGATACTCATCACCAATAATGGAAAACAGTTAGAAGCAAAATAATTTCAAGACTTCTGTTCTGAGTTGCAAATGGATCACCATTTTGCTTCTGCAAGTCACCCACAAACCAATGGATTAGCAGAAGTATCAAATTAGATCATCATCCAAGGCTTGAAGAAGAGACTTGACAAAGTAAAAGGGAAATGGGTAGATGAATTGCACAATGTCCTTTGGTTACATCGGACAACTTCGAATGCCCGAACCAAAGTATCACCACCTTATGCTTCGGAACAGATGCTCTAATCCCTGTGCAAATCCGGAGTTCTTCCCCCCGCATCGATTCATTCAATGCAAAATGGAATGACCAAAAGTTGGTCGAAAATCTTAACTGGTTGCTCTTAGAGAAATGGTATAGAAAGCTGGCAAGTTATTACAACAAGAAGGTTCCGAGGAAACAACTAAAGGTTGGTGATTTAGCTCTCCAAAAAAATGAAGTAAGTCAACAAGATCCAACTTGGGAAGACCCATATCTCATTGTGCAAGATAATCGAAATGGAAGTTACGATTGCGGGACATGGAAGGCAATGATGTAGCTAGAACCTAGAATGTAATGAATTTGAGAAAAAAAATTTGTATTAAGTTTTTGCCTTTTTGTAAAACTAGTACATAATTCCAAATACACTTTGTAACATTACGAATTAGACAATCCCCTTCATTCAATAAAATTATGTTCCCACATAACATTTTTTCTCCCATTACTTTAATTAATTTCATTACTTTTCTTCACATATTGACTAATCATAATGAAATTCAATCTGGAACAAAAATTGTCACTAAATATATGTAAAGATCTTACAAAAAGTTAGGTATACAAAAAAGAAAAAAAAAACTAAACTAACAGGTGCAGCACACAATCGAAAGAAGAGAAAAATTTCTGGAAACTATATCCAATTTGGATTTTCTGAATCAGGAGCAAGTTACACTAAAGCAATCAAATTGAGTGTTGGCAGGATCTAACCCAACCCCAATTCTCTCTATAGCTTCATCTTCATCAGAACAATGTTTCATTGAAGGGAAGGTGCGACACATATTGGGGATTTGGAAGCCCACATCCTAGGTCAGAGGATAATCAGATGGGTTGTTCATGATGGCATTGATGTGTGCAAACAGTTCATATGGTATGTCTTTATCTTTCAAGTCATTTGTTGACATCTCTTGACACCTTTGATCATGGTGAAGGACAGCCTTGACCACATCTCATGAAACTTCTCATGTTTGAAGAAGTCCCCTGACACTTATAATTCCATTGCGAGGTTCAAGTTGCCCTCCCCATCCTCATATTGCCTTTGCAAGGCATCTAGGTCCTCTTAAAGTTTTGCTCTTTCCTTAGCCTCAATAGCTCGTCTTTCCAAAATCTCTTTATTCTTAAGTTCCAACTGCTAGACCTCTGTGCCCTTAGCAGCCACCTTATTATCTAAAACTTTTATTTCTCTTTAGCTTTAGCTACCTTCCCCTCAGTGAGGGCAATTTTGATATCCACATATTTTTTTCTCCACAACCAATGTATTGCATTGGACTTCTAGTTCCTTAGTCCATTTATATAATTCGAAGATAAACATTGCGAACTATAAAACAAACAACAAACAATAATTAATGGAAAGAAGGAACAATTAAACACCATAAAATACTAGTATAGAAAATGGAAAAAAACTTTAATACCTGAAAACTGTGGAATAATGCATTCCGTTTTACATCCTCCATTGGCAAAGTCCGACATGAGCCTGCTCCTTAAGATTCAACACGTTTTGGAAGACTTCAAAAGCATTCATGCTGTTGAACAACCGAGTAGTCCAGAACATATATTGCCCTCTTGTTTTCGAGCACTAGCTCCAGCACCTCCAGCTCAGCTGAAATGCCTTGCACCCCCTTCTGCCATTTCAGTTTCTTTTTTTCTAGGTGATCCCACTTCCTTTTTAAGATACTATCACTAGTTGTAGGGATCACCAGGAATTCGGTTCCAGGGGTTTCCGGCAATCCAATTTTTTGTACCAGTTTTGGTAGCAGCTGCCTTTTCTTTGTTGTGGATTGCATGGCAGGAACCTTCTTTGGGAGGGCAACTTTTGTTCCTCCAGCCTTGCTCCCTCCAGCTCTAGACGCAGCCTTTTTCACCACATCATCCTTCTTGGCTAGATCATCCTTTTATTCAAATTGACCCGAAACATAAAATAAACTGTTTCTACTAGTAACAAAACTATAACATTTGTTTACGGGAACATCTATCGCTATCTCTTAAGCAGGGATCTTAAACAAAACGACTTTCTTGGGCTTACTAGTCTTTGTGAAGGAAGCATCCATACTCATTGCAAAGGATTTTCCTGCAATATAACAAAACAAGATCAAATTCAACTCTAACACTTAGAAAAAATAATAACATATAGATTTAAAGAAATAATAAGAACACATACTTAAGGTCACTATATTATATTCGGCCCAATTATTGATTCCGTGGAATCTCAGTAGGTCTGGGCTCCAATGCTCATCCACCTTAGCCTCAAATCTGAACTGAGCAATCTTACCCAGTTCAGTAGCATAGCTATCCAATTAAACTGGACAACTTATTATTTATAGACTTAAGGGTGCACCACGGAAATAATATTTCCCTGAAACTAGAATGCCTAACATAAAAAACTCGTTCTTTCGGTCATGAATAGAACTAGGACATTCTATCAATCCGAAAGCACCTCTCTGCAGGATTGTACAAAAGAACCCCCTTTCTTCAAGGGACTTTTGTTTCTGGCTGACCAAAAAAAAAAAAAAAAAAAAGCCCTCCATAATTCTAGACTAAGGGTTGCACCACAAACCCTAATGAATAAAATCAAAGTAACGGTGCATCGAACAAATTTGGTACTTAACTGACCTAACTGAATCCTAAAAAATTTCAAGATATCTAAAAATAAAGGGTCAAGTGGAAACCTCAACCTTACCCTAAACTACTCATTGAATCAGGTAAGGCAACCATTAGGGTTCAGATGAATCCTATCCCTCTCCCCCAGAACCTTAATATCGAACTTGATAGAAATGTCATATTCATGCCGAAACCCATCTAAATCCCTAAAGTTACTAACTGCCTCTTGATATTTCGACGTAACTGGATTCTCCCCCTCCTCACACCCTAATACTGAGGTATCAATGTGAGCAGCTACCTGAACCTGGAATGGACTTCGCTACTCTCTAGTCGAGCTATTATCACTCTCATCACACCACAAAAAATTTATACTTATTTCGCCTACCCTAAATCAGATGACACGATTTAAAACGCCAGAGGCTGACACTTCACTAAATCCCCCAACCTTAATGGCTTCAACTAAGTCATTCCTATCTGCACTAGCATCAGATGTGGAAACTACATCATTAGGAACCCCAACCCTAGGCTCAACCTTGTACCGACTAACCCTGACAGCTGAGCTAACCTCTCCCGAATCGCCCTCAAAAGCAAACCCCTCTGATACAGTCTGAGATCCAGACATAGCTGCAAAACCAATATACCTTGAACACAAAAACACAACAAAAGAAAAGATCAAAGTAAGTACTTAAAGCCATTGAAATTAACTTGACGAAGAACACGAAAACTAAACTTAAAAAGTTGGAAACTTTACCTAGAAATCGATACCTAATGCACAAAAAAAAAGGCAGCTTTAGGTCAAGTACACAAAAGCCCAAATCAGCAAATCTAAAAATTGCAAAAAACTCACACCATGAAAGCACTCTGAGAATCACTTTGTTGCTGTTGTCAAGCAAAGAACAGTAGAAAGAAATAATGGAATAAGAGGCTACGAAAGTCGAAAATGGTAAAGTGAAGGCAGAAAACAAAGTTTACCTTTTTAAAATGAAAAGCCCACTAATGCAAATGCCATGTGCTTATTTTTGAAGGGGCATATGCCATATACTTAGAAAATGCAAATGCAATATGCATCGAAGATACCTCACCCGTATCATGTCAAAAATACTTAGTTCAGGTTGACATTCTTTTTTTGAATTGGCATATGCCATATATTGGTAAAATCACACTACATGCCTTTTTCGATATTGGCAAAATCACACTACATTCTTTTTTCGAAACTACATATGGTGTATACCATACACCATGTTAATACTTTGACCACATTTCTTTATAGACAATTGGATATTTAGTGACAAAATTAGATACTAAGATTGATCTACATAACAAGAACTTTAATTTGACATATCACACTAGCTTGAAAGATTAAGATCGAAGGAGAAACCCAAGCTCAAAAATAGCAAGAGCAAACATAAAACCACAGTACTGTTCACTAGTCCTGTATTGTTCATTGCACATCCCACATCGAAAGGTCATAGACTGGCCCGCATTACTACACGGCTATATAAGGAGTTAATACCAACTACCCTAAGTAAGTCACATTTACTACTCTAATCTTATACCCGCATTACTCTCATCATTCTAACTTAAGCATCGAAGGAGTATGGGGTCCCCCAGCTACTCTGACTATTCCCTGTGCAGTCATCCGAAACACAACAGTTGACTCGCAACATCGATTAACAATACAACAAACGGAAAGGTTTAACCAATAAAATAGCCAACAAAGTTGACATTTTTTTATAAAAAAAAGAAAAATTGGCCTCTAAATTATAAAACTAATCAATTTAGTCATTATACTCTGTGTATCTTTTTTTTTTTTCATTTAGTCATTTTATAGTGATATGATTGAATAACAGTCGTAAATATAATTAATCATTAGTGACTATGCCACATGGCTTGTCATATCTCTAAGAATGGAAATAGGTCAGGCGAATGGCCTAACCTGCATTTGACTGTCTTGGCTTAGTATGTGCAGGCAAAGGTTTTTTAAGGCCCGTTGTGTGTTACAGGCCGGACCTAGGCCTTGCGTATAGCCTTTTAGGCCTATCATGCCAATTTAGGCTTGTTCCTTTTTTTTCTTTTTTCTTTTATTCCTTTAAAACCTTTTAGAATCTATAAAATTATGTATAATTTGAGATTTGAACATATAACTATATAACACATGAATTATGATAACATTTTTCAACTCATTATAATTATTTATCATATATTTTACATGATTAAGTATTTGTATGGTTTAAATAAGAAAAAAAACTAAATATTTTGAATAAGGTATTTCTTATTATTTGCTAAATTATACTATGAGCATATGATTAATAACGTTTTTATTTTCTTATTTTAAAAGTGTTTGAATAAGTAGAAGAAAGTAAGTTTATTTTTTTATTTTTATGACTAGTAGCTACTAATTACAAATATAGCTAATCAAAATTATGAAAAAATAGTAATTTAATTTTTTTTCCTTGTTATTGTATATGATGCAATTACTTAAATTATATTGAATTTTTTAATATATTTAAATAAATTATATTGAATTATTGTAATTTATATTTGTTCTTTAACTTTTTTATTTTGTTTTGTTGCTTGTAATGATCAAATACTCTTGCCTTTTATAAGGCGCACTCCAACCGTTACCGTAACGGAATTGTTGCTTCGCTTGGTAGGCTGCATGAGCACTGTAGCCATAATTCAGTTACAATAACGGTTGGAGCCCGTATTAAGACGCTCTTCGGAACACACCTTAGCAAAACTGCTTATATATATATTTATATTTATATATAAAGGGACATGCAGGCATTATAAGCAGACTTCAAGCTAGGCTCAGGCCTAAATGATAAGCTTATAATAGGATAAAGGACAGGCTTAGGACTAGTAACTATTTAACAGGCTTGACCTGGCTTGTTTTGTTTCAACTTTCCACCCCGATCACTAAAATTTAGAGCAATATTGTAGAGTAATTATGTCACACCTCGCCCTTGGACGTAACATGCCCCACATTAGACTAATTCAACATGCAAGAATGCATATTCTCCACTTAATGTAGGGCTCTTTTTTGTGCGTTTTCATAGTTAGGGGGTTAAAATTATACAATTGAAAATTTAAGGACAAACACCAGATTTTTTGAAAGTTGAAACTCACTAGGGACATTTTACCCTATAGATAAAATTATAAAATGTCTTTTTGTATAAATTTGCCCTTTGACATTTAATTTATTAATTAGTCTTTTAAATTTTTTTAAAGAAGTGTGAAACAAAACTATCTTAAATTAAATTGAAAATAGATAAAAAATCATTTACGTACCTTCGGATAACAATAGTCATGAGAAGATAAAGTTGTAATTTAGTATTTCAAAATGGACAAAATTTCAAATGATATTTAAAAGAACAAACAATGCAAATAATAATAATAATAATAAATAAATAAATCTAAATCACTTAACCTATTATCCTTCTCCTTGAATTAGTTAAGATGAACTATGTTTTAAAATTTGACATTTTCCTCTAATTTAATTGTGCACCTAAGAATAAATATAATTATGTTGTAAATAATTATGAGGCATGTCCCTTTTGAGACACTCCAGTGTGTGGAGTAGTGAGCTCGCAGATGATAAGTCTCAAGTTTAAATCCTATTAACATCTTAATAGATAAACGAAATATCGAGCTACGTACAAATTGACTCAAACACCACTTAAAAATATTTTGTAACGTTATGAATTTTTTCTTTACAATTATCCATTTTTGTTAACCAAAGTGTTTGATAACTTTCAAGTCGATTTATTTAATATTCTTAATTGATAATTGAAATTATTGCCATAAGGTTGCATTGTTCTACTTCAAATAGTAGGATTATAAAAGGAAAAACAAAAAACGAAACAAAATCAACAATATCTCACATTAAGCACCCAAAATTCCAATTATGAACCTCTCAAAGATTTTAAATTGTGTGATACAATCTTACTCTTGTTTTCTTTATTTATTTATGCATAACAATATGCAGTGTTAAAAAATAATAAACTATTAATATTGCATGAATATACTAGATGATTTTCAATTGGTCAAGTAAGAAAGGACATGATGATATATTTGAATTATGATATCTAAGTTAAAAAATGTAAAGATTACTCTGTTAATATTATATACTAAGCTAATTTTAGCATCAACTTTTCTTATTTATTTTTAAACATTGTGGATAATATTTTTTGTATGTATTTACTATCACAAAAATAGTGGAAAGTTCCTCAGTTCATTAGTACATGTTTATTTTACATTAATTAAACAAAGATGGAGTGTTTGTCGTTGATCTTAAAATGGAAACTAAACCACATAAAAGAGTTTATAATGACACATATATATTATTTGTAAATTTCTAACTTGTTTATACTAAAGGATGGCCACAAACAGATTTCTTCCAGGTATCTATTGAAGGGAATCCTAGAAAGGGTCAAAAAATACTTTTCGTGAATATCAGACAAAAGATGGATGTCAAAATCATCGTCTGCAGTCACCAACAAAGATCTTCAAACTTTGCCTCTACTTCATCACACAAACTGTCACCTTGCAATGTTCATCTCATGAACAAAAACTGGGAATATACAAGATTAAATTGCTATTCAATTGTGAATATAGTTTTTTTATTATTATCGATTCTCTAAACTTTTTTTTTCTCTTTCTACACAGACGCTCTAATAGAAAAACCAAAGAACACAAAAACAGAAAATGAGAGGCTTAAATATGAAAAATCCTGGAAGACTTCTTATCAGGTAGTATTTTAGATAAATCGACCATGTTTTGAATTCTAATTTGAATTAAAAAAGAGCGGCCTATCAGAGAGTAACTGAATAAAAAAATTTGTTACAATTCATTCACATAATTAACTCTTAATTATATTTTCGGTTTATTCCTATTGTTAAATTAGCTAAACAACTTTAGCTAATTACGCTTAAGTCCCAAGCAAGATATTATCCATTAAGCGATATATTCTAAATGTGTGACATAATAGGTTCTCATAGAATTGGCATTTGGCATAAACAACATTTAGTGTCATGTATAATAAGCGGTGTCTAATAATGCATCATTGCAATCCAATTAACGAGAATGTCAGTGACAAGACAAAACCTTTTGTAATAAAAAATCATTGTCTTAAATCTCTTTGTCCTGGACGCCATAATTAAACACAAGTCATGGACGGTGTCAAACTCGTAAAGTTCAATTTCTCAATTCTCAACCCTGAGTAGACTAATTAAACAGAATAAGATAAATATCTCATATCTACTTATTCAAGCATAGTCATGCATTTCATAGTCTTACTTTACCAAGAATGCTAGACATCTCTCTTATGTTATATAAGTGGGACAAATCCTATCTTGATCATTCAACATTTCACTATATAAATTAGGACATACTCAATACATGTCTTTATTGTCCACTCAGTTAAGAGTGACTTTTGACAATATCGAAGTATACAATCTTTCATGCAAGAATCTCTGATAACCTCAAGTCAAAAGATCAAACATAATTATCACATTGAAATCACTTATGACACTTATATAACGATTCATGAAGTGATATCATGACTGGTTGATCCAATACAAGATACTCTACTTGTACTTATGTAATGATTTGATCTCCTATATCCATGACACTAGTCATCAATCAGCATACTAGCCTTAATGTGTTATTGATATCCTAATCTCAATAACACTTGGCTAGGGATGTTTTAAGAATAGAAATAAACTATTCTAAAGACATTACAGCATTTACTAAATAAAACGTGGATATTCAAGCAAATTTCATAATTATATAAATATCATCATGATATAAAATTATGCCAACTAAGTAAATCATCATATGGTCCTAGGGTATATCCAACATATATACACTATACTTACTGTAATTGTAATATCCATAGCCTTGAATGTTTGCACCCTATTAATTTTAAATTGAATTTCTCTCTCCTCCCCCCCCCCCTCTATATATAGGTGTGGTAATATTATGGCAAAAACGGTTGCATTTCATATAGAGTGCATTATTAAATTTCTAATGGTTAAAGTTTAAGTCAACTATTTTTTATAAATATATTTTATATAGTAAATCCTAAAAGGATAAACTAAAATCAAGGGGTACTTGATCAAATTTAATTTTTTATTTCAAAGAAACAATAGACCGTTAACTTTAACCATTAGAGACTTTGTTATACTCTTCATGGCATATTCGTGTGTGTGTGTGTATATTTATATATGTTTATCTGGCAAGATTAGGAAAATAAAGAGAGTAAAAAAAAAACTGAAATCTGGTTAATGATATGTTTTGGAAGCTAAAATAAGCATGTTCCCAGTTATAATCCATCAAGCCCATGAGATTATCTTTTTCTTGCTTTTCAAAATAACATTGGTGCAATGACAACAATTCAGAGTTTCAAAGGCTAAGTCACCCCCAAACTAGCATACTATGGAAAACAATTACAAAATAAAAAGAGATAGGCTTTTAGTCCACATGTTTGGAGTAAACTATATTATGATCTTATAAATTTTTTTTAGTTGTTATGGTCTCTTATCATGTTATGAGTAACCGTTTTAGTCCCAACTCTCATTTTCCGGCAAAAAACTAGTCAAAACTAATCATGTTTCTGGCACGGGATAACTTTCTAGAGCCAAAATTGCCAATCTCATCTTTACCGCTCAAAATCCAACCAACCCTAAGGGTTGTGGATGAATTTGAATTGTTCGGTAAATTTATTTGGGTTTGTTAATTCACATGCTTCTAAAATTCTTTTCTTCCCTTTTTTTTTTTTTTTTTTTTTAAAAAAAAGAATCGGTTGGATTTTGATCCGCAATGATGGGATTAACAATTTTGACCCTAGAAAATTATTCGATGCTGGTAACATGATTGATTATGATAGTGTTTTGCTAGAAAATGATAGTTTGGATCAAAACGGCTATTCATAATATGTTAAGGGATCATAACGGTTAGAATTTTTTTTTTGTAAAATCATACTATAATTTGACCTAAACACGTGGGATTAAATGAGCTGAAAGCCCAAAAAAAAAAAAGGTTAAGACCCATATTTAGGAAACTTATTTGCAACTCCTAAACGCACTAGCAAAAATATTTCATAGTACCCTCTCTTCTAGAAATTGAATGACACTATTTTTATTTTAAAATATGTGAAATTGAATATTCATTTTCTTAATATAAATATATTTTGAAGTTAAAATTTCACTGATAATCAATTCAAGAATTTATTTTTCGAAAAGATATCTTTTTTATTGAAACAAGCAAACAATAGAGATTACGAATAAACCTATCGCATGGAAGACTAAAAAATACAAGACTAGAAATCCATAGCTCTAGTAATAATTAAATTTACATGCAAAACTACTGAAGGTAAAGAAAAAGACTCATTAAAGATAATAGAATTTTTCCAAATCAAATGGTGGAAAAGGCTTTCCCAAAGTATTAAATTCCAGGGGCATCCGACATCCGATCTTCCCAAATCCACTAAGGTCAATCCAAGTAGCTACATGATAAGCATAAAAAAAATTCATTAAGACAACAAAGGGCACTTGATTTCCTTTGAAGTTTAGCCACCATAGGACAATCTCTCAAAGCAGGGAGATTAGTTTCAGAGGAGCATCCACATAAATCACACAAAAGGATGCGTCTGCAAATGATGAAAGTAGAGTGAGTTGTTTGTTTTGAGTCTGTTCCACCTTGTCAACCAAATCAAAACAAAGAATTGAACGGGTATTTATTGAACCAATCTTTTTTCCAATTTTTTATCATTATATAGCGACACCTCACGAAAAACAAAGTATGCATACTCGGAGGTAAAGTAGCCAATTGACGAGGGACTACGATATGGTTTATCTTCTTCTTCAGCAGAAATGACTACCAACTGAATCATCTTCAAGGTAGAGAAATCGAAGAAACCTTCTAATTGTTGCCGTCTCCACCAGAAGAGTTTGAGTAGAATCCACAACCTTGCTGTGCAATTCAATGCCACATATCACATAATTAAAACTATAATTTTTTATTTAAATTAAGCTTGATTTCATTAGGTTTTATATGAAGTCAAGAGTGAATATTCAATTTTGAATAGAGAGAATATAATTTCTTACAAAGAACGATAGAGCCATAAAATTTTGTAAAATAATTAAATTAGAGAGAATAGTCAATTTGGTACCTATTGTTTTTTCTTTTGTCAAATAAGTATCAAAATAACTTATGACTTGAAAGTTGTTTTGGTATTTAATCCGTTAAAAAGAAAAATAATGGGTATCAATCATAACTTTGAGCATAACTTTAGTTACCAAATCAGCAATTCACCTCTCAAAAAAATTAACCACGCAACCCACATATGGTATCTTGGCTGAAATTACGTCGGAATATAAAAGGAAGTATTAACTTGGACGTTTAAAAGTTGTTTGGGTACTTTGTTGGAAAAAAAAAAAAGTACTAATATTGACTTAAGACATAACTTTAGATACTAAATCAGCTATTCTCCCATTTAAATTATTAAGATATTCAAGCTTATACAAAAACAACCAATTTATGTAAATTCTAAGGATAAAAATGAATTACTACTCAGTAACTGGTTCCGAATTACTCTCAAAAGGCTATTGAGCCTATGCCAAATGAATTATTATACTCTATCTATCACTGAATATAAGTCATTCTAATTAATTTTTCTTGCCACAAATTATAAATTTATAAGTTATTATTGTTAGTTAATTAAGTATTTCAAGGTATTTTTTCTATAATAACCCTCTAATAATAGACTTATGGAATGATATTCAGATTTTTGAAATGGTGATTAGAGGGTATTTTAAGAAAAAAAAACAAAAGGGTTACCTTAATTTTTGCAAAACAACGGAAGGTACCCTATATTTAGTTACAAAAAGAGTAATGTTTTATATAATGTGCTTCTTTACATTTTTAAAAATATTAATTTAAATGTATATATGTCTATTTTTTATACCCCCTTTTTTTTTTTTGCTTTTTATAGTCCCCAAACTTTTTTCAAATTGTGATAATGGTCCTTTTATGTTTTCCAGTGATAGTCCAACCAAAATCCAGCAATGTCAAGGGTTTTGTTTTTAAAATAAAGGATGAATGACAGTTTAGTCCTCATTGATAATGCCATGGTTATTATGACAAATTTTTAGTCGAAACTTCTCAAAATCTTCCAGGTTAAACCCTTCGTCCTTTAGATTTTCGTCGAATTCTATGATGGAGATCAAGGAGCATACATGGCATGGGATAATTTATGGAAGATTTCATATACAAGAGCTTGTATTTCAAATACAAGGTCGGAAGATCAAGAATGAAGAAAGACTTGTTGGAGATTGAAGATGATATCAATAATGATTGGGAGTTCTTGTACGAAGATCAATATTTCAAGTATAAGCATGGAAGTTTGAGGATGAAAGTAGCAAGGTTGGTATTGAAGCTAGACCATGAAGAACAACTTGAAGTTTTTGGAAAGATTGAAGAAGTTATGCTTGAAGGCAAGTTGAAGAACCTTGTAACGTATTCAAGTGTGAAGACTTATCTAAGGGATTAGAAGACATTGCAAGGTTGGAAATTGAATGAACAAGGCTGAAATCTTCTACAAATGTGTTCAGACTTTGCTAGATTTTACAACATTGTTTGAAGCGCAATCGTCAATGGAGACTGAACCAAGGAAAGAGCTCAACATGTGAATGATAGAAGACATCAAGGAGGAGTGATTAAGCAAGAAATCAAGCCATTTGAAGCCTTGGAAATATGGCTGCACGAGTTGGACAGATTGGTGAAAACTACCAGAAATTTTTTATTTTCGTCATCTGTTTTACAGCCTTAGTTATCTTGACTTTAGTTGGACTTTTCCACTTATTGTTAATTGCTATCTTTATATTCTAAACTAGTTTAAGAGGCTTAATTAAGTCCCTAATCATATTTGGGGCTAAACCTATAAATAGTCCCGCATTTGTATTGCATTAGAACAATTAACTTGACAAACACTTTTCAGAAATTTGATTGAATTCCAAATGGATTCAATTTGGTTCCTTGACCGAAAGTTGCTAGGGCTCTTCTAGGGTTCTTAGTAAAACTTTAGGGTTTATCAATGCTTGGCTAGGGTAATTGATTTGGGTGGAAGAAATCTAAACTAATAGATCATATTGGAAGACAATCATGGTCATTAGTCACTAACTTGAATCTCTTGTTGAAGTTTTGGGCAAAATTTCAGATTATGAGTGACCTTGGGTTTGAATAGATGGATGTTGAAATTCCAACCGTAATTCAAGTGAATTGCTTCATTCTGACTGGATTATTCCCGGAAAACATAAAAATGACCATGATCACATCTCAAAAAAAAAAAAAAAAATGGAATAAAAGACAAAAAACCATTAGATATCATAATTACTGATTTCTAAAATTTTGGGACTAAACTCACCAACTTTAATTTATATATATTATTATATAAATAAAGTTAACTATGTTTAACTTTTTTCTTCAATAATGAATCAATTTAATGAATCTAAGTTATGAATTCAATTTTAAGAAAAATAGAAAAAATGCAGGTAAAACCATTTGAAAATAAATACATGAATAATAATAATTTTTGTCTAAAATAAAAACAATTTAATCCATAGAAGAAAAAAAAAAGATGAAACAAACTGGGTGCATTTGGACAGGGATTTTGGGTTTTCAAAAATTAAAAATTGAATAAAATTGTATTTGGACAAGATTTGACCTAGTTTGACTAAACTCAATTTTTGAAAAATCAATCATAATAACTCAAAATATAGAAAACACTCTTGAGCACTTTTCAGATCCAAGACATTGATTTTTTTTTTTGCCCCTTTTCCTTTTGTATCCTTTTATTTCGTTCCCTCTCCTTTCTCACTCCTTTTTTTGGCAACATATTCAGCCCTTCTTTGAGAGAGGATCAACTTTTATTTTTCTACTTTCTTATTTTCTCTCCTCATATTCAACTCAAAAGAAGGGGAAAGTCATTCACTTGGATAGAGATTTGATATAGCATCAGGATTGAACCATACTTGACCAAGGGTGTGGAAGAAAAGAGAGGAATAGATCACTGAAAACTGTCTATGCTTGTATTCATTTATGTTTATTTTGGTTTGTTGGAACTTCTACTAAGGGTTTTGGAGTAATATCAATTGATCGTAGAGTGGGCTCTGACTCCCAAGTGAATCCAAGACAGATAGAAGATCTAAGCATTCAAACTTCCTAACCTTTTGACATCCACAATTGACTGAATTCAACTTAATGTCTATATTGTTGAAGGAGGGCGAACTGAATGTATGTGGTATTGTTGTGGGGTAGGAGTCTAAACAAAATCCCTTTTGAACGAAGAATCATAAAAGGCTGGAAAGGATTTTAGATTTGCATTTGCTAATTGATATCAATGGAAATTTTAATGTTTTACTAAGGGTATTGTGGCCTTTAGAATACTTATAAAATTTTTTGTCTTTCTCATCCAAATAGGAGTTTAACTTTTAAAAACTTAAAATCTTGTTCTTGAAAACTTAGAATTATTAGCCTATCAAGGACTTAAATTATACAATTTTGACCATTTTGATCCCTGAAGCTTTTTTTTTTTTGCCTATTAATTACTCAAACTATTTACCGGTTGACCATTTTGATCGGATTTTTCAAAAAATTCATCGAAATTTGTAATCAATGGTGGTTTGAATAAAATTGGGAAGAACATTTTCGTCATTACACTGTTCATGGGATGGAAAAAAAAGAAAAAAAAAGGCTATCGAAAACTACCGTTAATCTTTTTCCATCCACACACACTGTTCCCCCCACTCCCTGGCCAAGTCAACGATTACTATGGTAGCTCCCGCCACCATAGTCAACGATCACCATACCTACGATCACTATGGTAGCTCCCTTAAGGTTAGCTTCGACAGAATTCTTGAAAGATCGAATCCTTACAGTACCAGGCTGTGACAAATTAACGTTTACTTTGTTTTCTCTTTTCAGTTCCTAAAATGTTAAAGTTCTGCAACCAAAATGGGGAATAGTGTGAGTTGGGGATGAAGGAACAGTAATTTTTGATAGTTTTTTCATGAACAGTATAATAATGGAAATGTCCTTCTTATTTTGATCAAATCACTATTGACTAAAAATTTCGATGACTTTTTTGAACATTTTGGTCAAAAAGATCAAAATGGTTAATCGATAAATTGTTTAAGTATTTGATATGCCAAAAAAAAATTTTAAGAAAAAAAATGGCCCAAAAAATATAGTTTAAATCTTTAATAAGTTAATAATTCTAAAAATTTAATAAAAACATATCTTTTAATTTTTTAAAATTGAATTGTTGTCCAAATAGGCCTAATAAGTTTCGTTGTAGGGAGCACGCGCCTAGGATTAAACGTTACCGCGTGAATTGTCAGGCCCCCTAAAAAAAGAAAAATAAAAATAAAGGACTACTTTTCTTCTCCTCTCGTGGTATATAAAGCACCGTCAGACTCGCTCGGTTCTTCAGTTCTGCACTGTCCCCTTTAGCTCTCAATCTCAGTTCCCTCTCTTTTTCTCTCGGCAAAAAAAAAAAAAATTTGGAGAAAATCTGGAAAAATTACAAAAGTACAGTCAGCGAACTCCAATCTCAATCTATTACCTGATAGATCTTCTGGCAACCCTCTTTAATTGAAACCCCTAACCCCGTCATTGGGTTAGGGTTTAGAATTCATTCAGTTTCAGCGCAGTCGGTAGAATTTTCTGTCAGAATCCTTCTTTTATGCTTAGATTTATGTTTATGTTTCTCTGTATAAAATGTGTATGTTTTCATCCGGTTTTTGTTTGTAGGTCTTTTTTTTTTGTGTTATTCATTCCCTGGTGATGAATAATCGGGTGTCCCAATAATATGCATGTATGTGTTTTTGTAGAATGTTTCTTCCTGTTATGTTTCTTTTTCTCCTCTCTTCTCCTCTTTTTTCTTTTGATATGTATGGCATTGGACTTTTCTGAACTTTCTGATTCTGGATGATTTTTCTTTCTAGTGCCAAAAAAAAAAAAAAACAAAGGGGAAATGGAAATATTTTCTAAGTTCAATCTTGTTGGGTGGACTCTGTGAGAGGTAAGGGTTTTGTTAAAAAAAGTTACTTGTTATGATTTTGTAGAAAGGTGCAAGAGAAGGGTAAGGGTACCTTTCTGGGGTGAGGTCTAACACTTTATTGGTGTTTTTTTCCTTTTGATGAAAGTATAAGAGTTGTTGATGTCTATGGTTTCCTTCGAGACACATCTATTTATGGGTCATCTAATAGTGTTGCCTGGCATTGATCCCTTCATTTCTCATTCATTCTATGGGTAGGAGCAGTCAGTCTCTTTGTTACTTGCTTGGAGACGTACCTCATGATTTCCAAGTTAAGGCATTAATGCCACATGCCCATCTTCTGTTTGGATTACTTGCACATTGATGTTCTTTCCCAATTAAGCAAATGTTGTTATCGTTGCAAACTTCTTGTATTGGAATCTCTTAAATTTTCTCAGCAGTAAGTAGATGCATGGTTCAAAATACGTGCTACTAAACAAAGTGAATGTTTAGTGAATATATTTTGAAATATGGAAATACCTAGATTATGTTACAGGGATCTGTTGGCTTCGAGCATGATAGTACCGGTTCTGGAAAAAAAATTAACTTGTGAATGGAAACAATTCTTTGAAGATGATTTCGACGTTGTTCCATCATGTGTTGGGAAATTCTATCCATGGGCAATCTATGTCTATTTGAAGTTAAAGGTTGCTCCCTGAGGAGACTGTGCTTTATGATTCGTATGTTTATTGCTTGTGAGTCCTGGTGTATTGTTTCTTGGAGACTGATTCTCTCCTTTGTATGGCTTGAGTATTGTATTCCTCATCAGTGGCTATTTGGTTCTCTAGCTTCAAATATTTGAAGCAAACTGGTCACGAGAGTCATCATCATTGGTTATGAGTGAGTGCAGATAAGATCAGGCTTCTATAGAGTGTTCTCAATTTATTCTGGTTTTTCTGATATTAGAGTGGAGTATGAACATATGAGCAAAGCATAACATTTATCCTTTTCTCTTCTGTGCTTGTTCCTTCATATTCACTTTTGAGATATCTCATATTCCTTCCATAGAAATGTGTTTTGAGTATCATACCTTTTTTGGGTGCAGCAATATTAGATCCCTGGCTTTCTGGATCTGAAGATAAACATTTTGATTCACCATGGGTTTTGATATCGAATGCATAATTGACATTCATACTTACCCTGGGGAATATTTTTGTCCTGTTTGTCGTACACTTGTCTACCCAAATGAAGCATTTCAGTCACAGTGTACTCATCTGTACTGTAAGCCGTGTTTGGCTCATGTTGCAAATAATACCCGTGCCTGTCCCTATGATGGATACTTGGTCACAGAAGCAGATTCTAAGGTATGAGCTTCATGGGATGAAGTTTGCAGTAGTCTTTTGGTTTTATTCCTTGGGTTGTCTAGATATTGTCTTGCTGTGTGCTGACGTTTACGTTAAAATGGCAGCCACTCCTTGAATCAGACAAGGCACTGGCTGAAAATATAGGCAAAGTAAAAGTACGTTGTCTTTATCACAGAAGTGGATGCACATGGGAGGGTCCCTTATCAGAATGCACTTCACATTGTTCTGGATGCGCCTTTGGAAATTCCCCTGTGATATGCAACAGGTGTGGCGTTCAAATTGTGCATCGTCAAGTACACGAACATGCACAGAATTGTCCTGTAAGTGCATTTACACGTGGGTGCAAGTTCCAGAAAATCCTCCTCTTTTATTCTTGCAAAGGAATAACTTATAATTCTGTTGTAATTCCAGGGTGTATATCCAGTACAACAGACAGCAGAAGCTGTTCAAAATGCTGCTAGTTCTGGCTCAATGGTTACTGCTACCAGTGTAAATCAGAACCAAGCTACTGTCCAGTCAGGAGCCCCATCTTCCCAGGCACAGAATTCTCAAACTGCACCTGCTTCTGTGCTACCTGGACCTGATTCGAGTCAGCAAACAAATGCAAGCGCTCTGGCCCCAGCTGCTGCTCCTACTCCTGAACAATGGTACCAGCAGCAATATCAGCAATACTATCAGCAGTATGCAGGATATGATGCTTACCAACAAGCTTATCAGCAGTATTATCCTTATCAACAATCTGTACAACCACCCCAGCAGCATCCGGCTGTGCATGGAGGGCAGCCCCAACTACAGGTCTATTCTCAGGCTTCAGTGCAGGCACAGATGCAACCACAGTCCCAGCCACAGCAACTTGTCCAACCTCTGCCACATTCTCAATCCCAGCCACAGCAACTTGTCCAACCTCAGACTGGCCAGGCTCAACCTCAAGCTCAGCAGGGTTTCTCCCAAAACATTGCTCAAGTCCAAACCTTGAACCCGCAAACTCAGAATCAGCCACAGGTCACCCCACAACAGCAGGCTCATCCATCAATGCATCCTCATGCTCAAATTGCATCACAGTCTGGTCTACCCCACGGTTTTCCAGCTCTGCAATCCCAGGTCCATCTTATGCAACCTCAAACACAGCAACATGTTCAGGTGCCTCCATATCAGCAACATGCACAGCCATCTCAGGTTCATCCCCAACCACATTTGCCCACCCAAACCGCTTCACAACATCAGCAGCCACCACATCTTCAATATCATACTCATCCTCAGATTCGGCCTTCTCAGCCCAATCAACCTGCTGCTGTTAATATTCCGGCACAGCCCATGCATCCATCAGCCAATGCAGTTACAGGACATCACTCTTATCCCCCACCTCAGCCTCTGCTCCAAACACAGATAGGTGCTCCTCAGCAACACCCTGTTCATGCACAGCCAACTAGTGCGCCTTTAACTCCTGGTCAGTTGCATGGTCAAATTCCTCAACAACCTCTGCAGTTTGTTCCTCCTCCATCTCATGGTTCAATCCCATCTCAGCAAACTTCATTTCCTTCTCAAGGGCAATTACCTGGCATGCCTCCTGCACAACAGCAGCAATTCCATCCTCAAGTACCACACCTAAGCCACTCGGTTCAACAGCGTCCTTTACCTCAGCAGTATGTACAACAGCAGCATCTTCCTGGCCTAGTTCCAGGTCAGTCGCATCAGCAAGGCAATCCTGCAATGCAGCAATCTGTGCCATCTCAGTTACGACCACAGGGTCCACCACATGTAATGCAGCCAAATCCCCAGTCACATCTTCATTTGCAGCAAAATGTTGCTGTGGTCCCTGGTTTACAACCCCAGCAAAGTCATAATTATGTTGCTAGACCTGCAATTCCAATCCATGCGGTACCGGGTCAGCCACTGCCACCTTTTCCCCAAACTTCTGGTGGTTTTGGTTCTGCTGCACAGGTGAAGCCTGCTCAGCTTGGCTCAAACCAGCCTGCTTTAGCCCAGAATTATGCACACAGTGTTAGTAACCAACTACAGGCACCCTTGGATCATCAATTTGGTCATCCTGGAACACTGCTGAGGCAGAGTGATCATGTTTCTGAAAAAAATCCTGTTATTGAAGCCAGGGGCCCTTCCCAGGATGCTGTGGAAAAAGTTGCTAATACTTCTCGACCTGATAGAGATGGACTGGAGGCTGTCAAGTCTGAAGCAGGCATGAGCTATGAACAAGACCTAAAAGGAGCTGGTAATGAGCTGTCTAGACAGAATGAACCACTTGCAAAGGATGGTGGCAGTGAACGGAAAGAAGCATCTGGTGGGCCATTGAGTGAGCTGAAAAGAGAGAAGGACGATTCTAATGCATATTCGTTAGAACCTCCTGCTAATGACAAACTGGTGAACAAAAAAGATCCAACTGGTGATATCCACGATGAAGAATTAGAATCTCAAAGGAGTCAACAGGCACTTTCAAAACGGGGGGATGAAAACCTGCATTCTGCTCATACTGTTTCCCCTCCTGTTTCCAAACCTGATGGTTTCAAGCATGTCAATCTTGAAAGGAGTCAACAAACTTCCCTTGGTGCTAGAGATCAATTACATGTTTACAATCATGAGCAACATGTGGATCATTATGGGCCTTCTACTAACCAGCGAAATTCTGCTGGCCTTCAGACATTGCCACCTCATGCAGAAGGTCCAAGACACCAAGTGAGGCCTCAAGGACCAGGGCTTCTGCTTCAGCCAAGAAACCCAATGAACCCTAGCGAGCAACTGCAGCCTCCTTTAGTGAAGCAGCCTTCTGATGTACCTCTTGGTGGGGTCCCTGCGGTGAGGTCCGTGTCTTCATTTGGAGGGGGACCTGGTTATTTTGGTGCTCCTCGTGGACCTCCATCAGCTGCTGCTGATCAACAAGATGGGATTATGGGAAAAGGCCCTCCACATGGTTCTGAGGGCCAGTTTGGTCCAGCAAATTTCAGTAATCCTGTTGAAGCGGAACTGATTCAGAGCCAGAGGCTAGCTCGATTTGATGGGGGGCAGTCAAAATTACCTGGTACTTTTGGAAGAGGTCCATTTGGCCCCCCTTCAAGTGGTGAGCCAAGCAGTTTCAGGATGGATGGAGTACCGGGGCCTGATTCTTCACTTAGGTCACAGGACGAAAGGTTCAAGACATTCCCTGGTGACCATCTGAAGTCTTTCTCAAAGGATGCCCCTTGGCCCCTGGATCAAGGTAAGTGGAAAGTTTCTCTATCAATTCCTTTCTCACCTAAGTTAAATATTTATCCTTTCATGTATTAGGGGGTAGAGTTTATTGTGATGTGGGTTTTGGTTGGTACAGATATGGGACCTAGGGCACGTGACAGGCCACCTCACGGGTTAAATTATGATTCTGGGTTTAAGTTGGGATCTGCTTCAGGTGGCCCTCCAAGAGGCTCATTTTATCCGCCTGGTGATCTGCATTTTGGTGATGCCCATGAAAGAGGGAAGATGGAGCTTGAGCATAAGCATTCAGATCTTATTGGACAAGGCCGAGATTACTCTGGTCGTCCACCTCATGGGTTTGGAGGTTCCTCTAATGCTCCACGTGGCAGGGATGATATTGATGGCAGGGACATTCACTCATTTGGTGAAGGATCTAGATCTTCCAATCTGCCTTCTGATCCACTTGGTAATTCATTTCATGACAACAGCTTTCATCCTATGCCAAGTTTCCTGCGGAGAGGTGAGCTTGATGGTCCAGAGGGTCTGAGATATGTTGAGCATGTGCCACCTGGACCTCCTCACAGCCATCTGCGATGGGGTGATCCCTTTGGGCAAGACATTCCACCCAGTCATTTTCATAGGGGTGAACTTGGTACTGGGAATTCACCAGGCCATCTGAGGTTAGGTGACCCTACTAGTTTTGGACCCTTTCCTGGTCATCCACGTACGGGGGAATTTTCTGGGCCTGGGGCCCATAATCTCCGTTTTGGTGAATCCTTTGTAGGCAACAAACCTGGTTTTCCACGTCTTGGTGAGCCTGGATTTAGAAGCAGCTTCTCTCAGGGATTTCTAAATGATGGACCTTGTGCAGTAATTCTCTACCCAATTTCTGTTCGATGCTTTTTATGCTTTCTGATTTAATAGTTTATTGTTCTCTATAGTTGAGTTCAGTTCCTGTAAGATAATTCAATATGCATAATTTGGTATCACTAAATTTTTGTTGAGTGTCTCTCTGTGCACTAACTTTTTCTCAGGGTGGCATGGACCCCTTTGATAAATCAAGAAAACGGAAGCCATTTAGCATGGGATGGTGTCGCATATGTAAGGTTGATTGTGAAACCCTAGAGGGGTTGGATATCCACTCTCAATCAAGAGAACACCAAAAGATGACTATGGACATGGTTATCAGTATTAAGCAGCAGAATAAAAAGAAACTGAGGTAATTGATTGATTTTTTTACTTATAATATTAAAATTCGAGCTTAAACTTATTTCTTTCTTGACTTGATTTATAGGGGATCAAGTGATCGGTCTGTACGTGAAGAGACAAATAAGACAAGAGGTACTGGTGTAGAAGGTCGTGGCATTAAGCCTTGAGACCTGGTGGTTTGAAAGATGAGAAAGTAATGGGTTGTAGTTGCTGTTGGAAACAAAAGTAGTGTTAGCAATCTAGGTGATACATCCTTCTATGTTCTTTCTCTTTTTGGAATGGCTTATGCTGTTTTTTTGTTTCAGACTGTTGCTCAGATATCAGGGATAGTTTTTGGTTCTGAAATTGGATCTCTAGTTATGGCGTTGATATATTTTCTGTCGTTTTTGATTGTCGCTTTAGGAGGACTTTCTTTTCTCTTTATGATGTTTAGCTGCATCGATTGTTTTCCGTATGTTGTGATCTGCTCTATTTATTGGGCCAGCAGCCTAATTTTTGATCTCTTATGTGAACATGTTCTATTGGTAAAGTTCAGATAGTTTGGGATATTTAAGGACTCCTTGATGAATGTTCCTTCTTTTTTAGACAAAAAAGTTTACAAATGCATAACAGTGATTATTAGAGACAAGCTTTGTTGTCCTTTCCTCTCCTTTGCTTGAGGTTCCTCCTTGTGAAACGTGAAATGTAAATTGACTGGAGTTAGATTTTTTATGAGACAATTTGTAAGTGTGAAGTTCAAATACTCTTAAATATTGAGTTTAGTTTCTTCTCTTGAATTCTGAAACTACCTCAGGGATAAAAATATCTCTTGGTTCTTATATCTTATTGAGTAGGAGGGCCCATTTTATTATCTTATTTCTATTTTTGCTTGTTCTTCAGCTGGTGGCTGTAAATTCAAATGGAACTATTGATATTAGATAATAATAAAAAGCAGTAAAATTTGGAGTGTGAAATGGTTCTGCATTCCATAAAACTGAAGGTGGTGTAGCAATGATGCTTCACATAAATGACATTTGGCGATAATCTTTACTGATTCGTAATTAACTTCTTGTTGACAAATTGTGAATGGACAGCACTCAGTCTGGGGAGATGGTGGAACTGGTATCATATGCATATATAAATATATGTGCATATGTTGTAAACGTTTTGAATTGGTGCATTAGTTGTAAAATTACTTTGTACAAGAATTCTAAAATTTGGAATTTCATGCTAGGGGGTTATTATAAGTTTTTTTTTTTTTGCTTCGTTTAATTGTGTATTTGTTTCATAACATGTAATGTACTTACAATTCTGCTGAGATGATTAGTCCTCTTCTAGGGAGCCATAAGTTTAAAAGTCTGCAAATTGTTCTCTAAAGTTTCTCGTGATCTTTAGTGCTAATGAGTTTGGGTAAGGAAAACATCAATATTCTATTGAGTAAGGAAACAACATCAATATTCTATTGAGTAAGGAAACAACATCAATATTCTATGTTACTCGTAGCAAATGATAAAATCACAGTTGCTTGGCCTTCTATTTGGAGATTGTAATTATTAGGAAAAATTTGACAGTGGGGAAGAAACTAAATATTTATTTTCTTACGGATGAATATTTCTAACTTTAATTTGCTTGTTTTTGGAAAAAACACTTAAATATTCATTTGCTTGTGCTAATTAATTCAAATACCTGCGGACTTAGCTGAAAACTCTTATGGGAACAGCGCTTTGCAGATTTAACTTTGAAGGAAGTATACATATCTATGTGCATATATTATGAGGAGCCATTATTAGTTTAAAAGTCATCAATATACCTCTATGGCATTTGTGTATATTGATAGTAATTGACATGTCGTGTGATATCTGGAGCACATGATACTTTGAATAGGGAAGCAACATGAATATTTTTAATTACTCTCAGCAAATGATATCACAATAAATTTGTAACTTATTGATCCAAAGTTGTAATAACTCATTGAAACTTGTAGTGACCAAGAAAAAAAGGAACTGAGGGTATAATTTATTGTGTGTTTACTTCAGTGACGAATATTTTAGATTCAGTATGCTCATTTAGTGAAGCCAAGATAAGTTTACAAATCTTGCAACCATTTGGCCTCTTTTTTTCAAGGCATTCGTGTATTTTAACTAGGGACCTGAAAGTTACCTATTATATTTAAAACACATGATGCTTTGAGAATAAAAACGAAATGAACACACAATTGAATGATCTTTTGAATGGAAGATGTGTAAAGTTCAGGAAAAAGGTCACAAGGGAAAATCTATATAACTTTCAAAATTCGATGTGCATACTGAAATTAATTCGAAGCCTTGCTCCTTCATTATTGACATTAAAATATGTATTATTACTCAAGGTTTGTAATGAATGTTTAGTCAAGTTCTAGATACTAGGACTCGTTGATGATACTTTTTTGAGGATTAAAGATGAAAATTTTGACTTGTTGAAATTGTGAAAACAAATTCTCGTGACATAATAAATGACTCAAAAAGGTAGAATTAATTCTTGAACACATATCTTAAAAAAAATACTAATGAAAAATGTATCTCGAAATTAGTTTGTGCTCAACTTTTCAAGGTTTCATATTATATCTCAATTATGAAGCCATACCATGAATGCATATTCTTCACTTAATGGCTCGAAAAATTAAGATGACAAAAAGGGAAGCATAATATTGTTAGCAAAGATGAAAAAAAAATTAAGCATAATATTGCTATTATCCCCACTTGGAAACTATTTTGCTAGTAGAGTTGGGGTCTTTATTTTCTCGCAACTTGTTTCTTTAACTCATTACTTGAGAGCTTTATTTTGAAGAATAAGAAGCTGAGTATTTTTTAAAAAGAAAGCAATAAAAGGTTTCTAGGGCAAGCAGGTTCACGATCTCTAGAAATTGTTCAGAATCATCTAAATAAAATGAATTGATCAATAAGCCCATTCATTTACATTTCATTTTTTTCCTCTCTAGATTGTAGGTCTAATTCATTCCTATCTCAGTTTCTGTTAATATTTGAGACCAAGTTTTGAAGTTAATCTTTTTGTGGTTGAAATTTTTTCCATAATAGATCTTTTCAAAACCACATATCTTTTTTGGGAGAAGATGAAGAGAAAAAAAGGCTGACAGTTCAGCACAACGGTTTACAAGCGGTTTTTTCCTTGTGGTAAGGCAAAATTTTATGTCAACTGCTTTTGTTTTCTTTTGGTGTTTTTTGTATTGCTTGTTGCAAGTATAATTTTCCACTTGACATTCCATAGCGGAAGTGATTCACATTTTGTTTGTTCGTGTTGAAAATTAGACATTACGACTGCATCCTAAAAGGTTAATGGATATAGACTTTTGAAGATAATACTTCCTTTCATCTCCTGTGTATCTTAAGTCGTAGATTGATTTAGTGCAAACTGATTCTGAGTAGACTAGATATACATGTTATAGTAAGAATTACAATAACTAGATGTAGTTGGTAAGAGGGAGAAAACCAAAGGCAGTGTCTTGTTTACATTAGAATGGAATGGCATTGACTACAAGTTCACATAAATGCAACTTCCCATATTCCATGGATTTGAATTATGAAATTCTAACCGGTTAGTGTGTGTTGTTGATTCTTCTTGTATCTAAAATTTGATCGTTATGTTGATTTATAGGTAATAAATTATAGAAAGATTGAAGATTAGGAATGTGAGTTGGCCTTTAAAAGAGTATGAGCTGTCATTGTTAAGTCAAGTCTAGTGGCTGAAAACCTGGGTTCCAGAGGTATATATGGTAGATTTGAAATATTACCTTTCAGAATTTCATAGTCTATAGATGCTTAGTTTAGATGGGTATAATTTATTTAACCATTTGACTATAAGTTCCCATAAATGTTACTTCCCATATTCTATGGGTTTGAATTATGAAATTCTAATGGGTTAGTATGTGTTGCTGATTCTTCTTCTATCTAAAATTTGATCGTTATGTTGGCTTGTAGATAATAAATTATAGAAGGATTGAAGATTAGGAATGTGAGTTGGCCTTTAGGAGAGTATGAGCTGTCATTGTTAAGTCTACTGGCTGAAAATCTGGGGTCCAGAGGAATATGTGGTAGATTCTAAATATAACCTTCCATATTTCATAGTCTATAGATGCTTAGTTTAGATGGGTATAATTTAACCATTTCTATTTTGGATGTCGTGGTTTTGGTATAGACCTTCCTTCTTTCTGGAGTTGGGAAGGCTTTGGATGAGTTACTTGAACTTTATAAAGAAAAATTTATTAATGGATTATGAGAGACAGATTTCGCGGGATCAGTAGTGTGGGAATTAAGAAGAGAAGATATAAGTGAGGAAAGAAAAGAATGGGATAAGATTTATGTTTAAAATTGTTTGATAATTTTATGAAAGAAAAGGTAAGTGTCTTTGGGAATTAGAAAGAAACAATTTGAAGAACATTTTACAACATTAACCTTTTGTGTAATTTTAATTCTATTTAAAATGTAGTTATGTTAACAATAAAGGCAACTTCCACCCTAAAAGGTGCTCTCCATCTCTTCCTCTTCCCTTGTTTCCCGCTAAAACTCCCAAATAATGACATTCGTTTTTCTCTGCCCAAATTCCTCCCTCCAAACTAGGTCTTAATTGTTTTTGTTGCTTCCAAGTTTCCAATTCGCCGGAAGATATCATCAACAGTGTCATATAAGCCTAAATTTTTCTTGTTTCAGTTTGCTGTTTGCAAAATTTGTCCAGGATAATTCTACCTTTCCATTTTTCTTGGCAAAAAAAATTGTTTTAATGATGTTAATTTAGGCTGTGTCTGAAATAGAACAAAATAGTCAAATGTGTGATTTTACATGTTTTTTTCATAATAGATGTAATATTTTTTGGAATAGCGTCACTACCACTGTATCAGTTTCATGGTGCTATAAAATGTCTTCGAAAATGGTCAGAAATATTTCTTGCCCCTGGAAGTGTGGCTTTCAATTCAAAGGCTTTAATCAAGAAATAATATAATCATATTTTGCAACCCTGGGAAGTGATGTTCTTATTTTTTATCCTTTTCTTTTAATCTTAAGGACAAATTAATTGGTCTCAGAACATCTGATATTCTGAAGATGACCTCTAGTGTGACCTTTTCTTCTAGATTAAAATTTTTCAAGTGTTAATTTGGAAGCAATTATGTAAATATCTGTCTCCAAATAACATTTCAGTGCTTGAAAGTGAGAAGGTAGTAATTTAGCTAGCTAGAAGCACTCATATCAGGCAACTGATGTTGGGTTTGATTCACATCACATTTCCCATCCCAAGGATGATAAAATTTGTTTTTTTGTTGTAACTACTTTGGAGAAAATTAGAATTCCACTTCATGATCTGTGATTATCGGCATTCCCCTGAAGGTAATTGCACAAATTTTTGGGCATCATTTATGATTATCTAAAACTTTGGAAACAAAGCTCAAGATAAATACAATTGGAATCGTTGTCTGTGGATTTACAGTGCTTCATTCTCTCAACTAGTTCATCTGAACTATTCTGAGGACTTGTAAAGTATCTTTGTCATTTTTTTTTTCTTGTTTAAGAACATGAAGATATTCAGTTCTCTAAGCTGGTGGAAGATCAGGTTTGCTGTCTTTTCTTGTGATTTTGTTTGCTTTTATTGGTTGGACTGTACATTTGATACCATTGGATATGATTCTGCTTTTGTAATAATAATGATTGTCTGGAACTGAATGTGTTCCATTTTGATAAATCTTGATTAAAGGGTTTGACTTAATATAATTTTTAATATAACCATATCAATTTGTATTTAAAATTTTAATTAATTTAGGGAATAAGATATTCACTTATGGATATTCAAAATTAAAAATAGAAATAGACATTTTCTACAAAGGGATGAAGGGTGTGATTACTTGTATATTCCCCATTCATAGCTGTGAAATTAAAAGAGGTGGGGAGGGGACAGTTTCCTAAACGGATATTCAATGGATATAGCTGTTCCTTTTGCATTCTGCCCTCAATATTGTCTTTCTTAGGCTACATACACAAGATTCTGAAAATAGAAAGTGTCAGACACATTATTTACCTTAAGGAATATGAGTCTGTTTTATGCAAATAACGTTTAATGGCAATGTGGATATTTTAACTTTTTCTATGCATCTTTTCTGATTTAAGGTATAGCTCTAAGGGTAATATGGTGCACTAGCTATGTGGACCTGGCCAATTTATAATTGATGTAATGCAGTCTTATTTTATTATTATTATTTTCGAGGAAGGGTTGGGGGTGGGGTGCGGAGATTTGATATTGAGGGAGATTGAAGGGAGGGGAATATGGAGATAGCAAAAAAGAATCTACTCTGGTTTTTTAGTTGCCTGTTTCTTCTTACAGGAATTGCTTGAGAAATGATGTCACTGCAAATTCAGTTCCACAAGTTATATTGAATTTCAGAAGTAATTCTGAATTCCCCTTTTGATGTATTGCTATACAAGTTATCATGGAAAATTTTTTCATGTTGACTCTGACAAGGTTGATTGATATTACTAAGTTGAAAATGTGTCAAAATGAAATGCAAATAAATTAATTGACCTAAAAATTACAATTTAATTTGTGTCAAACTTAGAAGAAAATATGTTGCCTTTGTATATAGAAATTAAGAAAATATTAAGAATGCCAATGAATAATTGTGGGATGTGAATATCTAGTGGTGAAAATTGTTGATAGAGATAATAGGAGAATTGCTTTTCTGCACTATGAGACTTCCAGTTGGCAGAAAGAACCTAGATTTGTGTTGGCAGTTCTAAGACCTCTGGAGCCACACCTCTGCCCTTTGTGTTTTTTTGGGTTGGGGAAGAGAGGAACTGAAATCATATTCTGTTCAGTTGACGGTATTATTTGTCTTTTACCAAATTGTTTTCAATTATCTTGGATATGTTAGTTTTGGGATCAAGACACAAGCTGCCTTCACAAATTTGTGGTTGTATCTTTCAGGTCTTAGAGAATGCAAAATAGCAAAGTTTTAGGTTTTTTCTAGGATGCATTGATTATGATTTATTTCATTTTATTTGTTGCCCCTTTCATGGACATCATGGAACTAGGCAGTTGAGCCTGAGATCTTCTGATAGAAATGTCTGGTTTGTGGCATTTTGTAATGTTACTATTGAGAGACCACATGCTGGCGATGTCGTATATGACTTTTAAGGACTATGAAAACTCTTATTTAGTCACTTTTATGTTTTAGGCCATGCTTTTACCTTTGTTTGGAGGAGTCCTGTTGATGTGGATACAAACATCACATAAATAGAATATCAATAAGAACTATCTTTTAAACTTCTTAACCCTTTAGATATCACATGAATATCCATGTTCTTTTGGAAAATATAAAGAAAACACTATACGTATTAAGGATATTAATGGTAATAATATCTTTAGAGACAATTTATAAATAGAAATACAACTCTCTTTACCTTTGTGGGAAGATATATATATATATATATAGATTTAATGGATTTTAAAATTGACAAAAAAAAAAAAAAGTGAGGTTACTAAATGTAAAAGGGTTTAATATTTTAAAAAAGTTGTGAGATTTTAGAGCGGTGGTGATGAAGGTCGGATTGGGAATTGTTTAGACTAGTATTTGTTTCTTTTACATACCTATCAAATGTGCAAAAGGTAGGATGCCTCTTCCTGACCTCACAAATGAGACAAGACACACAATTCCTTAAACCTGAAACTAAACTATCCAGATGCTAATGCACCTTGGAGTGCGGGTTTGTTTTTTTGATGTTATTATTTGTAGGACTCTTATTGCTGCTGGTTGGGCAAAAATCATTGTGAATGTCAATGCATCCCTGATCACCTGCTCATTATATGTTTGTTTTTCATGTATTTCTAATTTGTTAAATATCTTGTTGTATGATGTGGTGCAAAAATCTCATTTGGATTTCAATTAAAAAATTTGGCAGGATAGTTTTTGTTTATTTCCTTTGTATTTATTATTTTGCAAATTTGTAGGTTTTTTTTTTTAAAATGGTTTTTTGGTTAATTCAGATATTTTCTCCCTTAATAAATGGTGTTACTCTTACTTCTAACTACTTGAAACTTAATTCTAAAAAAATTCTACTTGTCATTTTTTGTATTAAGAAAAAAACTATTCTTATTGTTTCACTATATTAAGCATGAGAAAAAGATGCGAGAGTATGGTAATCGATTAATAAAATAACAGATTATATAATAATAATTATTTTTTAATTAAAAGGAAACATTATCAAAAATATAATTGTGGAAATTGCACTAGATCCCTTTTGTTATCTCATTTTCAAAAATAGTCATCTCTTAAAAACTTTCAAAATATAGACATTTTTGGATGTGAAATTACCTAATGATCCTTTTTCACATCTAAACAATCTGTGAAGGGTTAAATAGTAAGACAAATATCCTGTCATTAACGATCAACAATTTGTATATTTGATTTTGGATAGGAATTGATTAGTATATTTAGGGGTTGTATTGTTTGAAAAAAGGTTTTTTCTTGGTTAAAATTTAAACAATTTAAAAATGTGGTTCAATTTTAAAAGGTTTATTTATTTTGATATTAAAAAAATTTTGTGCCCCCTATCAATTTACACGCATGGGATAAAATGCTATGATAATAGGAAAAGTATAACGTTCAGTCAAATTGAATGGATAAGATTCAACAAAAAGAACATCAAACTCCATGAAAATGAAGTGAAGTGGACATATTTGTAAAGATCTGAATATGTTGTTGAGCAGTCTTGGTTTTTGATGAAATATTTTTAAAAAAATTTCCATAGTTTGTAGATAGAAAAGGGAGTGAGTTTAATAAAATAAGTAAACTAGGGAGAAAAAGGGTGAAGATCAGAGCACTGGCTTCGTTTTGTAGGCAAAAAAAGAAGTGAGTTTAACAAAATAAGTAAATTAGGAAGAAAAATGGTCACGATTAGTGATCGGAAAAAGGGGAGAAGAAACGCAGTAGAGAGAGGCGGCAATGTAACTGTCACAAACTCTTTTTCCTTGTATATTTCTTCCATTTAAAATTGAATGTTCTATTTTGACTTAATAAAAATTTTAAGAAAATAAGTTTATTTTACACATAAAAATATCAAATTCTTTATAAGTTTTCAATTAATTTAAGAAATGAGATATTAATTTTCGAGCAACTCAAAATGGAAGTGTAGGAATTCAATACCAAATGAAAGGGAGTAATTTCTTTACATTATAAAATTTCAACCTAACCTATAATGTTGTGTTGTATGGTAAAATATGATATTCTTTTTGTCTAAAATTTAATGTTTCATTTTTAAAATTAAAAATTAAGGAGTGTATTTGATTCTTAAAGAATGACTAATTTATTTTTCTCATAAGTGGTGTTAATTTTGAATAAGTTGATATAAATATTTAAATTAAGGAGGTTTTTTTGTGATATTTTTTATTAAAAATTTATTTTTAAAAATGAGATATTTAATTTCGATAATTTAAAAGAGAAATAGGAAATTCCATTTATGGGGGAGGGAGTATAATTTAATTAATAAAATTAAATATAATGAAGATAAATAATTACTAGCAATAAAAAATTAATTATAAATGTATTTTTTTTATTCTAACACTTCAGAAGAAAGAAAAATGCATTATTTTGAGAAAATATATTATTTTAATACAAAACTTTTATTTTTTTAATAGTAGTGTCCCATATAACTTTTACATTGTTCTTATTTGTTTAATTTATACTAATAAGATGCTATGGTGAATGGGATGGTGGAGTATAAATATATTTATCGTATTATCAGTTCAAATTTCTTTGCGTCAAAATATGCATAATTTTATACATTCTAAAATAGAATTGGGAATGTGGATCTATTTTCACATTTAAGTATTCTTTTACATATCACAAAATAAATCAAATGATACACTGAAAAAGAATTCTTTACCTTTTAGGCTATCAATGTGTTTTTTTTTTAAAATTATTTTTTTGTGTCGTCCAAGTCAATTCGTTATTCCATCGATTAGAATGTTTCTTAAGGGAGAGGGTGTCAGTGTGTTTATTTCCCAAAAGTTTGTGACAAATAAAAAGTTTTAAGGATGATTTAAGTATATATTAATGATTTATGGGGTGCACTAATGTTGTGGAGTAGATTGTTAAGTATTTAATGTTTAAAAGTTTGATTGTTTTGAAAAAATGAAATTCTTTTGTATATATTTTATAAACTAAATATTATTTTTTAGATATATATTATAAATTAAATACTAAAAGGATAAATTAAATTCTTGAATATTTAATCAAATTTTATTTTATTTTTGCTAAAAAAAATACACTACACTTAAATATTGATTGTTAGCTAACGATTAAAGATTCAAGTGCACTCCATTTTTGTGTGAAAATGCTATGGAGTGCATGTGTGTATTCTATATGGAGTACACAGGTAAGTCTCCTTAGGATTTAGTTTCATCTTTTAGAATTTAATATATAAAATATATTAGTGTTAAACCCATACACGGGTGTGTGTAGTCCAAGTTCTTGTCATATTCATTTGAATTATGATCTCTCTATACTTATAATAATGAAATTAATTTTTTTTGTAGCTTGGAGGATTATTTTAACTTCGAATTATTTAAGGGTGTACTTCTTTCTTTTTCTGAAATCCAGTTTTATAGAGTTCCATCTTCTTGTTGGGATTTATGTCCAAAAAGACTATCTTTTTTAAGGTAATGTAAATTTAAAACTATAATCAATATAAATACATTTATATGTATTAGCACAACATGCAATAAGATCCAACTTGACTTAAATAGATGATTTGTGTGTTGAGAAGTTTAGTATAGTAATTTATGGATCATCGAAAGTTTAAATCATAAAGAATTAGTTCTTTGTCAATTAATGGATTTGGGCATTTGATTGAACAAAAGTCATTACATACTAGTCTTCTTTAAGAAGGGTGATTTACCTTTAGTCATTGAATAGTGTTCCTAAACTATATGTGTTAGCACATTTAATATGTGTAGAACAGGACTATTTAATGATTGTTTTCTAAAAGTTCTATTAAAGAAGAGAGAACTAATATCACTGCTGCTATTATGTAGACAAGTCCTTATGATATGAATATGGGTTGATGGTCTAGCAAAGCTAATTTCCTGTGTTTTGATATGTTGTGTATTAGGTACTTGGAGTTAGTTAATTAAAATAGATTCATATAATAGGGTCTCGATGTCATTTCATTTATGAAATGAGTTAATCGACCCCTTGTTGTTGTTCTTAGTTGAAGCACTAAACCTGAGGCCTCCATAGTACAATTGTTATTATACTGAATATTCTTCTAATAAATATTCATTGTGATTCAATGACAATAGAACTAGCTACTTAAGAATGATAGATGCAACTGAGTAAGGTGATAGTATGTACGATCTAAGCTCAATAGTGCTTGTTACATAGAAGGGCAAATGTGTCATTACATTTCTAGGTCAAAAACTAAGGGTTGAGATTTATCTCAACAAGCCTTCCGTTTCTACAACAATGTATAATGGAGTACATTATCTTCTTATGATAATAATGGGAGGTGTTTAGAATGACAAAATAAATTATTACTATGTAGTAAAGGCATTTTGATCATTTCATAGAGCCATGAGTATTGTGTCTTAAGGTTTCTAATCTAATCTTATTGTGCACGGATGATTTTTTGTCATTCTTAAATAGGAGATTGGAGAAGGAATTGATTTCATTTTAGATAGTATTAATAATTAATTGAAGATTTAATTAATCCTTGGAATTAATTATTTAGGCTTGAAAAAAATGAATTATTTATTTTATTTAATCTTATAATTAATATGAATTTTGATCTATAAGATTAATTATTATTGGGCTTAAATGCAATAATGGAGTGACTATTTATTTTATTTATATAATTAATTTGGACTTAGGTCCATACGTTTAATTATTGTTGGACTTGAGTAAAATAATGAAAATACTATTTATTTTTATTAGTCTTATAATTAATTTGGACTTAGATTCATAGATTAATTATTAATGGATTAAGAATAAAAATAAATATTGAGCTTCAATTAAAGGATTAAAATAATTACATTGAATTCTTAATCCAATGATTAATTATTGGATCCTTAATTAAATAAAATAATAAATTGAGCGGTTGGGTTTTTAACTCATAGATAAGTTTTATTCTGATTTAATTACTTTAATAGGATTATTTTTATCCTATAATAATTAGAAAATCAGGCAATCATTGTTAACCCAAAGAATTGACAAAATTTTTCTTTGCAGAAAAAATTCAATGTCTCAATTTTCATTCTCTCCTAATCTTCTATTTTCCTTTCTATTCATCTAGATAGATAGGAAATAGATTAGAAGATTTTAAGCAAATAGATCAAAACATCAAGATCAATTTCGCAAACAGATCGCAAGACATGATCACGAGTTTCATTCCATAAAAATTGCAAAAAAGGTATCATTCATATCTCTTTTAAGTAAAACTCCAAATCTTGTTTCCCTATAGATTTGAGATCCATTTCCCTTCATTTCTCTCATAATAGTTATCTCAATTGAAATTTGAAGATGCTCTCAATATCTTCAAGCAGTGAAAGCATTCCTTCAATAATATCGGTGCTCAGGTGCAAGATTTTGAGCGTTGTCACAGGCCCAAATGTAGGACTGTAAATGTTGAACCTGG
>JAOXNR010000013.1:1531523-1542854 GCA_028571225.1 Parsonsia alboflavescens
AAAATTACTTATTAAGATTATAATATTTTACACTTTTTCTCAGAAAATGATAGCCTTTTTGGGCATAAATCCCAACATAAGAGCTTTATTAAATCGAGAGATAAACATTGTCAACATAATCTTTTTGTCGATATACCTCTTGAAAAGTGCATGTGCACTTTCAGCACATTGACTATTGCTCTTTCCAGCACTAAAGGACTAATCACATAGGTATTAACAAATTTGTGACGGATCTCGTATAAGTACGCAGACCATTCATTATTTCCAAGACCAGTTTCTTTCATCAAATCACCCCACAGTGCTACAAACTCTGCTGCATTGTTACTATTAAAAATTATGCTTTTGATGCTCTCATAATTGTCACAGTACAGAATTGAATTTAGTTTTTCTTAAAACTTTATCATGATATGCCATATACAGCATCTATGAACCGTCGAAGGGAATATTTATGCTATAGCCTTCGTCATTCCAGGATCCTGGTCCACAATGATTGTCATAGGTGCTCCTCTTGTTATGGCCTCTAGGCTCCAACAGTTTGTTGAATAACCAAATGAAGGACTCCGTCTTCTCATCACTAAGGAAGGCACAACAGAAGATAGTGGTTTGACCATGATGATTTACTCCAGCGATGGGAGCAAAAACTATACTATACCTATTTGTATTATATGTTGTATCAAACACCACCACATCTCCAAACATCCCATAAGATTCCCTCGCACTAGGATCTACCCAAAAACAACGCACCAACCTATATTCATCATCAACTTCATAGTCGTAAAAAAAATCGATCATCTTTCACTTTCTTCTCCGAAAAAAACTCCAACAAACTTTCAACATCAAACCTTTTTCCCGCTTCATTAATTTGTGCTTTGAAGTTCCGAAAATCTTTTCCTAAACACCCCACATATTCAGGAGCACCAGATTCAATCTCCATAATCCGAATTTATTGACACATCAGTACATTTGCCTCTGAAAGTTGCAGATTTAGATTTTTTTTTTTTTTTTTGTGCAATAGACACATTTCTGTGAGACCTTAAAAGGTGTACTTTTGATGGAGTCGAAAGAGAGAGTTTGAACCCGTTTGTCTTTTCATCAGTATTAGCTTCGCTTTACATCCAATTTGAACCATAGATCGATTCCTTTCAAGCCTTCTTTATGTATCTGCTTGCAACTTTTTTTTGATAATATTCGTTTGTCTTGCCTTCTTTAGTGCAAACGAACTTCTTCCATACCATTTCTTTAGTTCCAGGTTTATATTTGTTGTTGCTTGCTCTTGCATTGAACCCACATTCTCGTGCATATGTATTATAAAAATTGAAGGCTTCCTCATGTTTGGAAAACACTTGAGAAATCCTTGGTATATGCTCATCTGCTACTGTTAGCATGAACATCTGAGATGAGGATGCTTGTTCTTCCATATTTTGAATCAATGCCTACAAAGACAAGGTTTCAACAGCTCAAACAATAACACTACCGCATTAAACTATGAGAATGTTTAAACTACTGCGTTCAAAGACCGAATTGGAAATTAGCTAGAAAATTGCTGAAAATAAGTTCTCTAAGTTTCTGTAATAAATTTCACTTCTATTTTGCTCTGAGCTTGAATTGGAAATTAGCTGAAGTTGATCATTTACACAGAAATTGCTTCTTGGCCTAAGCATGTTAACATAAATAAAAGCATCTTCCATATCTTAGTCTTTAGAACTTGGGGATTATCCACTCATAGAGAGCATAAAAATTCGAGTTTTACTGCATATTTTAGCCATAGCAGTTTCATCATATCTTAAATTCCCCTAAAATGCTGCTAAATTTCTTTGACAAATAACAGCACTTTAGCTCCAAAAATTTACTATAGGAATTTTTTACTACGAGGAATTTTTTTGTGCAAAATAACAACACTTTAGCTCCAAAAATATTTCAGAAGTGATAACTGTGTCAGAAATTGATTCAAATATGTTCAGTACTATGAGCAGGGTTTACAGATTAAAGGATCGAGAGAAACCCAACAGAATAGAGAACCTGAAATAAGTTCAAAGAGGTGCAAAACTACGTAATACACATATGGGGGAGTGGAAAATATGCGGTAAGTAAGGAATGTAAGCTCCATTTTATTCATACTTACCAAGGTATTCGATTCTATATGCCGCCTTCTACTGAGATGGGAAGTGAGTTGAAATTTCAGTGCCAGGCAGTGAGTGAAGAACTTGGTTTCTAAAGTTCTTGGAGAGGAGGAGGATTTGGGAGATAGGGAGGACAATGCTATGAAGCTGGAGATTCGAGGGTTTTGGGCAAAAATTTCTTTGTTTCTCTCTGAAACCGAAGGAAGGGGACGACTATCTGTTTTGGTGCAAATGAAAAACGACGCCGTTTCGGATTCCTACCAAAATGGTGTTTGTTTTACTTAACAAAATTTTCAGTCTAGTGCTATTGTAGCGTCGTTTGTTACGTTTCGGAGAGAGGGCGACGGTGCCCTCTCTATCCTTATTCTAAATAAATAAATATATATATATATATTTATTTATTTATTTATATATGAATTAATGTCTATTTTAGTCCTCAAACTATGATCCATTGGAAGCTTTAGTCCCTAAAGATTTTTTTTTTGCCTTTATAGTCCTAAACAATTTACGAGTGGTCATTTTGGTTCTTTTGACCAAATTCTTAAAAAATGTCATCAGATTTTGAAGTCTATGGTGAGCTGACCAAAATGGGGAGGGCATTTCCATCATTTCACTAAGGTAAAATCTGAAAAAGAAGAAGAAAAAACCAAATCCAAGAGCGGTCGGAGAAAAGGAAATTTCGATGACATTGCATCAATTTTGACAGTAAAGTAGTGAAATAGTCTTTCTTTCAAAATATGCCACGAGTGGGAGTAATGTCGACGATGGAGACCAATCCACCATCGACAACTTCTTCATCCAAAAATCTATCCTCCGTATTCCTAAATGTGGCGGGCACAATTACTATTACAACTCCAATCAAAACCGACACCAACACATTCAACCAAACATTGGTCAACACCAAGTTCACAATGGTAACAATCCAGAGCACTAGCAGCACAAGTCTATCGTCCACCATTCGATTCAGCACCACCATAGGCTTCTCTCATCCTAGGTACAGAAACCATCGGGCCACAAATACCACCAGGAACACTATAATTGAGATCAGATGCCATATCAGGCTTAGAAACAACACCAACAAGGTTATCATAGCATAATTCACCTAAAATTGGTTGAGGTTGTGCCTTAATCGAGACTAAAAATTGTTGAAAGTAAGGAAGTGAGTAGGAGGATGGATGAGATAAGAGCTCATGCCATGGCCTGCGAGAAACGATGAATGATTGGGCTCCTTGATCTAATCATGGTTGGGTTGAAGGTAGTCGGAAGAGAGACAAATTGCGACCTAACGGATAGTCAAATTGCCAAACCCTAGTTTTGGAGGGTTCTAGAGAGATATTTGGGGGAAAAAATAGATGTAGAGAAAAAAAGAGGTTAAATTCAACCCCTATTTCATTTGTGATGGGGTAGTGTTATGGTAAGACCATCCCAATTGGAGATAGCGGTTGACCTACCACCACCATCGCTGACTCTGCCAATCACCAAGCATCAACTCCCCTCATTAATAACGGTAGTGCATACATCCCCTCCATCAAGAACACTCTGGCTCTATCCTTCGCTTCACCCAAACCATGGTTCAACCCTTACCCTCACAGCGATGAACACACAATATTGACAATAATGCTCTGGTTCTATAAGTGACGAACACCAATATCTCAAGAATGCTCTAGTTTTTTTCTTCTTTTTTTTAAAATTTTATATCAGTGAACAGTGAAATGATAGAAATGCCCTCCTTATTTTGGTCAACTCACCGTTGACTTCAAAATTCGATGACATTTTTAAGAATCAAGTTAAAAGGATCAAAATGACCTCTCGTAAATTGTTTAAGGACTATAAAGGTAAAAGAAAAAAAATTTAGGTACCAAAATTTCTAGTGAATCATAATTTGAAGACTAAAATAGACATTGATTCATATATTTATATAGATGGAGAGAGGGTTAAAATTCTGTCTATCCTTGTGGAAAGAAAAAAGTAATGGAACATTATAAGTATTAAATAATTCTATATTACAAATACTAATATCTTTGTCAGGAAAGGAGAATTTGGAAAGAGAAAAAAGAAAAAAACGGTAAAAGAGAACTTTTCGTGGTATGGAAATTAAGAAAAAGAAGAGTAGGTTTGAATTTTGAAGAAATAAATCCAGCCGTTCGATTTTGCAGCCGTTACACCAGGGTAATTACAATTGACAACTATCCGAGCTGGCCATCAGCGATACTCCCAATCTAAATTCAAATTTCAAATTTAACCCGTAGCCGTTGCCTGCCACCACCACCACACACACAATAACCCCCGACCCGCTATAAATTAATAATAAATTTCACCTCCAGAAATCCTCCTCATTTTCGTTTTCTCTCTCTCTTCATCTTCTCCCCCAAATCAAAGAGGTTGCCTCAGTTCTCCCCGCCCTCCTCTCTCCTCCTCCTCCTCCTCCTCGTGCCTGTTCCTTCCTATTTCTCTCTCATCCCCAATTGAAAAAACAAAAAAAAAAATGCGTGAAATTCTTCACATCCAGGGTGGCCAATGTGGCAACCAAATTGGGGCCAAGTTTTGGGAGGTGGTTTGTGCAGAGCACGGGATCGATGCTACCGGAAGGTATCAAGGTGATTCGGACCTTCAAATCGAGAGGGTTAATGTTTATTATAATGAGGCTAGCTGTGGGAGATTTGTTCCTCGCGCTGTGCTCATGGATCTTGAGCCTGGGACTATGGATAGCGTCAGGTCCGGGGCTTATGGTCAGATCTTTCGCCCTGATAACTTCGTTTTCGGCCAATCTGGAGCCGGAAATAACTGGGCTAAAGGGCATTACACCGAGGGTGCCGAGTTGATTGATTCCGTTCTTGATGTTGTTCGCAAGGAAGCTGAAAATTGCGATTGCCTGCAAGGTGCGTGCACCTTTTTAGTCCTTTATTTGTTTATTTACCTCGTCATAGCTATCATTTTGGTTTAATGTTTCCTTTTCGCTGTTTGATGCTGAGATTTACGGAACAGATCTGTAGTTTATTCATTTTAAATCTACTTTTAGTTCAATTCGTAGTGTTATCTTCTCGCTTTGGAATGATAAACCGAATTCTGGTTCGTTATAGTCTTTAGATTTTCCCAGATTTGCTGATAATTAATTAACGTTTGATGATATTCAGGGTTTCAAGTATGTCATTCCCTGGGAGGGGGGACTGGATCTGGGATGGGAACCCTGTTGATATCCAAGATTAGGGAAGAGTACCCTGATAGGATGATGCTGACATTCTCCGTTTTCCCATCTCCAAAGGTCTCTGATACTGTTGTTGAACCTTACAACGCAACTTTGTCGGTTCATCAGCTTGTGGAGAACGCAGATGAGTGTATGGTCCTTGACAATGAAGCTCTCTATGACATTTGCTTCCGAACCCTAAAACTCACTACTCCTAGCTGTAAGTTGCTCTGATTTCTTCAATTTCATATTGCTAGGTCCCTTATTTTGATTGTTTTTCGGCATATTTTGTCTGCAAACTCATTTGACGATATCTGTTTCCATTTGTCTTGTAACAGTTGGTGATTTGAACCACCTAATCTCTGCAACAATGTCTGGGGTCACCTGTTGCCTTAGGTTCCCGGGTCAGCTTAACTCTGATCTGCGAAAACTTGCTGTCAACCTCATTCCTTTCCCTCGCCTACACTTCTTTATGGTGGGATTTGCTCCTCTGACCTCGCGTGGGTCTCAACAATACAGGGCACTCACTGTTCCTGAGCTTACCCAACAAATGTGGGATGCAAAGAATATGATGTGTGCAGCAGACCCTAGACACGGGCGATACTTGACAGCATCAGCCATGTTCCGCGGAAAGATGAGCACCAAGGAAGTAGATGAGCAGATGTTGAATGTGCAGAACAAGAATTCCTCCTACTTTGTTGAATGGATTCCAAACAACGTCAAATCCACTGTCTGTGATATCCCACCAACTGGTCTTAAGATGGCATCAACTTTCATTGGCAATTCTACCTCCATTCAGGAAATGTTCCGCCGCGTGAGTGAGCAATTTACAGCCATGTTCAGGAGGAAGGCTTTCTTGCATTGGTACACTGGGGAAGGAATGGACGAGATGGAGTTCACGGAGGCTGAGAGCAACATGAATGATTTGGTTTCAGAGTATCAGCAGTATCAAGATGCAACGGCAGATGAAGAGGGAGATTACGAGGAAGAAGAAGACGCATATGAAGATTAAAATGTGAAGATGAGATTTTGGGAACTTGGTTAACAGATGGGAAGATTAGACTTCATGATCTAACTGTGGTTGTAACCTCAACTACCAGTTTTCCATACTATTTTGTTAAGAACAAGGGTATACACTTTTATTAGAAGGTTGTAATTTCATGAATTTTTCTAACTCATCTTCAGATTATTATGTTTATCTTTGAATTGCAATACTCTTCTTAAAAAAGAAATGGAGAAATGTAATTCTTGCCTGCTTGCTTCTTAACATAATTTCATTTTATTTGAATTTCACTTGTAGAATCAATTTATATTTGTTCTACGGGTGTTTAGAGGTGACAAAAAGGGTCAGTCTTGATAAGTCCTATAAGAGTAGGGTTGGGTCGGATCTAAATCCTATTTTGAAGGATCTATATTATTGAGGTTCTGCCCAGCCCTTACAAGCCCCAGGGGTCGGCCTTAATGCTCCCACCAATTAGCTCAAGGCATTTTAGACAAGGATTAAAGAGTGAAGATAAAACAGAAAACAGATCTGGCTTCCTAAGTTCCTATGCAAGAAGATAAATCAAAAGCATTAGTCTAGATGTTCCTGTGAAAGCAATAGAATCATTTTCTTTTTAAGTACACCAGAAAATGCACAGTGAAAGCATAATTGAAAATTGAAGAACTGTATAATTTCACAGTAAATTTTCACAGAATATGTTCAGAATACTGTATCCAAAATATGGAATAAATTAAAACCTGATAGATAGTCATTTTGTAAAAGATATCAAAAATTGTGGGCAAAGTATTTAAGCAGCAGAATAGAAACATTCCAATTCAATGACATGCTATTTCAGGTCAATGATATTTTTTTTTTAACTATATTATATTATATCATCAGCATAAACGTGATCATTAGGTATCAAAAGTCAGAACTCATAATCAAGATGTAGTGAAAATTTCAATTTGCTAGTTTTAAGAATTTAAAATGCAGCAAGTGGATTAAGAATTATTCATAATAGACATCTGGAGTAAATGAAGCAAAAGGAAAAAGATCAGAAAGAGGAAACAAGATGCCAGTTGATTTAAGTGACTGCAAATTATCCCCTCAAAATTAGGAAATCAAATTTCACGAGTAAATTTGATGAGATTTCTTTGTCAAAGAAATATTTTGCTGTTCCATTTACAAAACTAATAGCTTTTGACCTAAAAGCAGTAACACAAAATTATTTGACATTTTCTAAGAAAAGAAGCCAATTTTCCATTTATAGAAACATCAACTTTTGTGACAAGTTCACATAGGCTTGCAGGACAACAAGAACAATCAAGACTAGCAAAATAATAATAATAAAAAAATGAAACTGTAATGGTCACCGGTCAGCTGCAAAGTACCTTGAAACGGGAATGGTCTCTGTACCGTCGCTGCCGGACTGCCGGATTGAACAGAGATTAGGGACTGCCATCGCCGGACCAAACAGAACTCATTGCTGAGAAATTGCCACCGTCACCGGACCAAACAGAGCTCAGGGAGTAAGGACTACGGTGCTGCTTAGGAAGAATAAAGAACTAATGAAGAAGAAGAATAAAGTGAGATGCTGGTGCTGCTGCCTGCCGACAACTGAGGTGAAACCGTGAGGGTCAAGGACTGCCGGCGCCTGAGGTAGTGAGGTGAGGGTTGAGATGCTGCAGCAAATTCTTAGAGGAGAAAAGAAGATCTAAAGAAGAGTGAGATGTGCTTCAGGTGAGGGTTAGCCGATTAGGGAAAAGAGAAAGAGGAGAGAGTTAGCCGGTCTTAGACGAGAAGAAAAGAAGATTCAAGAATCTGGAATTGGAAAAAAAAAAAAAGTCAAAGCTTATCCAGCTCAAGCTCAGCCTAGCCCTAATTTGAAAGGGCTTAGCCCAATCCGATCCTGTTTTTTAAGGACCTTTAGATACCTAGCCTACCCTAGTCCATATATAACCGGGTCATGACGTGGCCCTTGGGCTCCAACCCTTTTTGACACCCCTATGATGTTCTATATATTGAAATTAAGATTTGAAAAAATTAAACTGAAGAAATAAAACCTTTGCAGGCAGACTATTCAGTTTTAAAGATTTTTTAAAAAATTAGTGCTTAGAAATTTTTAAATTTTTAAACCAGACTTCAGAGAGATTGTCGAAAATGCATCCCCACGGGCTCCCACTCTTTGAATCTTGACAATGGCACGACATGTAACGAAGAATTAGGTACATTTAAACAATGCTTTACGTTGAGATTTTAAAAAATTGAAAAGTTAATGAAATTCAGTTGATCAAATTTGGCACAATTTAAATTTAAAAAATTTTTGGAGGACTGACCCAACTGTTAGCGGCGGCAATTGGGGTCAGGTCCTTGGGGCCGGCCCATCCCAACCCTATAATTTTGAAGGGTTGGGCTTCAAAAACCTGGCCCTAATAACAAGAAGGGCTCTTTGGCCCAACTCTTAAGGGTTGAGGGCTAACAAGGGTTAAGAGACCCAGCCTTTGGGGCTAGAGGTTTTTTTAAATTTTTTTTTTTTTTATAAATTCTAACCAAAATACAAACAAAAATTAAAACAAAATAATAGTTTGGTTGCTTTTTTATTTAATCTATTTATTTTCTTCTTCTTGAAGTCCATAGGCCAATTAATCTATTCAATTTTATTAAGCTAATTCAAGTTGTTCGGAATGGTCACTTACTACATTGGAAGAAAGACAAATCAAATTACTCAGACAAAATATATTTGGGGACATGAATGAATGAAGTAGTACTTGTATATTCCATTAGAATTGAATTGAATTAAAATGACCTCATGCTTTACGATTTTACACCTTGTTGTTCTATTATTAATGTGTAGAATACTAGTTAGACACTTACATATAAATTTGGGTTTGGGGCTTACAGAAATTTAAATAAAAAACAGAGAGGAGATTAATATTATTTTTTTTAAACAAAAATAAAAACAAAATTTACAAACAAGAATCCCTTCAGTTTGCATTTTTATTTATGAATTGGAAACAAAATTTTGTTTGGTTTGTAAGTTTTGTAAAAGAAAGCCTTTGGATTGAGGGTTTATGGCCATATTTCATTTAAAAAATTAAAAAAAAAAAAAAAAAAAAAACCTCTGACCCCAAGGGCTGATCTGTCCCGACCCTCGACCTTGTGGGGTTAGGGTTGGGTTGGAGTTTTGGTGGCACTTCAGGAAAAAGGGTCGGTCCATCCCGACCCTTCAAATGGTCTAGCCCCTCGGGGTCGGGGTGGGTCAATCTCAATTGACAGCTCTAAGCAATAACCCTTATTGATGCCGGGTCGGGCTTGTAAAATTTCTAACCCACAATATTGGGTCGAGTTGACCATGATTGATACCTCTAAATGTAATCGATTGACTTAAATATCTCGAACCATTGATTATATTGATCCGAAAATCAATTATAAAAAGACTTAATGTGTTATTAATCTCTTACCTTGTAACAATAATCATATTGAGGCCTTAACCTTTTATTTTATCTTATTAAATCCTCTGACTTGTCTGAATCATCAGATTAAGTCATTGAATATTTATTTTAAACCATTGAATTTTTAATATATCTCAAATTATTCGCATAATCTCTTCACATGATAAAAATATCATTTTGTACTTATCTTATCATTCTTTGTAGTTACCAAATAGTTTAAAGCAAAATTTTCATAACCAAACTAAATATCAAATTGAAAAATTTACTAATTCACATTTCAATGGTACAACCATAATTAAATCGCAATTGAATCACAATTAAATTAGAAAAATTTTAATTAAAAAATTGCATTTATTGTAGATAATAAATATTTATTAATAACATAATATAACATAGTAATTTTTAGTGCCGGAAAATTTTATATTTATGTATTATTTTTAAAATTTATTTTTGAAATAATTAAATAAGTATATTTACAATTTGATTGAAGTATGACCTAATGTTAAAATATATTTTACAATTTTTTTTTGAAATTTAGACTAATTTCACCAAATTGTGTGATTAAATCTTTTACATAAATGATTTGAAATATATTAAGGATTCAATAGGTTAAAATAAAAATCCAAGAGCTTAATAAAATGATTATGACAAGTTAAAATGAAAATTTAAGCGCTCAATAGGACTATTGTTATAAGGCGAGGTTTAATAATATATTAACCCTAAAATTTTCTTTTATACCAATTAGTTGACAGAAAGTAATGATTTAACAAAATCTTTGAAAAGGGTAAAAAGTAGCGGTGAGTTTGGGTCGATTTCGATTTTTAAAGTTTTTTTTTTCTTTTTAGAAGAGAAAATCCAAAACCAATCTTATCTATAGTTGGTTCGGTTTCAGTTTTTCAGGTTTGGTTTTGGTTTTTATTGGGTAACCGAAATTATCCAACTTCTAAATGGACTCTAATCCAAATTCCAAATGACCCAAACTTCAAACTATAACAAAAACTTACAATAATTACATAAAAAATAACTTTGAATGATCTAAGTTCCAAATAGTTCACAAATAACTAGACAAATTAATCAAATTATAAAAGTTTTGACAATTTGATATGCAATGCAACACTTAACGAAATAAATTACTAGTTCACAAATTACTACTTACTAGAAATTTCAACAACATGTTACAGAATAATAATAAAACAACAAGTCAATAACCAAATAAAAAAATAACAGAATTTGACAATTTCAATGAAATGCCAACTCGACAACAAAAGTTACAAAACAACAGAAATTCAGTTTTCAAGTCAATTCTTTTATCAATGAAATGTAGTCAATGACCATCATCACTCATCAATCATTACCTTCATATCCTTTAAATTTAATACCCATCATCACCTGAAATGCATGACAAAAAATAAAATAAAATTCACCTCAAAAATCAAACATAAACACATCATCCAAACATTAAAATCATTGTCACTTGAAAGTTCAAAGTTCAAACAAATTACAATCTAACCACCATAACCATTCTTCAACCGAACATTTGAACATCCTTCAAACATCAACAACATGAGATTCACTGGCATCTTTGAACATCTC
>JAOXNR010000013.1:1542954-1571661 GCA_028571225.1 Parsonsia alboflavescens
GAAGACAGAACTTTAAGGTTCGTTCTTATTCAAAAACGTGCAAAACAAGAAACGAACAAAAAGAAAAGTGATTCAATTTTCTCTCTAATCAAACTTCAGCGCAAGTAGTTAGAAGATGAAAATTAAATCAAGCGAATAACGAATTTTTGAAATAGTCGAAAATCGAATAAGCCGAAAAGGTGGCAACTTTCAATTCATCAAAAAATTACAGAAAAAAACTAGCAAAACAATTCTTAAAGCCAAAACAAACCCTAACCCTAATCGGAAACGAAAAGTTAAGAAATTGCTAAAATATCCCTAGAAAACAGTAAATTACGAAACTATCACTTAAAACTGTAAAATTACGACAATGCAACTGAAAATAGAAAATTGCCCAAAACTCCATCCAAACGACTCCGGATGGCCGAAAAACGCCTTACATCACGGCATAGCAGTGTCTTTGGTTTGTTGGGCCGTTCCGAGTCACCTAGTCAGATTTGAGCCCGATTCAATCTCATTTCAGTCACCTCGAGTATCGTGCCTGACATCAATTCGGTGTTTTAAACAGCTCACATCCTCTTCTTCAAACATTCTAAACGTCGTGGAGCCGATTGTGGAATCAAAACTTGTTGAGCTGACACTTGCCCCGCATCCGAACCACTTTGATCAGCAACCAGCTCTGCGTCAGACTCCCCCTTCTGAATGGAGCTTGTCCTCAAGCTCGGATTATCACCATGAAAAGACGTGAGATGCTGAACATTAAAAACATTGGAAATACTGCACTCGTCTGGTAATTCAACTCGATAAGCATTGACACCAAGTTTCTCCAAGATTTGGCATGGGTCAACCTTCCGGTAATTGAGCTTATGATACTCACCAGCAGGATATCGTTCTTTGGACAGAGAGACCCAAACCAGATCACCTACCTGAAACTGGACAACTCGCCTAGACTGATCCGCATGCCACTTGTACTGAGCATAAGCATCCTCCAAGTTCACTTTGACAGTTGCATGAATGAATTGTAGATCAACCAGACGATCCTCCACATTCCTTGGAGCCGAACCATGATCAGGAATAGCAAGGTCGAGAGGACTTCTCGGATTTCGCCCCAAAACAATCTGAAAAGGAGAAAATTTGGTGGACCTGTTCACAGAGCAGTTAAACTCGAATTCAATCTTTGCAAGCACAGAATCCCAAGTCCCAAAAGACTTGACTTGCGCCCTCAACATGTTCCCCAAGGTGTGATTCAACACTCTCGTCTGGCCATCCGTCTGTGGATGGTATGGACTGCTAAACTTCAGAGTAGTCTCCATGCACTTCCAAAGCTCTCTCCGGAAATAACTTATGAATTTTGTACCTCGGTCAGACAGGATACTCCTTGGCAACCCAAATCTCCGCACCACATCCCCAAAGTACAAGTCGGCAATTTTGCTCGCATCCATGGAATTTTTGCAAGCAATGAGGATAGCCATCTTGCTGAACCTATCCGCCACGACCATGATGCTGTCAAACCCCTTTTGCGTTCACGGCAAACCCAATACGAAATCTATTGACACATCCGTCCATGGCTCTTCCGGAATGGGTAAAGGTGTATAAAGACCCTAATTTGTGCCCCCTCCTTTCGACACCTGACAGACTCAGCATCACTTAACGAATCTTGGGCACTCTTATCTATTCTTGGCTAGAAAAATTTCTCCTTGATCAAGCTGGCTGTCTTGTCCTTGCCGATGTGCCCTTGCGAGTGCAATTCCTGAACGATCAACAATCTCAACGATGTGTCAGGAATACATAAGCAGTTACCTCGAAAAAGATAGCCATCATGAAGCACATAATCACACCGTTCCTGCTGCTCTAAGGTCTTCACAATAGGACCGAAATCTGCATCATCCCGTAGCAACTCTCTCAATCCCTCAAAGCCCAAGGTGGTAACGCGCATCATGTTAAGCAACGACCGTCGCCTACTAAAAGCGTCAGCCACCTTATTCGCAAAGCTTGACTTATGTTTTAAGGTGAATGTGAACTCCTGAAGCGCTGACACCGACTTGGCATGCCTATTACTAAGTCGATGCTACCCCTGAAGAAACTTCAAAGCCTGGTGGTCAGAGTACAACACAAACACCCTCTATATCAAATAATGCCGCCAATGTTGAAGAACTCGGACTATGGCATAGAACTCGACATCATAAGTTGAGTAGTTCAACTTTGGCCCTCCAAGTTTTTCTTTGAAATAGGCTACCGGAAGTCCCTCCTGGCTCAGAACTGCTCTTATTCCCACCTTCGAAGCATCACAATCCACTTTGAATACCTTATCGAAATTCGGTTTATCAATTTTTCCTTTATCACATCAAATGCCTCTTGAGCCGCCTCTGTGCATTCAAACACCTTGGCATTGTAAAAATCAATCAGGGGTCCCATCAACACACTGAAATCCCTGATAAACCGCCAATAGAAACTAGCTAATCCATGAAAAGACCGAACCTCTGTTTCACTCTTTGGTACTGGCCAGTCACGGATTGTCCGAATCTTAGCATCATCTGGCTGAATCCCACCTGTCGAAACCACATACCCCAAGAATACAATCTTGTCGACTATCCAACTGCATTTCTTCAGATTGGCAAACAAACTGTGATCTCGCAAGGTAGCTAAAACTAACCGTAGGTGCTGCAGATGTTCTTCCTTCGCCCGATAGTACACAAGTATGCCATTAAAGTAAACTACCACAAAGTCGTTGAGGAAAGGATGCAGTACCTGATTCATGACCTCATGACTGTGCTGGGCGCATTCAAGAGACTGAAAGGCATGACCAGCCATTCGAAGAGCCCGTCCTTCGTCTTGAAAGCCGTTTTCCACTCATCTCTAGGTTTGATTCGAAGTTGATGGTAGCCACTTTTCAAGTCTATCTCCGAAAAGATAGCTGCCCTACTAAGCTGGTCCAACATGTCGTCGAGTCGAGGAATCGGAAATCGATACTTAATCGTAATACGATTGATGGCGCGGTTGTCCACACATATTCTCCGTGTGCCATCCTTCTTCAGTATCAACAAAGCATGCATCGCACAGGGACTGATGCTCTCCCGGATAAACCCTCTATCAAGTAACTCCATCACTTGTCGCTTCAGCTCCTCATGTTGCTGTGGGGACATTCGGTAATGCGCTTTGTTCTGAAGGATAGAACCCAACATTCGATCTATTTGGTGTTGGATATCTCTCAACGGAGGCAACCCAACCGGTAACTCATCCGGCAACAAGTTTGCAAATTCAGTCAACAACTCTTGTACTTGTTCTGGAATCTCCAACTCGGCCACACTGGTGTCCGATGTTAACAAATCAGTCGCAACTAAAGCAAAACAAAACTCGAACTCAGTTACCTCTTCTTCAAACTCCTTCCGTGGTAGGCAAATAATTGTCTTCTTACTATCAACCATTCCTTCTCTCATGGGTTGAAGTACCACTTTCTTTGACCCTCGATTGATAGTATAACAATGCGTGTACCCATCATAGGTCACATGATTGTCATATTGCCATGGAATGTCAAGTAGCAAATGAGAGACATCCATCAGGACGACATCACAGTAGATAGTGCTAGAATATTGAGGTCCAAACGAGAATTCCACCCAACACCGCTCTGAAACCCTGATCTCGGTATCATTATTTAACCACCCCAACCGAAAAGGCATTGGATGAGGTTCCGTCTTCAACTGAAGCTTTTGCACTGCCGGTTGTGAGATTACATCCTCACAGCTCCCTGTATCAATAATCACACGGCATACCTTCCTTTTAATTGTGCATTGGGTGGTGAAGATGTTTCTCCGCTTCCAATCTTCATCAACTTTGGGTGCTAAACAAATCCTCTTCAAAACCAAACTATCTCCCCGGATATCTTCAGGTGCGACATAACACGTATCCTCCTCTTCATACACATCATCACCAACATACTATTCAGATTCTTCTTCAGCACCCTCCTGAATCAATAATTGTGACCTTAGCCTCGGACATTCATTCGCATAGTGCCCTACTTGCTGACATCTGTGGCACTTCACATTAGCTTTATTATTGGTGGTAGATTTATTCGGTGCATTACCTGACCCTTGGCTGAGTTGTGCACTACCTCGTCCGTACTGATTTTGAGTTGAAGAACTACCCACACGTGTTGTCGAAGAGCTATTTGCTGGAGCAACACGGGGAGAAGGAAAGCCTCTTCCAAATCCAACACTTCTGCCACTAGCCCTCGCTAGACTCTTCTCCACGACTTGTGCCTTTGTCTGCGCATCCGTGATAGTGGTTAAGGTATGGAACTGTAAAGCATCCTGAATAACAGGTCGTAGCCCATGGAGATAACGTGCCACGAGTTGTTCTTGAGTTTCGCGTAATTGGTTCCTCGCCACCATTCGGTAAAACTCAAGCATGTATTCTTCGATGCTCCGAGAACCCTAAGTCAAGCTTTGAAGATTTTGGAACATAGTCTGCCGGTAATTAAAGGGTAGAAACTCCTTGCGCATCTCTCTCTTGAACTCCCGCCAATCGTCCAAAACTAGAAGCCCATCTAGGTATCTCTGATATCGGAAAGATTGCCACCACGCGGTAGCCTTGTCCTTGAACCTCATCGCCACCAACGATACTTTCTTTTCCGTCGGAACCTCCTTTAACAAAAAGAGTTCATCCACTGAGCTCATCCAATCTAAGAATTCTTCAAGCACCAACCCTTCTAAAAATTCTGGAACCTCCATCTTAAACCCTAGATCCCAATGAGGGACGACGAGTTCACGTTCATTGTCTCTAGGGGGTTGGTAGCCGCCCCTCATTCCCCTCGATCGAACCCTAGGTTGTTCACGCGACAGCCTCCCGAAATCGTCCTCGACATCTTCTGCCACCCCTTGACGCAATCCTTCAAATTCGGGCTGTTCTGGTTGTCAGCCAGTTGCCAGACGCTGCACCATTTGTGTCAAATCTTGTATCTATCGTTCACGACTCTCCCTCTCTAGCCGCATCTCCCTTCGCAACTCTTCCCTTTCTCCTTTAGACTCTTCCCAATCCTGTTGTAATGCTTCGACTAATGCAGCAAGGTTTTGTTCGAGATTACTTCCAGCCATGGGGGATCTGGGCTCTGATACCAGCTAATGCAGTCGGAAGATAGAACTTGAAGGTTCGTTCTTGTTCAAAAACGTGCAAAACAAGAAACGAAAAAAAAGAAACCTGATTCAATTTTCCCTCTAATCAAACTTCAGCACAAGTAGTTAGAAGACAAAAATTAAATCATGCGAAGAACGAATTTTCGAAGTAGTCGAAAATCGAATAAGCCGAAAAGGTGACAATTTTTAATTCATAAAAAAACTGTGGAAAAAAACTAGCAAAACAATTCTTAAAGCCAAAACAAACCCCAACCCTAATCAGAAACGAAGAGTAAAGAAATTGTTAAAATATTCCTCGAAAATAGTAAATTACGAAACTGTCACTTAAAACGGTAAAATTACAACAATACTATTGAAAACAGAAAATTGCCCAAAATTCCATCCAAAAGACTCCGGATGGTTGAAAAATGCCCTAAAATTTTAGTTCGTTGGGCCGTTTTGGGTCACCCATTCAGATTTGAGCCCGATTCAAGCTCGTTTCAGTCACCTCGGGAATCGTGCCCGACATCAATTCGATGTTTTAAACAGTTCACGTCCTCTTCTTCAAACGTTCTGAAAATCGTGGAACTGATTGTGGAACTAAAACTTGTTGAACTGGCGCCGGCCCCGCATTCGAACCACCTTGATCAGCAATCTGCGTCACCCCCCCCCCCCCCCCACCAAGTTATACGTTCTTTAAAATTCTTAACATTTTTCAATTTATCACTCAGGTTTTAAACATGTCAATTTAACTATTTAACTATGTACATTTGATAATTTATCTATTTAACTTAATATTTTTTGACAATTTAACATTTAGCTTTGTGAGATTTAAGAATGATAATTTGTTAAATATGGAATATGTAAAATTGAGAGAAAAAGTAAAAATTCGGTGGTTTTGCCCCTTTTTTTAATTATGCCTTTTCATCATCTTTTGCCATTCATTTTCTTCTTTTCAATGAAAGGTATAATTAATAAAATTACCATTAATTTCATTTCCTAAGGATATAATTGAAATAAATCTTCATTTTAGTCCTTGATCTTTTATACTTTCGCCATGTAAGTTTTCTTTCCCTTTTTTTTTTTTGAATTTTTTAAGTCCCCTGTCCTTTTTATTTAAACCAACTAAATCTCTAAAATTTTATTATACCACTTAAAATCCATGACCATTTTTACGTTGGAAAGTTAGGCCCCCGATCTTTTTCGGGTAACCAAGAAAGTTCTTCATGCTTGAATGTTTTTTCCGGATGAGATAATACATTGGACATTCATTTTGATCAAATAAATTGGGGGTGAGGAAGTCATTTTACTGTACTTTTTCCTTTTTTAAAACAAAAATAAAATAAATATATACAGAGTTGAAACACTTTTGAAATCTTTAGAAACCCTTAAATTCCTACATTACATAATAACAATCGATTTGTGGGGTGAGCAACCAATTAAAGAGTAAGAATATAAGGTTCATGGGGACCTCAATAAGATGATAATGGCACGAAGAATGTAAAAGAGCAGTGAAATGTCTTTCCTACTCTCAATTTATTTGATTAAAATGAATGTAATGTGTATTATCTTGCCTAAAAATTTATATTTCAATCAAGAAGAACTTTTTTGGCCACTCATAATAAGATCAAAGACCTAACTTTTCAATAAAAAAATGATTAATGATTTTAAATGGTACAATAAAATTTTAGGGATTTATTTGATTTAAATAAAAAAGATAGGGAACTTAAAAGATTAAAAAAGAAAAAGGACTCACATGGCTAAAGTATAAAAGAATGGGGACTAAAATGATAAAATGAGGATTTACTCCGTATAATTGTCATCGGTAAAATCTGGGGGAGTCGTGGGACAAAACAAAGTTACAAACAGTGCGAAGACGCACACTGAGTCAGGCAAACTGCCGCTATTCTTCTCGACTGAAGGGAGTGGAAGATCTATCGAAAAATCTGGACTTCTCAAGGAATCTCAAAAAGGGTTGTATCTTGAGGGTGATCCTTGGGAATGGCGGGTGCTCTTGCGGGCAGAGTTACTTCAGTAGACCGCACAGGGCGCTTCTTAAGAATCTCTTTCAGCTTTCTCAGAAACTTGAGCACTTCCACGAGCAGTAGTACCAATCCATCCGCTTCTGGGACCGGCGCCAGCTCCACGAAACCCAGGCGGAAGAAGAAGAAGAACCTGTTTGAGGTGGCTCAGTTTTTGCCTAACTGGGGTGTCGGCCATCACATGGCCAAAACCCATTGGACCAATGTTTCCTATGAAATCACCAAAATTAACCTCTATAAGGTTTGATACATATTTAGCTATTTAATCGAGAGAGTTGTGTCTGTATGTGTATTCTTATGCCATGTTTTCTAATTAGGGTTTAAGGGTTTATGATTTCATGGGTTTTTGCAGGATGGTAGGCATGGGAAAGCTTGGGGTCTCGCTTATAAAGATGGTATTTCTTTTTTCCTTTTAATTTTTTTTTCAAATGAATTTTGTTTATTTTTATTGTTGTTATGGGATTTTTTTTGGGTGGAGAATTATTATTCAAAATAGCAAAAACTGTTCTGTGTATTTGCTTCTTGATTCTTTACTGCTATAAAACGTGAAGAGAGAATGTTTTATTTGAGGGTTGGTTATAATTTGTACCTGTATGTAATAAATACTGGAAATATAAGGAACATAATTGGTATTGACTAGAAAAGAAATGTGGGAGTAGGCAGGATTCTTCTAATTCACATTATGTCCATGTCACCAATTTTTGAAGCACTTATCTACTCTATCCTAAAATTTAAATTTATTTTAGTTTTTGTTGATTTAGGCCTTTTATGTATTGAAGTATTTTTGGTATGTATTCTTGTAGTTCATGTATCGTGGTTTGTTTTGTTTGATGCACAAAAGATTCTTTCTTTTTGTGGTGGTATTAAAACTCTCATTATTTTATTGCTCCCTACTCCAAGAAGGTGAAAACAAGAGAAAGTCTTTTACATGGATTTCAGATAAATTTTTCCCGGTAAATTATGTATTCTCTGATAGATAGATAAATCTATTTGTTATGTTCCTTCTTTCCAAATCAACATTTGTATGATGGATAAATGGGATAGCGTGGGGGTGATGATTCAAGTATCTTGCCAAATTAATACAGTAAAGATTGTGGATATTAGGAATATGCAATTCAGAAAATTAATTTTATCTTGACACTACTCTCTTATTAAATTCTGAACCCAAATTATGTTCCATTACTCTTTAGTTGGAAAGAACTAGCACATAATGAAACTTCCAGGTATAGTTGAACTTTTGCAGTCTGATTGGTTGAAGCCATATTGAGTGGGAAATCACAGAGTTTAGTAGGTCTTTTTTGAACAAGGGTTATCGATTGGGATGTAAGGAGACTAATTTCTTTTCACTTAGAGGTATTACTAACTGACTTCTTGTTTGGTAGGTTTATCAATTCATAATATGATTTTTTGTCAAATACATTGCAATGCTGCTACTGCTTAGATTGCTCCTGATAGTGTTGCTTCATGTTTGCTTATTTTTGCTGTGGTTAAATTTTGTTATGGTCCAAATTGTATGTAACACATTTCTCTTTTTAGTTTTGTCTTGTCTTTTCTTTCCACATGATTCACCTGTCAGCCCACAAAAGCTTATTTTCTTGACAGTTGTGTGAAAATCCCCTTGGTTGTTATACAGGGGGCAGTGGTAGTAATGGTGTGTTGATTTTGGCAGTGGCCAGTAAAGTGCTGAGGTTTGGTTGTGGTGGAAAGTGAAAGGGGAGTTCTCCATATTGAAATGGTCTTCCATTTTTTTGGTTGAGGAGGGGGATAAAGGAATATCCATTGACCATTCTGTCCGTTCTTCGATGAAGAAATTTGTAGAATTTAACCTTGGTCAAAATCACTGAAGATCATTGCTTCCCTTATCATCTTATTCTTTTATGAACTGTCAGCCTTTTCTTGTTTTCTTGTTTTCTTGGGTGGACATAAGGTTTTATTTCTTGTGGTTTCTTTTTGTCACCGTTTGTTATGCATAATGACATCTAGGGCCTTTCCATTCTTCTTCCCTTTTTTGCTCCCATGGGAAAGCATTTAATCATGTAGTAAAACTGGGAAATTGGAAAAGTTTCAATCAGTCTGGGTTTCTTTTTGTTGCTGTTTGTTATGTGTAATGACATCTAGGGCCTTTCAGTTCTCCTTCCCATTTTTCTCCCATGGGAAAGCATTTAACCTTGTATGAAAACTGGGAAATTAGAAAAAGTTTCAATCAGTCTGTGATTACCGCACCTATGATAAAAGTATTGTTTTTTTACCCTCATTTTGGGGTGGAGGTAGCGTGGGTGTGTTTGTTGGGGCAGATAGATAGAGCAGTTGTGACATTCAGGAAACTGTGCCAAATTTTATGCTCCCCTTTTACAAAAATAGGAACATGGCTTAGTTCCCTAGTTATTCAACCTATGTGCCTTCGCTTGCCAATCTTCCACACCATTTTGTTCTTTTGATGACAAAATTACAAAGAACTCATTACCATCTGGAATATCCTTCTGGGACTTCTCTTTAGCAATTCTATGTGATAGGGCAGCTACTTTAGCTTCTGCCATAGTGACACGAATTGATCGAGACTTGACTGCCCATGCACCCTGAATCTCACCACTTTGATCTCTTAACTAATGGTTTCACCATCTGAGAAATAGTGTCAAAGTTTAACTTTAACCAACCTTTTATCGTTAGTTTCAAGCCTTGCTCCATACTATTATTCAAATTGGCCTTTTTGAATTGTCTTTTCAAAGACACAGAAAAATATTCTTTTGCTTGTTGATTTGTCTGATTTTCCCAACTTTGTTATTTCTCACCCTCATCTTCTTCCTGTAGATTAAGACTGCTTCCACTGTTGTTGCTGTGAAATCAGTAAAATCAGCCTTTTCATCTTGACTCTTTGGTAATTGATGGTAGACATTGACAATGCTCTCGCAATCACTTGCACTAGTCCAGCTTGACAACATCTTGATGTTTATTTGTGATTTTGAGTTTATCCATACGAGTGTTGGTAAGTGGGGTAGCCAACAAATATATGCTCCCATTGTTTCCCTTTTTGGCCATTCACGGATTACACAATTTTCAACTTCAAGGTTCAAAACCTTCAAAAGTCTGGAATCCATGGATCCTTCCACGCTGGCACTATTAACGCATTATGCATCCTGTGGCATATCCCTGAGAAGATCTTGCTGCCTGCGGAGACCTATGCATTCTGATCCTCTTTTCACTCATAACACGATTATTAACAGTTTCAGGCCTTATAAGCATAAGTATTGGCAACATGGTTTACACCTTGAAAATCACTGGAGCACTAAGAACTCCTGTATGATACGTCTTTTTTCTGCTATTTTTGTGATTCAGGCAACAGTCTGTTTTTCATTGCACTTCCAATCAGCTTAATATAAATCAATCGAAGTCACATAGAAAATATAATAGTGATGTAAATGAAATTGTCTTGATAACTGATTTAATTCCTTTTTGCTTTAATCATTTTAACTAATTCAATTATTTGTTGAACTTCTCCAAAGCTTTGATTGGCAAATAGCATTGATATTACACCTACTTTGGTACATGGTGAATTAATTTTCCACACTCAATACTCATCATTTTGTTACTTGACTTTGAGATGGTATACTGGCTTGTATGTACTAGTTTGAGATTGTATTTTGCATCACATGTGTTGGCATTTTCCTAGAATCATAATCTTTGGGCCCTTGAAGCGGCATATATGTGTGTACTTATTGACTGTTACTATAATAAACTTAAAATTCATTGTACTTCGCTTTGTGAACATAAGAGGGAAATGGTTTGTGTCACTGTCGATACAATGGATCATGTATTACAGAAATAATGTCTCCATTAGATTAAAAAGTTCATCAATTAAATTTTCTTGGTTTATCCTTAATTTTCAAATTGTTTACCTAAGAGACTGGATTTCTTTGGTTAGAGTGTTATACTGTTCCTGTCCCTTGGTATTGCCAATTTGTACACAACCAAGAAATTGTGTAGTGTTTTAAAGAAGGAGGAATTGTTTGGGCCCTGTGGTTTTTCCCTTCTCTATGAATTGAATGTAAACCTAGGGGCTTCATGCCTGTAGATGCTACTATGTGTTAATTTGTATTGGATGAAAACTTTTTCACTTTTGCATGAACTGACAGTAATAAAGAGAAATATACCACATTTTTCTGCTGCATCTGGATGGCCACAAAATTCAAGTGTTGCTGTTTTTCTTGACTTCCGAAGGACCATTCTATGTGCATTATTTCTTCTGATCAGAGGAGATTCGGAAACAGAGAAACTTAGGGAAGCATGTTCAGGTCAAGTTATTGCTTGAACAAAGAGATAATACTCAGTGACACTCTTAATTTCAGGCAATTTCTAAAAGGAGATGATGACAAAAAGAAAAGGAAAAAAAGAACAGTGGGGGGGGGGGGGGTAGGCAGTAGTTTTGTGTATATATTTCATACTTTGTTCTCTTTTCTTAAGTAACATCATAACTACAAAATTAAGTCCCCACTTAATGTTAAGAAAAAAAAGGATTTAAAACTATGAAATTAACTAATTACAATAAAATTTGCAACTTATTACACATGGCCCCACTTATTTCAATAAATGACATTACTTTCCTTTTAGATGAAAGAAAAACTCGACTCTGATTTATTTAAAACGCAGTATTGATCTAAGTTATTGGCTTATTACATTAATTTACCGTTGCAAATTATAATAAGAGGAATTTATCTTTTATTTTCTCCCTTGTGTAATCTCCAAAATTCTCCTCTCTTTCTCTAACATTCTACTAAGAATAGGGTACAACCAAAAATATTCTTTCAAGAACAACTATGTTTTGATTATTTTGTCATTCTATCAACCTCATTCTATTTTCTTTTCTAATCTACTCATTTTATTTTCTTCATTTTCATTGATAATAATGGTAGTAGTTTTATAACTTGAATTTTATTTTATACAATTGAAAGATTTCTAAAAGCATGCCTTGCTTGTGGAATATTACTTACCATAGGAGTAATAGTTACTCTTACTGAAAGAAGTTTACGAAAGTTGAAATGGATTGAAAACAACGCTGAACTAGTCATTTGGCAGCTCAAAGGCTTGAAGATTAAGAGCATGCATTAAATAAAAATTGCAACCTCTTTACAACTTTTACTTAAGGTCCTCAAAATTATGTTTTGAGTCCTTATTTATTCAAGGTTAAGGTTCTTGGATGTTAGTCTCCAGTAACAACAAAAAGAACCTGTGAAAACTGAATATTTAGGTTTCCCAGGTTTACATTAGATAGCTTTGAATTTTTGGTTGTTGGAATAATTAACGTTTATGGAACAACAGTGTGTCCAAACAGTTGAGATATATTCTTTAATGGAAGTTTTCGAGTATAATTATGTTTTTCTTTTTGGTACATGTTTGTGAAAAATCTGGTATCTTAGTTTCGTTTTTTGATCACTCTGATTTCTGCATTTTGATTCCAGTTGGGTTTTTACTTACAGTTTTTTTCATCACGATTTCTGTCTTTTGCATTTGATGGCCTACAATCTACTGTCAAGTCTGGTGAAGTTTCTAGTCCATGGGAGTTTCCCTCTTCCCAATTGATTTTGAACTGAGGCAGTAGGTACCTTTTTTATGCAGGGGTACCAGCAGATGCACCCAAAAAGATTAGTGGTGTCCACAAGCGATGCTGGAGATACCTTCCAAACTCGATGAAAGCTGGAGATAGCACCAAACCTGCTTCCATCTCCAGTCCTACCCCCATACCTGAGGTTCAAGCTGCTTGATGCCATTTATTAGGTAATTTACGTGCAAATGGCTAGGAACCCTTCATCTAAAACAAGGACAAGGACAAATTCAGACAAGGACAAAGTTTTGGTTTCAACTAGCAGCTTTCGTGTTTTGAACATCATTGTCTTAATCCTAGACTTGGATATTCAGACTTTTAGTTCATAAATCTCCAAGTTGGTACTAGCTTTTATTTTTTAACTCACTAACCTATGTCTGAAGCTTTGTAGACTTGCTAAAGAATATTTATGTTTGGTATTTTGAAGAAGCCACAGAATATGAGAGGTTTTCAATTTGGCATAAAGTTGTATCTACTTTTCCCTATTGTTTGTGCATGTGTTGCTCAACAGCCCCTCCCTCCCTCCATCACCTTCTGTAGACAGTCTCTCGTCCTGCAATGCACGGCAAAATAGTTGGCTTTGTGGTCCTTTTGTGTCTCTGGTTCTGGCCTCTACTCAGTACAGCGGCTGCCTGGCCTTAGGCAGACTTGTCTACCCTATTTTTGCTTAGGGATATTCTAGACTAAAACCCAGGTCATTTTGAGTCTTCATTTAAGAGTTTGGTATGTCTATGGTTCCATTTCTACCGTATTGAACTGCACTTAACATCCATCATTCTTTGACTTTTCAAAGTTCTATTCCTTCATTGATTAAGTCATGTCTGTTATTCCAATAAGTAACGTAACAAGTAATTCTTTCTCATTTTTAAAGTTTTTAATGTGCGTTGATTAGTCCCTTTAGTTACATTAAATAAGGGTCTTTTTTTTTTTAAAAAAAAAAAGAGTTAATTATCCATCATGATTCTGAATTTATTTAAAATACTTACATATGATCCTTTATTAATTTTTAATCCATCCATAACTTTCATTTTTTAAATTTATCCACTCATAACCTTTCAGTCAATCTGTACCGTTAAGTTATTAATGATTCAACTCATGTGCCATTGTACCTGCAGCCATCTCCGACGTTGGCCTTGTCCATCCCCCCTTTTGTAGCTTCTGTCGAAGCTGCTGGCATCCTTCATCGATGGGTAGGCTTCAGGTTGGCCTTAGAAATGGTTTTCCAGTAAAAGGGCTTTGAATCGCTCGAAGAGCAGTATCGAGCCTTAGATTTTTACTTGGTCTTCAATAGAGAATGGGAACCCTACACGCTCAGGGATGCTACTCCCAAATGTAGGCTGTTACTGATTTGTCGAGTCAATCCATTTTGGCACTGGCTTCTTCCAAGCAGTCTCTGTCATCGACGGTGGATCTGCATTAGGCGGGGATGAAATTGGTGGCGGCGGGTAGAGAAGAAAGAAGAAGAAGAGAAGAAAGAAAGAGAAAAGAAAGGGTTTTTTTTTTTTTTTTTTAGGGGGGGGGGGTAGGGTGCAGGGCTCGAACCCGAGACCATCCGCCGCGGATACCAAGCGGGTTTGCCACTAGGGCAACCCCCACTCAATAGAGAAAAGAAAGGGTTGAACTTTGGACAAAAATGCCCTCAAAAAAGATTACGTGAATGACAGATGTGTTGGGTCGTTTGTGCTTTAACAGTCCAAATTGACGGAAGGTTATAAATGGGTCAAAAATTACTAAAGGGTCATATGTGAGTATTTTGAATAAGTTGGAGGGTACTTAAGCCAAAAATATTAATAAAAATTTAACTTAGTATTCTCTTGTCTAGAATTAAATGTTTTATTTTTGAATTACACATATTTTAATAAAAAAAGTTTGAATTAATTCATTTTTAACATTGCAATATCATTTTTTTAGTAAAATTTTGACAAAGTTAGGTAATGTGACATTTAATCCTAGAAGATTCTAATTGGGATAAGAAACATTTAATTCTAAACAAAGAAAGTATTTTCACTAAATTTCAAAATTCCTTAATATGCACAATTGTAACAATTAGGCCAAGTAATTTTATTCCACCTTTATTTAAAAATATAAGTTATTAGTTGTCATTTTTTTTTTTGTTAAAAATACAAATAATTTTATAGTTATCAACCTATAATTAAGAATTTTTCCCATTTATATACATTCCATTAATATTTATTTTCATTTATTATAAAAAAAGAGAATTACATTTATTAATGAGAGAGAAAATGGACTTTATCGACACAACATAACTATATGTTTGTAAGAGTTTTTAACGAATAAATGCTAAAGATCTATATTATGAGACAGTAAGAAAATAGATTTTCTTTGAGTTCAGTACTGTACTTGATACTTTCATTAATGTAATTCTCACAAAAAAATAAAAGATCAAAATAAATAATTATAATAAGAGGCCCCTGAATTTTTTTTCTCCAAACTATCAAATTTTTTTAAATGGATCCAGGTCATGCCCGCATATAAATCTTTTTTAATTTATGTTGAGTCGCATCTTCAAAATAATTTATCGAAATGATCCAAAAGAAACATATTTTGTATGGAATCCATAAATAATAACTCTTTTCGTTATTATTTTTCCTCTCATTTAATTTAATATGAACTACAAAATTCCCTTGTAAGGATGAACCCTAGTTAATATAAAAGTTTTCAACACGAAAAAGGCTTCAATTAATAATGGCGTACTGAAAAACCTTTCTTGCAACTTTCCTTCTAAGCTGATATAAAGAGTAGATCTGCTCTTAGGTGGTCATGCAAATGAACACAAGATTTGGCATTTTTTTGATATCATTCTGAAGAAGCCTCTAAAGTTTCAAGGGAATTACCCAAAAAACCGATCAGAAAAATATGGCATTGCTCGTGTTTCTTGCAGTTTCCCTACTCTTCCAAGGAGCTCTTGGTGAGTAATCTGAAGATCAATTCCTTCCACATGGTTCATGATTTTATTTTCTTTATGGCTTGGAATCTAATAGTCCTATATGTATATAATCATTTGAAAAATAAAAATTCAGGTGAATTTGTATGTGAAGATCTGCAAGTTGGGATTTGCTCATTTGCAGTTGCATCCTCTGGAAACCGTTGCTTGTTAGAAACTCAGGCTTCATCTTCATCTTCATCATCCATAGCACTTGAGTGCAAAACATCTGGTATTGTTGCAGGTAATAATCTGCACGAACACATCGAGAGTGATGAATGCATAATGGCTTGTGGGCTTGATCGGAAATCGGTCGGGATATCATCGGACAACCTCCTTGATTCTCCATTCATCGCCAAACTCTGTTCTCCTCTGTGTCACCACAACTGCCTCAATATTTTCGATCTTTACCATAATTTGGCTCTTGGAGAAGGTAATTAATTAACATCCCTTTTTTTATTATTATTATTTTCTTCGATCATTATATGTTCAGTAATATTTTAATTTGCAAATGGAACATAAATATAATTAATTTGTAATGTCACTTGCAATATATCTGAATGCAGGAGTGTTTCTACCTAAACTATGCAAAACACTGAAGAAAAGTCCCCGAAGAGTAATGGCAACGACAGCCATGGTTCTAAGTTCTGGAGCAGCTTCTGCTACTGTCTTTACTGCCTCAGAGATTGCTCAAAGTCCAGCTCCCCTATAATTTAATTTCTCCTTTAATATAATATTAATATTAATAGAGGCTGATGATGGATCCATCGTGCCTTTTGAATATTCACTGTTCCTGTACGTGTTCGAGGGCATACTGTATTAGCTTCAAAGAGTTATTTCAACAATATATGGTAAAAGTATGATTTGGTTTGAGTATAATAGAAATTTAAATTTATTTCATTGATAAAAAATATAGGGGAATTAAGGTTGGGCATCAGTAAAGTATTAGGGAGGAATCATAAGCCTCAAGCTTGTTAAATTTTTACCTACTCCAAGAGGGTAAATAATAATATAAATTCCGTTTTGATATCATATTAAATTTCTATTTATTTCAAGAGTTTAAGTTGATTGAAAGGAATTGAATTTAATAGGAAGCAAGTTACCCATTTTAGACGTGGCTTTTCTAGGACAGTTCAATAGAATCCTTGAATGCATACAGTAAGCAAATTTGGAATATATATATATATATATATATATATATATATACACACACGAACGAAGATAGACGAACAGTACCGAAAGAAGGGAACTTAAATTGGGCATATTCCAGTTCCGATTTCGAGTCTACAATTTTGAATACCAACATAATAGTTGTGTGATCAGTCTGCTCACCTAAGATTATTTTTCCTAAATCCAAATGGCCTTTGCAGTGAAGGCAAGTCCTAAATGTTATACTCCCTCCGTCTGAGAAGGACATGGAACATAATAACTCTGTTCATGTGTTGCCCCCAATGTGGAACCGAGCAACACATCCATTGAAATTTTAATGCATACTAATTATTTTGCTTAGAATTAGACACTGCTAGAAGATCAGCGAAAAACATCTCATTTGGCATTTCAGGATTTTCATAACTTGATGTGGTCATAATATTAATAAGGTCTTGGATTCAAGATCCACTAAAATGGTTTTGCATATGCATGCATAATTACACCAAAATGCATAGTAGTGTGTGTGTATAAATATATATATATATATATATATATATATATAAATTATATTACGTATGTGACATATTACGTATATTCACGTGAGTTGACCATGTAAATATACATGGATGTACTCTATATACCCCTAAATATATATAGTATATCCTATATATAGGAATACTTCTGTATGCTATTGATGGAAAAAGTAAATATAATTTTTTGCGACGTCGATTTTTTTCAATCTGTATACCTCACAGTGCCTCGACTTTCTCTTTACAGATTGAAAAAACTGATGTCACAGAAGATCACCCCTACTTTTTCCATCAATTGCACATGAATTTGTATGCTACGTAGCACACAGAAGTATTTCTGATCCTATATACCCTAAATATATATAGTGTATCCTATATGATTAGTAATGTGTAACACAACCCATAAATTTTATATAATTGCAAGATTTGACAATCTTTTTAAAAAATAAAATCATTACTAATACCCACACATGATAGAATGTGGCTTAACGGTTTGAGGTGAGGTCTTAGATCTTTGTGTTTAACTCTCCACAATCGATTCTCATGTTCCAACTCTTAACTTTTGGATCTGGGTTCTGGGAGAAAGACAAAAAACATTACTAACACCACATTCTTGTAATTAGATGATAATCTCTATGCCATTTGTTGGCTTGTTGATTAGTAGTATTAATTTCTTCTAATTTCTATGTTGAGAGCACCGCCGGCATCTCTCGACTTCTAACTCAGAGTACAAAATGCCAGCATTTTATGTTATGAGACCCTTTCCTCGACTAACTCTTTTAGATTAAATAACACTTTAAATGTCCTGATAACACACAAATGATATCGAAACTAAAATTATCAATTACCAGCAAAACATTAAAAATATATAATAGACAATAAGAAACTCCCATCTGTATCAATATTTATTATATGCTCTTGTCTTAAACACCTTTTTCAATAATAAAAAATAATAATAAAGATACCACAGCCGGTTTTCTTGTTAAAAATAGTGTACTACATATTACGTCAAAAAATATTGTCTGTTCCGCACTAACTATTTTTGATCAATTCCTCCTCCTATATAAACCAGTCCGACTCCAAAAGAAGTCTCATGCAAATTAATATAGTTGAATATATATATATATAGACATATATATATATATATATATATATTGTAACATAGCAAAAAGAAAACGGCCTTTGTAGCTAAAATGGCGGCACTCATCATCTTCCTGGCCGTTTCTCTTCTCCTTCAAGGAGTTCTAGGTAAACCATGCATTCATTTACTCATACACATGCTGTTATTATTTTCCAATATTAATTTTCGATTATGATTTTGGGCTTTTCTTGATCGATCATTTAATTTTTTGATATCAAATAATATATATAATTGGACAGGTGAACTGGTATGCGAGGAGTTGCCTTCGGGAATGTGCTCTTTCTCAATTGCATCCTCTGGGAAGCGATGCGCTTTGGAAACGGCATCGTTTGATGGTGCAGGTTTCTCGCAATATCAGTGCAAGACATCCCAAGTGATGGTGAATAGCATGCGGGAACACATTGAAACCGATGAGTGCATAATTGCCTGTGGGGTTGACAGAAATGCTATTGGAATCTCATCAGATTCTCTTCTTGAACCTTATTTCACAGCCAAACTCTGCTCTGATCACTGCCACAACAACTGCCCCAACATTGTTGATCTTTACTACAATTTAGCTTTGGCTGAAGGTAATTACTTAATTCTTGGTTATTCCTTCATGAGTATCATTCTTTTCTCTTTTTACCCTTTACCGTTAAGTAAATAAAGTCATACATCCTGAATATTAAAATTCTTTGTCAAACTAGAAGATCTAGTAGTATCAGGACTTCCTAAGTTCCATATATATAGCAATTAAGTAAGATGAATTTGATGTTTTTCACTAATTTTACTTCCTTTGTCTTTCTAATTCTATTTTGAGTCATCTGTAATTAATCTTCTATTTTCTAAATTAGTAAAAGTTTTACGAAGGAATTGACATTTTGCTATATTAAAAATAAATTAAATTAAACTTATCCAATAAAATTTGTTAAAATCAAAATAAAATTTCAAATGGAGGAAATATATATATATATATAGAGAGAGAGAGATATATATATATATATTTTTTATATATTTATATGATAGTCTGTTTTATTTCAAGTATTGTTGATAATCCATTTAAGGAAGGATGCGTTCTTTAAACTGATTTTGATTTTTTTTTTTTTAATTCTCCCGTGAAATCTCTTTGAACAGGAGTGTTTTTACCAGAAATGTGCAATGCCCAAAAAACCAGTGTTCGGCGTGCAATGTCTCAAATTCTTAGCTCCGGGGTGGCTTCGGGTCCAGCAGTAGCCAGTACTGCTGCCGGTCCTGTCTCCTCAGGTGATTGGAGTCTAACCTCTGCCAACAGTAGAATGCTCGGCGAATCTTTTGCTCCGGCACCTTCAGCAAGTGAATTCTACTACTCTGGGTATGATCAGGGTTATGCGCCAACTCCCCTCTAGAGGATCAATCTGATCATCTATTATTATCATATATGTATTCCTAATAACTGATGGTGTAGGCTGTGGTTATATTTGTTGGAATTTTAAAATGAGAAAGAAGAGAAAACTAAAATGAATTGCTACATATTGAAGGGAAATCAGGGATACAACTTTACTAAGGTGAAGTATTATAATTTAAATCTTGAAAAATAATCAATCACTAACAACGTGGTCCATAAAAACAGCCATGCAATAGAACATGAACACCACACTAACTCCTAAGAATGAGAAACAACCTTGACTCAATCTAACTTAAAACACGTTTAGCAGTTCTAAGCATTTATTCCAACACTCCTGCTTGCTTTAGAAGCAACGAACACCAAGTTTCCGCTTTAGAAACTCAAACTTGCTGATTGGAAGTGGCTTTGTAAACAAATCTGCCAACTGATGCTCTTTACGGTCAAATAATGATCTAGCAAGGCTGTTGTTTTCCATATACTCATAGACAAGCAATAATTGGTTTTCTTCTATGTAGCATCCATAGAGCTTTACAAGATTAGGGAGCTGTAAAGCAGAAATCATGCCTATTTTAGTCACAAACTCTCGATTCCCTTGCTTCGATTTGGTAGAAAGCTGCTTCACAGCAATTATGGTGCCATCAAACAAAACACCCTTGTAGACAGAACCAAAACCACCTTCTCCAATCTTGTTAACTACATCAAAAATATTTGTGGCGGCTTTCATTTGCCTGAGGGTGAATGTTCCTGTGCGTAGGTCTAGGCCCATGAGCTCATATTTCATCATACATTTATATGGTAAACACCTTTCCACCAAAGAACAAGAGGTAGTGAGATGGAAAACATAACTACCAGAATAATCTCAACTATAGCACGTGCTGAAAAGCCATCTGATGGTACTAAAGAACCTGCTAATGAGGGAGTTCTCTAAGGTCCATAAACATTTGTGTGGACGAATTTCAACTTATAGGTGGCTCTTCATGTTGACTTGGGAAATGACTTTCTGTTTTGCTTTCCAAATTGACAAGCCTTATAGGTCGATATGTGATCATCAAACTCTGGAAGATCAATTTCCATCCTTTTGGACTTCATCTACAGTAGCCCTTGGTGGTGATTGTGCCTGAGCCTCTTGTGCCGCACCATTGAGAGGCTTTCTTTGGTTAGAAAATCTTATTGCTTCTCCTGCATTAGATTGAGTGAAAAACTCCTCCCTGCCATTTTAACTTCGAGCATCTTTTGGCCTGTAGCATCCTCTATCACACAAGCCTTCTCCTTGAACATCACTTTGAATCCCTTCTCTATTAATTGACCAACACTGAGCAAATTTTGATCAATATCAGGTACGTAGAGAACATCGTTGATCAACTTGGTTCCTGAATAGCTTGTAATGGCGACGGTGCCTTTTCGTTTGACTGTAATATATTCACCATTCCCAATTTTGAACTTCTTGGACTTGGTGCTCTTCAATTCTTTGAACAACTCCTTGTCATGTGTCATATGATTAGTGCAGCCACTATCAATGAGCCAGTTTTCACTTATTTCAAAACTTGTGAAACAAGTTGCAACGAAAAGTTGATCTTCTTCTTCTTGATCTTCAACTTGTGCTTCATCTCCTTGCTGCTTCTTGCAAATGATAGCTTCATGTCCCATTTGATTGCACTTTCTGCACTATGCATCTGGTCTTCTCCAGCACTTAAAAGGAGGGTGACCTTTCTTGCCACAATGTTGACATGGAGGGTAATCTTTCTTTACTCTTGATCTTTGATTCTTGGTTTTGCTTCTGTTCCCAGGTGCAGAGCTTTGTTCACTTGCAGTTTGAAACTTCTTGTTCTTAGGCCTTCTATTCTTTTCATCATCTTGATGCTTGACTGGTAGAGCTCCTTCGACTGCTCCTTACCTCATTACACGCCTCTCCTCTTGTGCTTGCGGAGCACTTAAGAGTTTTGCCAGAGCAATCTTCGACAAATCCTTCGTGTTTTCTATGGTGATGGTAGCCTCAAATCTTTCAAGCCTTGTTACAAGGATTTTCTCAACAATCCTTGAATCTTCTAGAGAAGAACCCAATAATTTGACACGATTTGCTATGTTGACAAGTCTGTCAAAATACTCCTTTATGGTTTCTAACTCCTTCATCTTTTGCAGCTCAAAGTCAAGAGCGAGGTTCAGCACCTCTATCTCTCGAATTCTTTCATCTCCTTCATACTCAGTTGTGAGATAATCCCAGATCTCCTTTGTTGTTTTCAATAAGATGATACGAGTGAAGATCATGGGGGAAATTGCAGCATTTGGACTTCTTTGTCTTCGTCTCCTTCTATGCTTTAAATTGTGCCATGGTGGGATTGTTAGGGAGAAGAGGAATGTCATAGTCTTCTTCCACTGCTTCCTAGAGATCCAAAGCTTCCAGGTATGTCTCCATGCGCACTACCCAGGCTTGGTAGTTATCTCCGTCAAACACCGGTGGAGCAACTGCAGAGAAACTGGCTTCGATCTCCATAACTTGTCAAACTCACACACAGGTCCCTTAAGAAGAGGGCTCTGATACCAAATTGTTGAAATTTTAAAATGAGAAAGAAGAGAAAACTAAAATGAATTGCTACAGATTGAAGGGAAATCATTGACACAACTTTACTAACGTGAAGTATTACAATTTAAAGCTTGAAAAATAATCAACCACTAACAACATGGTCCATAAAAACAGCCATGAAACAGAACATGAACATCACACTACCACACTAACTCCTAAGAATGAGGAATAGCCTTGACTCAATCTAACTTAAGACACATTCAGCAGTTCTAAGCATTTATTCCAACAATATTCCCTTCGATCTATGCACAATTGGAAAGTAGATATATACATTTTGATTTGATTACAATTACAATTGTTCGTGACATTAGTATCATTAATGTCTTATTATTATTCACCATTTCCTTGATCATGAGAGGTGGAAAAGTTGGATGATTTTTCTTCGCAATATGTTTATGAATAAAATGATGAGAAATTCTATGCAAAAAAATAGTTATATCCAGCTTGTTTCCTTTGTCCTGTCTAGTGCAATTGAACGGTGATTACCAACCACTTTTCTTGGACTATTGACTTAACTTTCTTACAAAAGCTCCAATTCTCTTTTAATGCAGTATTCTCATTTTTGCTGCCTTAATTACTTCTCTTTCCATGGATATGAATATATGAATACACTTGTTCTTTCCGTCACATATAGAATACATATCAAGAAACAATCACAATCAAAATCAAAGGTAAGATAAGACGAAAAGGGAAATTGGAACGACCTAATGGGTGGAACGATGAGTTCGAAGATAAGGTATCAAGTTTGAATCCCATCAAAATTCTTTTGAATTGAAACGTATATCAGGACTTGCACAGGATGGTGGTTCACTCTCAAGTGCATCGAATTTTAAAACACATATAAGGGTTTTTATTGATATTTTAATAAGTAGGATGCAAAAGTGTACTAGAAGAATTGAATAAAAATTACATTTCTTATTTCAGTATTTATAGACATTTAATGTTAAGGTTTACACTATTCTCAAAAAAAAAAAAAAATTTAAGGTTTACATTATTAGACTTTTAAAGACATCATATTTTTCTAATTTAGTCGTAAAAAAATAATAGGAACTTTCTAATCGAAATTAATCTAACTAAATTATTATTATTCTTATTACTATCATATATGTTTCATAATCCCATTAAAAGTACAAACCCATCATAGGCAAATGTCCAAACCGAAGAGAATAAGAGAGTTTCGAAATGGCTTTCCTACCAACTTCTTTTAATAGGCATTGGACTAACCTAGGACGAAGGAAAAACATGAAAAAGAAACTAAAGTTCCAATCTCTTACGTGTTTTTTGGATAAAACCATGATGTAAAATCAGTTCAGAATTATATGTAAGTGACCTTCATTCTTCATATTCTTTGTATCCACCGATCTCTGTCTCTATGCACACCGATCGAATGAAAAAAAAAGGGGCCGGACAACGTTTTTCATAAGATTAAAGCGTATACTTTTGCTTTCATATTACATACGTAAGTATTTGGAGAAATGTTATACCGTATACATATTGAAAAATACTATATAATATATTAGTGCACTCCATATGACTCGATGACATGATTATTAATTATAATAATGATAAAAATAAATTAATAATAACTTTTATAGAAATCAAATGCACTTTATTTAAATATATAAATATATACGATAGTGCTATGGTGGACGATGTTGCTTACCTTATGGAGTGCTTTTATTAAGTTTCAAATGGTCGATCGTTAAGTTAATTATCTATTTTCTAAAAGAAAAGATAAATATGTATATAAATTTTTTGTTTAGATATATTTCATAAACTATAACCTAAAAAGATAAATTAAATTCTAAAGAGATTTGATTAAATTTTATTTTATTTTTCTTAAAAAAATAATTGACTTAATTATTGACCATTAAAGAGGGAGTGACATTGCTCACCATAGCATTTTCATTTATATATATTTATAAGTCAAAATAGACATTCAATTTTAAACCGAATGAGTATTATATATTTCAATATTAGAAATCTTGGAGAATTCTATTTGGATGAGTAATTGCAATTTAAAAATTAAAAAAAAAAACGAAGAAATTAGTAAAACAGCAACATATCCTGTTATTAGTAAGAAGCCAAAGGAAGGGTATAAGCTTTGTGTGTGCCCTGCGTCAAAAACTCGAATTTAAGTTAATTATGTGAGAGGAAAACGACAGAGAAGAGCAACAGAGTCCGCGTGTGAAGAGAGAACAGCTTGGCGTTCAAGTCGTAGTATTATAAATGTAAAATTCCAGAATAATTTTCCTCTAAATCTTGCTGTTGTCATATGCTCATTTCTCCCTCTATTTAAACTCACCAAAACCTTGTACTGGATAACGCAAGCACCACCGCTTCTTTGTATTTTTTTTCCCCTTCAGATCCTCTCTCGAGCATTCTATATTTTCTCTGCAAGGGGCCGGAGCAGCAGATTATTGATTTCTTCTTTCTTGGCACACAAATGGCATTGATTCTCTTTCTTTCCATTTCTCTCTTTTTACAAGGAGTTGCTCTTGGTATTCCATCCCCCAAGATATGTCCTTTTTCAGTTCTATATCATTTGCCTGGAATATCTTCTTCTTCTTTTGTCCACTTGATAATTGTTTTTCTTTTTTGGGTTTAATTATATGCATGTGCAGGTGAACTTGTATGCGAAGAATTGCCTGTTGGAATGTGCTCATTTGCAATCTCATCCTATGGAAACCGATGCTCGTTAGAGACTTATGCATCACCAAGAGATGGAACCACAAAATTCCAGTGCAGGACTTCTCAAATTCTTGTGAATAACATTAAGGAACACATTGAAACCGATGATTGCATAACTGCATGTGGGCTTGACAGAAACTCTGTTGGAATCTCATCGGACACCCTTCTCGATAATCAATTTGCATCCAAGATTTGCTCCCCTGATTGCTACCAGAATTGTCCCAACATTGCCGATCTCTATCACGACTTGGCTGAGGCCGAAGGTATTAAAGGATAATGGATATTTTATTTATTTTTTTCACACTCATTCTAAATGTTCCAATATTACATAAGTAACTATTATAGATCAAAATGTCTATCAAATTATTGTACTGTCTACAGGATGATTAATCTATTGCTGCGATTTTTGTGCCTATACAGGAGTGAATTTATCGGAGCTTTGCAAGGCACTGCGAACCGGTCCGAGCCGTGCACTTTCGAGGCTTTTAAGTTCCGGTGCGGCTTCCGGGGTTGCTGCTTCCGCTGCTGAAGGTCGAGTTACTGGTACTGCACCGGGACCCGTGTCGGGTGCCGAACCCCCCTCCATTGGAGCTCCGGTTCCCCTGTAAACGAGTCAGATGATGTATATCTTCACAGAGAACTTGCATATGGTGATATATTGAGTTTGTGGATTGTTGTAATTAAGGATTTGGTGTGTATTTTCTACCTTACATTATTAAGAGAGATTAATATTTACTTTTATTTATGTGATTATTATCCGAGCTTTATTATTCCAGTTACATATATATATTTATATATATATAGAAATGTTAATATGTGCTTGACCGTACACACTAATGAGTGCAGTAGTTAGTCAACTAACGGTCAAATTTAATGGTTTCTTCAAGTACCCCTAGGGTTTAGTTTATCCTTTTAGGGTTTAGTTTTATCCTTTTAGAATTTAGTTTATTCTTTTAGGATTTAGTTTATCCTCTTAGGGTTTAGTTTACCGTTAGTTGACTAACTACTGCATTCATTAATGTGCACGGTCAAGCACAAACTATCCTTATATATATATGAATGTTCAGAGTAAAATACTGGAATTTAGATTTCCATTTTACTCGCTAAGTTGAAAAAGGATGTTAGTGAAACATTAAAAATATCTTTATTCTCAAATAATTGATTTTCATTTCAAAGTATAAGATCTAGGATTTGAAGTCTATTCACTTCTCTAACATTGGTCAATTATCTTAATAGATTTTTTGTTCTAATATCTTAATTCGGATTTATTATCTTTATAGATTTTTTGTTTTAATATCTTAATTCGGATTTAGAAATACCATTTAAGCAGTGAATTATTTTGCCTTCGTTTTTATTTATTGATAAACCAAACATTCTTTTTGACGGGAATTTTCCTTTTAATTTCTTTTCTTGCTCCCGAAAATTGTCAAAAAAAAGATAAGTTAACTATTTCCACCCACGAAAAGTTGATGTAAAGACTTTGTAAAATCATAATCAATTAGGTAAATTCAATTCTTTTTTTAAAAATTTTCTTCGGAACAAAAGCTGCTGACAATTAACTTTATCTTTATCATCAAAATTTTAATCCTTTTTTTTTTTTTTTTTGGGTTCTGAATGATGATTTTTATATCAAAAGAAAAAAAAAAAAAAAGAAGATGAAGCAAGCAGCTGGTCTACAAAGACTTGCCACCGTGGTGAAACGAAGTCATGAGGACGTAACACTAAAGAAGAAATACAAAATGTGCCGCTATGTTTATGTGAGGCCGAACGTCAACTGGGATCACAAGATAAAACCTTTTGGAGCTTTCCATGATCATCCCTGCGGGGAATCCTTACCCAAAACTAATTTTTATATTATACTTCCGGTCCAAAATTGAATGTCTCATCTTAACTTGCATAAATTTTAAAAAAATTAATTGATGTAATTTATTTTACATTTAACAATACCAATTCTTTAAAAAAAAATTTAACTAATTTGGGAAATAAGATATTCATTTTAGGATAATTCAAAATGAAAATGTGAACATTCAATTCCAAATTATATTGTAATTTTTGTTTCTTTCTACATCATAATTCTCTCTCATTCATTTGTCTCGTCATCTAAGTTGAAGAGTTTTCAAGGAAGAGAAAATTTAAGTTAAGAATGAAAAGAATGTGGAAAGAAATTGTTGATAGTTGATAGTTGTTGCTGTCTTCGACATTCTCACCCATGGTGCAAGTCGACAACGTTCTGGAACAATTACCTTGCATTTCTTCCTTTCATAAACAGGAGTTTCTCATCTCAGGCTTGAAGTCGTTTCTCTTCCAGCTCGTCTTTATTCGCTAGATTGCAATTGCTGTGATTTTTTTTTCAATCTCCAAAGGTCAGGACTAATTTGCCCGTGACGTCTAGATTTTTCTGGAGGAATCAACATTAGTACGCTATAATATTGCTTTTCCGATGACAATTATGATCGTTTAAGTGGCCACGGACGAAGATCAAGATTTTCCCATTATTCCTGTCATGCGGAGCATGGTGACAAAATCGAAGCTTCAATTTTCTAAGCAAAAGTGAAAATACGAAGATCCTCAAAGCCGAATGATAGGTTGGCTGGCTTGGAAACCAAGATGTTATGGAGTTAGTGGGTATATCCCATCCACTGAAGCTCTAATCTATTTAAGAAAGCCTTCGATCTTCATGATTCTGAGTCTTCAACAGCCATATGAAGGATTTTTGCATCACGTAATTCAATGCCATTTCTTGAACCAGAACATGTAAAATAAGCCTACTAAACACAGTCCAATAAACCTTTCAGAAAAAGGTGAGGTCCAAAAATTGATCAAAGAGAGAATTTAGTCAAAAAAAACCTATTATGACACATTCTAAAAAACCTTTTGTAAAAGATGAGGTCCAACATAATCTCAAAAAGCCCATTCTAAAAAAAAAGGTTGTGATAGAGCCCAATTTGACTTCATAACTTAACCTGATTTACAAAATCCAATAAAGAAGAAGATGATGCCTACTCATAATTAAGATTATCCTAATTGATTTTCAATTAGATAAAATCACGAAAGAGATAGAAACAAGTAACAAATTCCCCTTTATTTCCTATAAAAGTGTCAACGTACAATTTCTATGTCTTTCCTCCATTCTCTTTAGTACCGGAGAATTCTACTGAGATAACCACCGCTGAATTCTCATCTTATTTTGAAGCTTTGATCCAATAATAATGGTGGTCCGAGATCCAATTTTGGCACCATCGCCTTCCTTGCACTCCAAATCATCATTTAGGATAATGATATAGAATATATTAGTGCATTCCAAAGTTAAGTCTTTAATAATTAAAGTTAATAATCAACCTCTAATTTTAAAAAATAAAATTTTCAATAAAATAATTATTCCTTGTGAATATATTTTATATATTATACTCTATGTATATAAACTAAACCCTAGGGATATTGAATCAATTTTTTAAAAAATAAATAAAAAAAAGACTATTGACAGTTAGTTTCAACCATTAAAAATTTAACAATACATTTCATGCATGATGCAATAATACACTCTATAACATGTTCGACATAAATAAATAAATAAATATATATA
>JAOXNR010000013.1:1576032-1586952 GCA_028571225.1 Parsonsia alboflavescens
GGGGGGAGAGGATGGTGCATACCATGTAGATAAAGTAGGATACAGAAAGGTAAATTTGTCATGAACTCAAAATGTACTTCATGTAGTAACAGAGACTTAATGTCCTAATTTTTTATATGTTCTACCTTAAGTTGCTCTCCCATGCTGGGTAAAGACGGATTTACCTGATCTATACGATTCAAGAAACTTTCACCTTTCATGTTTTCCACACAATTCTCTGTAAATTTCTTCTTTTAAACCTTTTTCTGAGTCCATCGTATTATGGGTGTATCTGCAGAACTTGTGAAATTTGTGGTTCTACTGCCGTCAATATTGCTGGGGAACAACAGCCCAATGAGGCACCAAATGGTGCTGGTTCCGCCCCTGCAGCATCAACAGCCCCTTTAGTCTTCAACGAGACTCGAAATTTCTGGCATGGCAGGCGTGTCATGAATTTCCTGCTCGCCTGTATGATTTTTGCCTTCATAATTTCATGGCTCTTTCATTTCAAAATCCTACCATGAATCCTCAAGAGATGTTGGCTGGCATTTGCCTGATTCAAGCAATTGAATTTTCTCAATGTCTGTAATAGGATGATAATATGTTATTAGCTATCAAAGAACTTATATGGGTGGTGCAGTTAGTATCACTGGCATATGTAATGTCTATACCTTAGGAGTACATTTGGAAATGGATTTCTTATTGTTCTCTATGTTGTTTTTTTTCCCAAGCAAGTTCTCAAAAGAATGATTTTCTGTAGCTTTTTCATGTTCAATCTATTCCTTGCCCCCTCCAATTAGTGCTCTCTGAAGTCCTCCCTTCCCTGGGTAAAACTTACAACGTGCACTTCTTCCACTTCACCATATAAGTTGTTTTAGATGTAGATAATTTGAAAAAACAATCCTCCATAAGTGACTTAATGATTTTTTTTACTTAAATTTATTGTAAAAATATATGTATTATATAAAATTATTAACGAGAGAGAAGGCTTTTTTTTATACCATAACATACTCCAGCCTCTTCTTCCCAATTCCTTTCTTTCACTTATATCCAAACCACTTTTCCCAAACCCATCCATTTTGTCCATTTAAGTAGCTGTCATCAAAGTAACGAATATCCAATAATCTTGTAACTGATTACAAAAACTCAAATTTTACATTTTTAAGTTGCATTTAGAACTCATCCTTTTTGTTTTTGTTTTTGTTTTTTTTGAACTTTCAAACAAGACAAGATTCTCCTTACAAAATTCTTTTTCTTCCCTCTTCGGAAGCATTCATACATGACTCCCTTTGTTGGTGACATGAGAATTAATGAGATTGATTTTGCCTTTGATGTAACAGATGTAGACTCCCATAGATACAGCGTAGTGATGGCAAAATCTCTGATTAAAGTAGAGATTTTTCCGTCTCCATTGAATTCCCAGGTTAATGTATTTTTGTTTCAGTATATTATGTTTCAGAGAATACATGTCAAACGACTAATTCTCATCGGTAGTTTTCTAGAATACTCTCCAAGTAGCAAAATTTTAAAGGCAGGAGTTGCTTCTGAATATAAAAAGTTCAAAATCTATATATATGACAAATATTTAGACCAATAGACATTTCTCATTATAACATTTCCAAACCATAGTAGAAAACAAGTGAAATAAGAGATATGTGCTGATCATTCATTGATGTCAATGGTTTCTAGTCCTTTCTGAACCTGACTTTTCCTTTTTTTCCTTTTCTCTTGTTCTTTCCTGAATTCCTTAGCAGCTGACTCAAATGTGCTTCTAACATGCTGGCACATAAGCATTAGATCCTGGCATGCATCTTTTAGTACCTCACTTGCTGGATCACCTGCCAATAAGAAAGTCATTTAGGCATGAGAAAGCTGAATACAGAGGGAAAAAAATTGACCTAAAAATATGCATATTTTTTTGAGTTTTAATAGGCAGGTAAAAATTTAAAATGACCTATATATTGAAATAGAATTAGTAGCTGATAGAGGAGAATGTTACACTTGAAATTCATCAAATGTGCTAAAGGCAAGAGCTTGAACCAACAGATTCTAATCAACAAAATATACAAACTAGAGATAATCAGAAAATGCTATACGGAAACGATATCTGCTCACAAATTCATTTTGTACCCACTGCTGTTTAATAAGAAAATGCAAGCCCTTTGTTTGTGATATCTAAAGGTGCAACAATTGAAATTAAGTTCCATAATCTATTAGAACTATCTTTTCTTGATACCATCATAAGATAACAGGTGTAAAGTTCACAGAAGAACAAGAACCTCTGATGCAGCAGAGACAACAAACTTAATTGAAGCAAGACACAACGAAAAGAATATGATACAGTTATGCACATATAAGAAAGGAGAGAAAATAATTTCACTGGAGGTTGACAGTGATTAAATATATATATCATTCTAATCTCTATGAATTAATCTCCTTTCTACACCTAAAAGCAAGATTCGTTGAAATCTTCACCTGTCGTTTGGACTCTTATATTCACTCGGGCTTCAGAAGGATGTGGAATACTGTACCCACAGACTGTCACTCTGGGACTGCAAGAATTTAGCATCGAGTTCGTTCATCAATAATTTTCAATAGAAGCAAATTAAATATGAGTATCCAATTCTGCAACAAGTACATGCATTCCAAATTGCCAAATTAGCATCGAGTATACATGAATCAGAATGTACTGGAGATTAAACTTACTCTTGATTAAGAACAAATCTAACAGAATTAGCAAGGGTATGATCCTCATCTGTTAATGAAAATGTTGCCTTTGATTGATCTTGATACGATCCGTGTTCCATTAGAGCTGCCAAAAGACACTAGTTATATAAAAGCAAGATAAAAAAATACAGAGCAGCAAAAGAATAACAGGGTTAAGGATATCTACAAATTGTTTGCATAATGGTGATATTAAATGACCAATTTTTTCCCTATGAATGATGAATCCATGGCCCAACTACTCTTATCTTTTCCAAAATTTTCAATCTACTGTACAAAGTACAAAACTTTGGGCCTCCATGTTAAAATTCCAAACAGGCTTAACTCAGCTGACATTAGGAACCATGCAGGCTCATCTCATCTGAATTCAATGAATCAGAAGCCCCATACCAGTTTTCCAATTCATTTTCCATCAATTCGGCAAGCAATCTCAGAAGGGGTAATAAGGAAACAAAAGGTACAACAGTATCCATGAAAACCTTGGAATCAATTTAAAGCCAAATAGCACAATTTCACAACTTCCGACAACTGAAAAGTTAATAGTAGCACAGAAATTGTCCAAAATATAATTAAGCTAAAATTCTACGAATCTTTTTAATTAAAACAAGAAGCATATTCCTACGAAGAAAGAAGGAAAAAAAAAGAACACTAAGCCAAATTTTGCAGCTTAGAGAGAGAAGCGGGACAAGTGAAGAAAAGTATTGTTGATAACATCAGTCCAGTTTATTTACCGTAGAATATGACAAATCCCTTTTGCTTGGAACCCCTAAAGTGAGCCTTCAAGAACGACCGCTGCGGAGGGAAGAATGGGAGAAAGGGATTGCCGTGCCGACGGGGATAGTCTACTCCAGAAACTGCCGGATATGGACCGACGGCAGGTGGTTCCAGGTGAGTACGTAACGGGCTTCTTTTTGTTTTGGTTTTCTGTCACCACAAGTCCTTCTAAAACCCTACCACTACCAACGACTTGAGTCATATAGTGCATTGCAAGTATAGTCCCCTGAGTTTTCCATAATCCAAAAATGCTCCCCATACAAAATTATTTATAAATTTTAACACCTTCTGAAAGTTTAACATTATATATATAAATGAAAATTATAAATTAATGTGTGGACTGATATAAAATTCGAATATGGGACCTACCACTCTAATACCTAATGAAGCAAATAACTAAAAATAAACCTATTAATTATTAATAGAGCAAAAGTTAAAGAGAAAAAGGAGATTGAGAAAATATATTTGTTGAATTAATATTATAATAATAGTAAGATACAGGCGTAGAGTTAGTGGTGATGTTTTTTGATTAATAAGATACTTGACACAAGGAATAAAAGTCTCTGTAAATCATTATATATTATTTAAGTATAATATTTTTTGTTCCTTTGATCTAATAATTGAAAATGAATCAATTGTTAAGAACTATCTTTCTGTCTATCGATTTAAAAGTTTGTCCATGATATATATTTTTTCTTTTTTTCTTGAAGAGTCAATTATTTTTAAAAAAACATAAACTATTATGACAAATCTACTTAGAGGTTACTCCTAAATAAAGCTATCCTTTATAGGATATTGAACTAGAAAATTACTCATATGTTAAAAAAAAAAACGTGTTAATAAGTCAATTATATTTGTATTTAATTAGTTTTATTTTATTTTACACATATTATTGATGCATTACAAAATTTTATATTTCTTTTTATAACATTAGGTATTTGTAAATGAAAAACAAATCATTAATTAAAAAAACTATTTTTTAATGGAAAATTACTAAGCAAATATATCATAGATTTTTTGTAATATTTTCGACTTAAAAATTTTAGTAAGTTATTAAGGATGTAGGAAATATCCATAAATATAATATCAAAGTGCCATAATTTATCATTTACCAGGTGAGTGAAAACAATGTTGTTAAAAATTCTGAGGAAAAAAAAAAAAAAAAAAGATTCCGGGGGGGTTAAACATGAGAATAAAGATTTTAGGGTATTCGTTGCGCTACGACTGTTTTTTTTGCTTTAACCTTACGCAGACAATTAACGCAGGGTTTATCACAGCAAACTCTCTCGACAACTTGTTTTTTCTTTTCTTATTTTTTCAGTCCTTTCAACTATTCTTCAATGGCCGGAAATAGCAATCCTCCTTCAGGAATTGAGAAGGAGCAGGTAATTTCTATCCTCAATTTGACTTGTACGTAGTATATGATATCTGTCGGAATTATGTCTTCTTTCTTGTATAGCTTAACTGTGATTTTTCGCTGTTTAATTCTCTTTTCTCAAACGTGTGATGATTTTATGACACTTGATATAGTTCTTGGAATAATTTTATTTGATTAGTCAGTTTGTTTTTTTGTGCTTCCCGTTGATGCAATTCTGAAACTTATATGTATTTGGCAGATTTTCGGAATGGCAGAGAAGGAGATGGAATATAGAGTTGAATTGTTTAACAAGTAAGGTGTTTTTTGCATTTTAGTCTCTACAAGCTGGTTTGATTATTATTCTTTGAGCTGGTGTAGAATTGAGCAGAGAGTCTAATAATAGTTGGGGGGGTTGTTTCACAATTTAGGGTGCCGTGGGGGTGGGGAATTGACCGGAGGTTGTATTTCTATACCTCGCAATGAGATGTTAGAATCTGTTATGAACTCGAAAGACCTGTAGAGGTGTTCTCTGGACGACTACCTGCTGAATAATCTATAAGTATCAAGAGTTGGCATATAGTTAAATTTGTTGTTCTGTGCATTATCACACTTTCACTACCAATAGGCTCTTTTTCCTTTCCAGAATCAAGAGCCTTCTTTGACATAGATAGCAAATTATTCTCGTGGAGATTTCCTTGCACAAGATTCCCCCGTTTAAAATTATTTTGAATCCCTAAAAAATTATGCAAGAGTATGTAGAATACAGGATCTTAGTCACCCTGTCCACATGGACTGATATACCAACTTTTAGCTTTGTATATGGGATTGCTCATATGGTTAAATGAAGATAGCGAAAGGGACTATTTTTTAAACAATCATCAGCTTTTTTGTTTTGGTTTAAGAAAAATCTTATGCCACCAGAAGCATTTTTGTTGTCCATTTATGAATGTGCTCAAGCCCTAATCTGTGTGCTCAAATCCTGAAACAGATTAGTTGAACTCATTTGGCAAGCATAAGACTATTTGAATGCTGTCTTATCTATTAGATAATAATCTCAAAAAATGATGTACTGAATCCTCTCTACTTCTTTTTGCCATTATTTTTTCAGGCTCACCCACACGTGCTTTAACAAGTGTATGGAGAAGAGGTATTGAGTTTCACCTCGATTTTGATAGCTTATGGTATATACTATAGATGAACTGCTGAATTAGCAGGTTCATATTTCTAAAGTTGTTTTCCTGCTGTGAATAATATTTTCTACATAGTGAATGTGATTTGGACTGCTTCTTTCTTAGGTATAAGGAAGGTGAGCTAAATATGGGTGAAAATAGCTGTATTGATCGTTGTGTTTCCAAGTACTGGCAGGTGAGTAACTTAATATTCAGTTCAATTACAATTTTTCCAAAAGATTATTGTCTAAAAATTTTTATGTGACAAACTAAGGGTCCATTTGAATTGCATGCAAAAGGATACATTCAATTCTCTGTTTCAAATCACATGAGTCATTTCTAAAATGCATTTTATATGCTTCAGCTCTGTTCTCTGTTTCCTAAATTGAATTACAGTGTAAAAGGTGTGCAACTACCATGAACATGTTTTCCAAAACCAGAAATGGTTGTTAGTATACATGATCATATGGTTAGATGAAAATTTGTTTGTTTGCAGATTGCTACCTCACCTCCTTTCCCCCTTGCCTAGAAGCAGTGAGTTTTTGTTTTAGCAAAATAATTGTGGCTAAGAGAAACATCTTTTGAAAGAAATAATTGTAGAGGATATCCAAATGCTAATTGGAGGAACACGACCCCAGATGCATCTAGTCTAGATACTTCACAAATGACCGCTGGCCTTATGTTGCTGTTGTATACCAGTAAGATATGACATCTTTTTTGGTCGTCCAAGTGATAATTATTTCATAACTGACCTTTTACTTGTGCATGCGGTTGCACTAAGTATAGATGATCTAGTCTGTTAGGATATTGGTTTTCGTGTGTAATGAACTAACTAGGTCCGATCTGTTTTGTTTAGGGATCTTCCCCTAGCTCTTTGCATCAATCATTTGTTTGCACCATGGATGCCCCTTTGCATTTGTAAATATCCATAGTTGCACACATTTATGAAATGGCTAGATGTATGTATTTATGTACTCTACATAGACACAGAGATTTAGCAAATTACTGCGGTAAAGTGAGTTCAAAATACTTCTGTTTGTATTCAAAGTAGAGGCTGGATGTTGTAGTGAACTAAAATAATCGGAAAGGTGATTAAGACCAAGAGTCGGGAACGGGAGGAAGAATGACCGGAGTTCATCCATGCAGTTTTCTTTCCTTTCCTTTCCTTTTCATTTCCTTGTTTTTCTTTTTCATATCAGGTGACAAATATGCACCTTCTTTTTTTTTCAGGTGACAAATATCATCGGTCAGTTACTTGGCTCTGGTCGGCCACCAGTGTGAAATCTAACTTAACAAGTTAGTTCTCCAAGTTTTGTGTATATTTGCATATACTGAGCTTATCTGGCAAGAGCAGTATTTCCAAAATTTTTCGGTGCTCGTCATAGCATAGAACAGATATGGCCCTTTTGGATTGGCTTATTAAAAAGGTTTTAAATACTGCTTTTTATAAAAGTGTTTTTTTTTTTCACATAAATTAAGCTATTTTGTATTTGGATGAAAAAATTTATAAGTGTTTTTTAAAATTAAAATATGTTTAGATGAAAAGTCACGTTTTTTTATTATTTGTTTTTCTTATAATTTTTTTAAAGATTTAATAGAATGATTATATTTTATAAATTAAGCCAATATTTACTATTTAGTATATTTAAGTAAATTTATTTTTTTTAAAAAAAAATTGAATCTTTATGTAAAATATCATAAATTAATGAATCAATGATGATGAGTTCAAAAGGTTTAAAAAAGTAGAAGCAATTTTAAACATTTTTTTCCTAAGTATATTAATGAGTTAAATAAAATGAATCTTTAAAATATTAATCAGTGAAATTTAAAAAAAAAAATCAAAAGAAAAGGAAAGGGAATTAAAAAATATACTGGAAGTGGCAGTGACATGAAGGATCCGGGGTGTGGGAGGAAGTTGATAAGAAATACAAATAATACTTCTAAATTAAATATCTTATTTTGATTTAATTTAATTTTAATAAAAATGTTTCACTTATCAAACAGACAAATTTTGTCCTCGTTTTATTGCCTGAGAGTTTTCTTTTTTATATATAATTTTGTAAAAGAAAAATAAAAAGGTTAGAAAACGTAACTGCAACCCGCAGTGAAATAAACAAACACAGTAAAAACAAATGTGAGGAAATAGTGTGTTTCATGAAATAACTATTAGGTTGTTTACAGTTTACTCACTCAGTAAAAATAAGATACCAAACAATTTAATTAAGGGTAGTGATGTCAAGTTACGTGAAAATTCTCAAATATACCCAAATAGGTTGATCTAATTTTAATTTTATCCAATTTCTAAACACATTTCAATTCTATCCAATTAGGTTACTCCAATTTCAATTTATACAGAAAAGTCAATTTTAACATTTTTGGGAAATAGAAAATTACTTCTTTATCCTTATACCCAAATTGAGATAAGGGCACCAACAATTCCTTTTCTTCCCATTTCAAAAACGATTCCCCACCTTCTTCACCAATAACAACCGAAACTCTCTACCTTCTCCACTCTTCATATTTCTTCTATTCTCACCCATATTCTTTCCCTTTTTCCACACTCAGTTTCTTCACTCCCAACCGAAGCTGCTCCTCATTCCATTTTCAAGACACTTCGTCGTCGTCACCGCTACTGTCATTATCGATAGGTTTTCTTCAAACTTAAACCTTGATTTTGTGTCGAATATGTTAAATGTTGTTTACTTCGATTTTGTATTTTGTTGAAACTGTCTTCGACAATCGTGCATGAATTTGAATTTATGTCTCGAAATTGTTTGGTTGTGTCTCGAAATTGTTTGTTGCTATGTCTCGAAAGGGTTTGATTGTGTCTCGAAATGTTTATTTTGTGTCTCGAAAGGGGTTTGATTGTGTCTCAAGGGTTTGATTTGTCTCAAAATGGTTTGTTTTGTCTCAAAATTTTTAGTTTGTGTATTGAAATGCATAAATTGTGTCTTGAAATAACTTGGTGTCCAGAAATGATTACTGTGTGTCTCGAAATGTCTGTTGTGTATCTTGAAAGAAATGTAATTAAAAGTCTGCGTTAATTTAGAAACCGTATCTCGAAATGTGTTGAGTGTGTCTAGAAATTATTTCTGTGTGTCTCGAAATATTTTGTTAACTAATTTAGAAACTAAACTGTAGAGATATGGATTAGGGATGGCAAAATTACCTGACCTGAGCTAAGCCCGAACTGGCCTGACTCGTTTGGGATGGGTATTACCTGACCTGTTTTACAATAGAAACAAGTATGGGTTTTAAGGGGAAGACTCGTGCACAGTTCAGGTCGGGCCTGTGGTGGGCTAATGATTTGGCATGACCCGCCCAGTTATGTTTTTTTTTTTTTAATATATATATGTATCTTATAAAACCTCTCTAACCCTCATCTTCCTCTTCCTCTCTCCTTGGACCGCCACTTCCTTTTTCTCTTAGCAGCTTCTTCCTTTCTCTCAATTCTCTCTCTTTCTCCCATCTTCTTCCTCTCTCCTTGGGCCGCTACTTCCTTTCTCTTTTAGCAGCTTTCTCCCTTCTCTCAGTTCTCTCTTTTTCTCCCATCTTCTTCCTCTCACTTCTCTCTCACTGACAAAGGTCGGGTCCATATTTATAGTGATGTGTCGTTCCGACCATGCACTGAATATGTATATAAATATATATATATATATACTCCGAAAGTGCTCCTTCAAGTTGGCGTGTACTATTTGAAATGAAAATTGGAAAAATTGGCTCTCCATTTCTGCAATGACAACGGCTACCTTCCTCGAGCCTTTGGCCCTCTACCATCTGCCACTACTACCACCCCATCTCAGATCCATGTCTTCTTCCTCTCCTTCCCCTTTATTTCGCACACAATCACCTTCATTTGGTGCCAAAGATTTTTTATGAGATGGGAAATTTTTTGAGTTTGGGTGACCGATGGATGGTGATTACTTACGAGAGTGACAGTGATTCGTAGATCTGTGATGGTGGTTAAAAATCTTCAGTGTTCAATTTTAATATATTTTGAATTTTCAGTGTTCAATTTTGCAATTTTATCTTCGGGATGTTTGAAAATGTGTACTTAATTGTAGGATTTTGTACTCTTTGATTATTTATTTATTTTTATCAAAATGATGATTAGGGTAATTTTATTTTTTGTTTTGAATAATCCATTTGTGATAAGTAGGACGGGTCAAAATGGGGCAAGTCGGGCCTAATAGTAACAGAATAGGGCAGGTCATGGGTTTATATTGAAAAACCCGTGGCAGGTCACGGGCCAAGTCAGGCCTGGCTCAAGGAAAGGCAAGGCAGGTCTGGGTTTTCAAAAACCTGCCCTGACTTGCTCCATTGCCATCCCTAATATGGATCCCACTCATCACACCTTTCAATTCTGACACGATCTTGCTATGCCTACTAGGAACACGCTTTGCGCACACGTCAAGTCTTCGTTCGTTACACAGACTATGGACCTATTACGACGACATGGGGCTTTGGAGTGTTTTGAAAGGGGGCCTTTCGGATACATGGTAGATCTTCCCGTTTATCGTGGAGAGCATTATTCTAGGGCTACCCTTCATATCTTGAGATGGGAGGTCATTCTGGAGATGCTTGGCCCAATGAGATGTGGTTCCTCATTGGAGGCTGGTTACACCGACTGGGCTTCTGGGAGTACGCTTTCTTGACCGGTCTACGTTATGGGATAGTAGATAGACATATTATTGAGAGGGGACCAAGTTAGGATGGAGTCATAGCTCGATTGATTAGGGTGAATCCGGTTCCTCCACGAATAGTCTTGCAAAGGTGGCAAGCCATGGTTATGGGATAGCTGTCGGTTGATGATACCTTTAGATTGACATAAAACATCATCATAGTGTTAGAAATCGCGCAGCGGAAACAAAAATTACTTTTACGAAAAACGATCGTATCAGACTCATCATATTTGTA
>JAOXNR010000013.1:1587052-1598527 GCA_028571225.1 Parsonsia alboflavescens
CCCAAATTACGTTACGTGGGTCGAAATAAACTATGTCTCTTGGACTCACTATTTTTTTAGTTATTTAAATACTTTCACCTTTTCTTGGTAAAGAGGAACAATAGCTAGATAGATGGTAGCTAATCTGGCCATGAGGATTCTAACCTTCCCTCGAGGTGAGGTGGTATCCAATGAGAAAGGTCCCATAGTAGGTTTATGATGTAGTGTATCCTTGAAAGGATCATAATACTCGCCCCGTTCAAAATGATCTCATTTAAGATTTTTTTCATCTAAATTAAAATGATCATAATATTACTTATTTTGAATAATTTTGTCTGTTCTTAAATTTATTAAAAATTGAAATTAGTAATAATATGATTGGTGAGTTTTAAAATTTTTGCACGTAAATATAATAAATATCAATAGAAAAGGTTAACAAATAAAGAGTAAGAGAAATAATTTATTTACATTTCTTGCATGTAAATGATAATCATTTTAAACGGAGAAAGTAATCTTTTTCCTCTTCGTTTGGAACTTGCCAAAACATAGGAGTCCGAGATTAGAGAGTAAAATAATGCAGATGCTTTTACCTATGAGATTTTGTATCCTTAATGGCTAATGGCAAGTGACTTAGAACCATGATCTCTTGGTCCAATAGAAAATTTTTGTACTGATGGCAAATGGTGACAGCAGGTGTTCAAACCAGTCCAGCTACGATCTAGAGCTCAAGAATTTGAAACTCGCTCGGCAAATTTTAATATTTACATAATAATATTTGATATATAATTTTAATTAATTTACAAATAACTTTTTAAAATAATATCTTGGAATAAATTTTTTTGAAAATTAGATTATTATTATTATTTTTTTTTAAAAAAAAAATGTAATTCAAGCTAAGTCAAACTTCAAAGATGAGAAAATTTAAAACGAGTTTGAGCTAGTTTTTTATTATTATTTTTTTTTCAAGCTCGACTCGAGTGCACCCGAAGAATTGAAATATCAAGAAGCAAAAGGATGTTTCTTTTACCCATCAGGGAAGAACACACATAAAACAGCCACCTGAAAAACTGAGTTTTACAATCAAACTTTTTTGGCTTCTGCTGGCACCCAAATTGGCCAAGGTAAATAGCAAAATATATAGTTACAAGGATAAGTTGGAATGTAAAGGCCGAAAAAAGAATCTATACATTTTTCAATTCCCTCTATCTTCTTAACCTGTATTCTATTGATGAGCCATCTTTTAGTGTTTCTCGGGCATCATTGTCCATTCCAAGCCTGAAAAGGGCTGCCGCTTGAAGATAAAAGGCAGAGGGCCAATCTGGGGATACTACTTGGGATTGCATGGCATCAGCCAGGCATTCCTGTGGCTTGTTAATCATCAAGTAACTCAATGAACGCCTGGCAAATACCGTTGGGGATACCAGTGTACCATCCTCTATGAACTGTAAACCAACAAAACACGAAATATAATCATCCACCATTAGATTTACTTCGAATATTTGATCTTTTGGTGGATTTATCAAGAACTCGAAAAGATAAATCAGTGAGAAATCTGGAACCATATGACCAAATTTTTGCAACTACTAACCAATACAGGTCTCTCCTAACAAGACTTTTGTTGTAGTTCTTTCTTGGATGGGAAGATGTCGATGATTTTATGTTTCTTTTCAGTTGGATGAGAGACTCACCTCCGTGTAACAATTAATAGCAGTCGTGAAGTCTCTAGCTCGAAATGCAGAATCACCGCGCTTTCTACAATTCAAAGTTTCTTGTATTTGGGAAGTCCACATCTGAAATGAAAGCTAGTGGAAAAAGTCAAGTGATTTATGGTGTGAGAGGGAGCATAAGGAGGAAGTTGAAACTATTAACACACTAAGTGGAGTAGCAGCAACAGAACAGATTATGATTCAAGTTCAGCTGTTCACCGAACAAGGAAAGCGAGACTACAAGATAGCAAAAACCTATGTATAAACATTTGCAGCACAAAAAGCATGACAGAGAACTAAAATTAACTCTAGTTATCTTGTTCAAAAAATTTAATCACCTACAAACCTAAATCACATCTGAAGTATTGGTACTAAGCTGGAATTCGCAACTATGCTCGATAGTGATATAGAAATAAGGTTTTAAATCTACTGACCTCATTAGCAACTCCCTCGTCATCCTTGTATCCAACGTTTTCCAGTATTTCATGTATGGCAGTTAGGTCTACTCTAGAGCAAGCATCAGCAAGAGGTGACAGTTTCGAGCCCTGTGCTGGAGATGCAGTTTCACAAACAATACCCATCAAAAGATATGATGGCACCTGAAAATTTCCAGCTGAATCAAATAATTTGATAAATTTTTAAGCAACAAATAATTACATTGTGGATTCAGTTGAGTTTATGCACATAAAATGAAGTATAATCTTCCAGAAAATAGTAAAACCAGCACAAAATCAAAAATTAAGAAGGGGTGCAATTGTAGAGGCAAAACAAGATGTTTTGCATGAAACAGATATATGCAGGAGATCGAACAGTGCATGGGATTGTACCTCTGTTTCTTTCTGAAGAGGAGTAAGAGAAGTCACGAGAGATTTAGCATTTGGCCTTTCACGAGGCTCATACTGTAAACAACGTGAAGCTATGCGAACTAATTCCATTCCATCATCATGCAAAAAATGGCCCTCCAAACAAGAATCCATCAGCATTTGGACATTCTTTCCACGTATCAAGTCAAGTGCCTAGAAAGGAGACAATTATTCACTGGCATTTGGGATTGGATAAGATCAGGCATCAAGTACACTACCTTCATTTGAAGTTTTCATTAAACTTACTTATAATAGATTCTACAGAATGAAACTTGCACTAAATTGTTATAGTGTTGCTAGTACTCACCAAATGAAGTTTTCACAGCTTATAAGGTTTGGAAAAGGTTCAAATCTGGGAAGCAACAGTATTGTACATTTTGTGAAAAAGTGACTTCCTAATCTGTACCCGTTTTTGAGAAGGAATGGTATGCTGGTATTTTCCGAATTCATTAGTTAATATCTTGCAAACTAAAGTTTTCATCTGCACAGGTTTCCAAAATTTTCTTTTCACAGAAACCATGAAAAATCAGGTTCCTGGATAGAGCAGATGATTCTCTGTTCAGAAAGTTAATTCTAGCCTACATTTCAGCAAAACAAAAACTTAACACATGAACAGGGAAAAAGACAGGCTCACATGGCTTGGTGGAATATGTTTGCCACTGAGAAGATCAAGTAACAGTGTACCAAAACTGTAAACTACACTCTCAGGAATCACTCGACCTGCCAAATAAGGTAACAATGTTGAATCAACCATATTAGTACCTGATATGTGCTTCTTCTCAGACTAAAGTTTAGTATTGCAGTCCCCCTCAACTGATAATTTTAGCATCACAAAAAATAAATGAATGACTCCATGGTATGGCTCACTTCCATGTCATAGCTTTTACCAAAAAGAAGAGTATTGATATTTGACTTTGAAGTCACGAGGAATGCTATAGAGAACTACAAAGCTTATTATACAGAATGATCTTATGTGTATTCAAATGGTCAACATATAGTCAACTCTATTTGAATAGACATAGAAGCACTCCGTATGATGAGCTACGTTGCTCTCCATAGCTTTTCCCATCATGAGATATACACTAATGAAATTTCCTTTAGGCTAATATTTACTCTGAATGAGATAAATACATGCTTTATCTTGCCACCAGTGGAGAGCCATCATTTGTTTTAGTGAAATTGGTGTTGCACTTGCTTGTTATGCATGAGATAGAAATTGGAAATTAGTAAGATTAGATGCCCTATTGAAGGTCCAGTGTAATACCTGTCCTCAAATACTCTGGTGGAGTGAAAGCCAAGTTCGTACTATAGCTCTTTCCGTCCCTGCTATTCTTCATTAGACCAAAACAAGATAGCCTGGGATTACCATCCTGTTACATGCTGACTCAAAATAATTAGTAGGTGATTTGATATCTTAGAACATCTCAAAAGCACAACATGGCTGAAATATTCTGAGATAAGGAAACAGTAATGGCAAAAGAATATACCTGATCGAACAAGATTCTGTAGGCATTGAGATCATGATAAAGAGCTCGATCTTTACTCCTGCAATAGTCCAAGGCTTGTGCTAGATACAAGGCTACTCTCAGCCTCATTGCCCATTTGAATGGTTGGGTTTCCCCTATTCCAGAGAGGAAAAAAGAAATCAGGGTTAAGTCAATCTTCCAACAGAAACAAGAAATCCAGAAAGTAGCACAATGTAAAGACTTCAATAGTAATACAATCTCTGTTGCCTCACAAAACCTATGAACCAGCTTTCTACTTGTTAGTACCATTATGATGACATAATGATCTAACATTTCAATCCTCAAATTTATAAAAGCTTGTATACAAAAATCAAACCTGTGCTCTTGCATATACACAGCACAAGCAGTTAAGATACATTCAATCAATTCGTGTCTTTCAATGATCCCGGATGCCACATTACATTACAGCCCTAAAAGGAAGAATAAAAAGAATACTTACAATGAAATAAATGCTTGGACAGAGTTTCATGAGGCATAAATTCGGCCACCAGCAATCTCTCACTTCCTTCACAACAACATCCTATCAAATTCGCCAACCTCTCACTCCTCAACTGTCCCACAGCCTTAGCCTCATCCTAATCCATCAATGAACATTTTTGTGTTAAGCAAATCACATTGTCAAGAATCAATCTCTGGCTATTATCAAAAGAAAATAAAGCAGCAACCAGGAATTGGCGAGAATCAGGCCAGGCAGACTTATGGAAACGTTTAACAGCAATCCAACGACTGTCATATTCAAGCTGGCCTTTATAAACAACATTGGGGGCTTTCTCTCCATGTTCTGACACAATGTTTTCGACTGCAAATCCTGAGGTCGCAACCTTCAGCTCATCCAAGCTGTATTCTCTGAATGCCGGCAATTTCACGCCTTCAATCTCCCCACATTTATCTAAAAGAAAACCCCACAAAAACACTTCAGAAAAATAATATCTACTTTATTCTTGTCACTTAAAAAAATAATAAGAAATCAAACTTCAAAGACTTACCAAGATCAGAGGAATATGGGACATTGGATTTGAGACTGGAGGGCCACCAACAAAAACCCAATTTAGAACAACGAGCTCCCATTGAGTGAAAATGCGAGAATACTAAAACTCCAAAAGGAAAAAAGAAGAGGGGTGCAGGTTTTAGACCAGAGGAAGAGGTTTGGGGCGATGTGGTTTTGCCAAAAAAAAAATGCTAGTCCCGTATTGATATAATGAAACCTCTTTCACTCTCTCTCACAAACCCTCCTCTCCACGTCTTGGAAAAACTACAGCTAGGGAGTGAACGAATGATGTTGATGGGAGTTCCTTCCAGGAGAGGGAGAGAGAAGGTGAGTAGCTGTAGCTTTTGTTTGTTTTTGTGTATAGTTATTCAAAATGTGGCGGAAATGGTGGTGAGGGATAGAGAGAGAAAGTTTCACTCCGGTGGTCAAATGAAACTGTGGAAAACAGAGAAAATGGAGAGAGAAAGCCAACAAAACACAAGAATTAAAGGGGCGCTGCCTCTGCTTGCTTCTTCATTCCTTCTTCTTTTGCTATCATGTTCTTCCATTTTATACATCTTCATTTCATGCGGGAGAGGAGAGAGAGGGAGTCATGAATTGAGTAGGTTATGCTAGTATATTATATTTTTAAATATATATGTCCAGAGATGCTATAAAGTGTATCACGGAACACATTTTATTAAATGCTCTAACTAAAATTTTTAATAATTAAATTTAATGATTAATTATTTTTTATTTTTTAAAAAATAAAATAAAATTTAATCATATATTTTAATATTTATTTTATCTTTTTTAAGATTTAATTTATAAAAAAATTTGAAATAATAATTTTGTATAGGAAATTTTTTTAAAAAAGACTAACTTATCATAACTTTGATCGTTAAAGGTTAATGGAGCATCCTATAAGGTGTGCTCCATAACTTTTATAACATTATCCTCTATATATATATATATGGTAATGAAGAGTGCATTAACAAGTACACAGTTAAATCTCTAATGATCATAGTTAATAGTCAGCATCTAATTTCATTTTTAAAAAACAAAATGTTCAAGTAAAAAAGTTATTTTTTAAAATATATGTTATATATAATATCTTAAAAGAATAAACTAAGGATATTCGATCAAATTTATTATTATTTTTAAATAAAAAAAAGTTAATCGTTAATTTTGACGATTAAAGATTAACAGTGCACTCTATAACACCTTAGTATGTATATATATAATACGAAAATGCTGTAACGGTTAACTTTTTTGTTATTTAAAAAATAATAATAAATTTTATCCAATATTCCAAGAGTTTAGCTTATCTTTATAGGATATAATATATAAAATATATTTTAAAAAATAAATTTTTTATTGAAGATTTTATTTTAAAATAAAATAAGATATGAATAACTTTGATCGTTAGATACTTAAGCATGTACTAACGTACTTCATAACATTCCCTTATATATATACAAATATAATATTTTTAGAATCAGACTGAAAATTGATGCATAAAATTTACCAAATCAATCGTCATAAAAATCATAAACGGTTTAACGGTGTATTAGGAATCACATTTGAAATGTAATTAAAATGGTGATATTACAAGTGTAAATATAAGTTGTACTTCTTGTACATAATAAAATTTATTAGTAACAAAATGTAATTTAAAACAGAAAATTAAAAAAAAGTATGAAACTAATTATTACTAACAAAAAAATAAATGAGTGATTATTCATCATTTACATTTTTAATAGAAAACAATTGCATATAATACGTTTGAGTAAACTTTTTTCTTTTTTGAGATAATTAAAAAAGGAAATCTATACTTTAATTGAATAATAACTTAACATTAAAATATATTTAAAGATTTACGTTAAAATTTAATTTTTTTAAAAAATTAGTAAGGTTTGGTGGAACATTGGGTTCATTGGTCAAATGGGTCGGCTCAATTTGTTTCAAACATTCGACAACTTTTCTTTGAGGAAAATTTTACTTATGAAAATTTAAAATGAACCATTTAAAGGATTAGTCACTGTGAACGATCAGATAAAAATACTAAATATATTGAGTAAAAGACATAATCTCACAAAAATATGAGTGCTAATATTAAGAAAATGATTTGAAATAAATACTAAATGAGCATTTAAATAGACACTTAAAATATAAAACACTTTCTTTTCTTTTGTAAAAAGGAAAAAATGTAATTATGATGGATGAAGCTCAAAATGGATTCTAGGTTATCCAAGTGTCATAACACCTGAAAGAACAATTAGAAAAATGAAATCACCCAAATAGGTTGTTGTAGTTCTAAGGACAACTACGATACCTAAGTCAGTTCACGTTAGAGAGAAAAAGATAGTCAATCTGTGATCCCAATGTGTATGTAAAAGAATAATCTAATCCTCCTTTCTAAGTTAAGTTATCTTATTCACATGGGTCTCAATCATTTGAATGTAGGACAATGATATCAATTATGAGACAATATCTTTCTAATTATTTCTAGAAGTGTAAAATTTCCTTATGAAAGTGTGTTTCAATTGTGCACGATTCTTTTAGAAAGGCCCATGACCTAGAATGGGACGTTGTGCCAGTATTCTCAATCTTCTGAACAACCTTGTGTGTCATGAGAAGTCTAACTAGAGGTCGAAGGTCATGAATCACCAAGATAGGTCTTGCATTATAAGTCGTGGCACAAAGAGCATGTTTGATAAGTTAGAGTTCTATGGGTCAAATGTTAAGACCCTTACTTGAGCACTTTTGGTCATTTTATTTATAAACGCTAGATGTCTAGATCCATTTCAACTAAGTCTGGTTGGATTCCCTATAATGGTATTCAAATAGGTCCTACCGTTTTGCCCATTAATGTCCCTATATGTGTCATAAGTTTTTGCAATTGAAAAGTTATTCTAGATTTGGATAAATGTTTGTATTAAAACTATCTTGTCTAGAGCATTAGATTTGGATAGTCATCCTCATAGTGAGGGGAATACAAATCAGATTGTTTTGACATATTAAGAACCCTATGCTAAAAAGGACACAAAAAAAAAAAATGTTCATAAATCCAAGTAACCAAACCAAAGATTATAATTTAGAATTATTCTCTATTATGTGTGGAAGTTTTTCTTTCAGTATTACTTAAATACGTAAATGGTAGAATATGCATCACTTGATCAAAATTTAAAGAAGAAACATGAATTTTATCCAAGATTTACTATACAAGTTTACACCCCAACCAAGTAATCAAGATTAAAACTTTCTTTTTTTTTTTTTTTTTTTTTTTTGCTAGCGATGTCCGGATTAATTCGCATATACCTTAACTATTTTGCTAAGAGCCGCAACTTAAAAATATTAGAGTATGCAGCAAGATCGAATCAAACTCATGACCTGTATACCTCTGAACCATTCGATTATATCTGTAGATGCTCAATCATCATAAAGTCACAACTAAGAATTGTATTATTTTTTTTTTCCCTTTCCTTTTATTGGATTAATCGAAGTCCTCATTTGAATGTGGAGTAAGTATGTGAAGATGGAATAATAATCCTCACAAGCATATGGTCAAAGTTGTGACTCGAGAATTGAATTGATATATAATAATAATAATAATATGATACTAAATAAAAAACTCAACAATCGTTTTTAGGTTCATAGGGGCATTTGATGATGACTAGAGAAGGATATATAGACTCCTAAACATCAAATCCACTTTGAAATACTTTTCTATAATTTCAAAGTCCCATTATGCATGTTTATCCCCACTCCCAACTATTGCAGTTCTCTTATTATTAATTTAATGAAAATATTATGCTATTAAAAGAAGAATCACCCTCTTATTTCATAAGTTGAATTAAAACGGGTCGAATTTACCTGAAAAAATCTCTATCAGTTTAGAATTAAAGGTGTAGTATTTTATTTTGAATTGTTCTAAATTAAAAGTCTTGGTATTATCTAAATTAGTTAAAAATTTTTTAAAAAATTGATATTATTATTATGTTTAAAATAAAGTAAGTCAATCATTTTTCTTAAAAGTTGTACAAATCAAGATAGAAAATTCAATTAAATTTTAGAATATAATATGATAGTAAATAATAAGTATTGAATAATATAATTTTGACTTAGTACAAAAATATACAGCATTTAACTTTAATAAAGTTATTGTATTATGAATGGAGATAATTGTGAGCCCTAAATTAAAGTACTTATTGGAGTTCACAAACTAAAAATTTATTCATTTTTGGAGAGGTTTCAAACACCTAATCCAAAAATTCAATTTCAAATTGAATGAGCAACAGTATTATTTAATTAATGATCAGATTCTTCGTAGGTTCGGAACGTTCAACCATCCTCAGCCAGGCATCAGGTTCATGCACCAGAATTATATAAAGAATTAAAGACACTACTTTTAGCTAAAAAGGGACAGATAAACAGATCCTGAGCATCGGGGGTAAAGCAAAAAAAAATTCTATTAATGGTAGAATTAAGTTTGAAAAGCAGAAGCAGCAACCAAATGGGATTGGTTGTCAAATGATCAGCAAAATTCCTGCCTTGTGTTTGATAAAATGTCCCAAAAACACGAGGAAGAGAAAGGTCCACACGAGTAAGATACAATACTAAGGCCGATTCTTTGACTAAAAAAACCAACCCTTTATTTTATATATAAATATATTTATATTTTCCAGCTCAAGTTTGCTAGCAATGATTGTAGTAGCTTAGCAAAGTTCTTGTCCCTTTGAGGATAAGACAGACAATTAATGGGTGGAACGATGAGTGAGGAGACTAATCGTTCCAAATTTGAAATTTCACAAAATCTTTTAAAATCTATCCTAGTTTATCCAAATTGATTTATTTTCTTATATTCCTTTATTAACTAGGTTCACAAACTCTGATTTACGCATGATACATTCTTTATCAACAAAACATTTAGCATTGCAAGTTCTTTGTTTTTAGAATAACTAAAAATGATGCCATGGAGGGACCTCGACAGCCATCATGATGAAAGGCATCCATCCGATAGCCATTCCCAAGTACATTAATTCTTGAAGCTGCAGGCTGTCACATCCTTGAAAACATGTCCAAGAAGCCCACCAGGACAGGCAAACCAAGCTGTTCTAAACCACCAATTTTCTCACAATGCTTGTCTGATTTAACAAAGGAAAAAAGAAATGGAGCAGAGAGAACCTGCTTCTGGGAGGACGTAAATTTACCATTTTAGGCCTCATTGTGCAATTAATGTCCTGGTTAAACAGTGGTGTCCAATCAAACACGAAACGTGATCCTAGATCTCTTAAGGTGATGCAAAAGGGATATATGAGTATCAGATGATGATGTTCCAATTTGTAAATTTGATAAACACTGGTCATATACGATGATTTAGAAGAGGGAGACAGAGGAGGTGTCAATTTGGAAAGTAAATGACAAATGTGGCATTAAGCCAAAGATATAAAGGGGATAAAGGTTGTTTTGATGGGTTGATGGGGAGTGAATTGGAGAAGAGGCCACGTGATATCAAAATATGCTGTCTCCAATTCTATGATTCCATGGTTAACACATTGAAGCAATCTGCATCTTAGAATGTGCAAAGATGTGATGTGTGGCGGAAACAAAGCCAAAAAACCTCAGTATAATCAAACTTGTCGTAAGATTCTATGATTCAAGTAACGTTGTAGAAGAAGGTAAGTATTTTGATCCTTTAATTGATGTAGATTCAAATTCTATTGGATGCTTATGTATTAAGTATTTGGATAAAATTAGTATATTTTCCTTAATCTCTGTCTAATTGTTATGCATCTTGCTATTTAAATGTTCTCATGAAACCAAAGAATCAAAGACTAGTAATTGAAAACTAAAACAAATGTATGACTTGACATAAGAAACAAGTTTTAAAATTTAAGATAATTTTTATACCGATTAAAAAAAAAATAAAATGAAAGTTTAATCTAATTGACCAATCATATTTACGCCACGACCTTTGGGCAATATTCCTTAGCTGGTTTTGTCAAATCCTAAATGCTGAGAAATTTTGGTTAGATGCCATACCAAACTTTGAAACGGATATTGTCCAAATAAGTTGCTAATTCTTTTTAATGGAAGTTTTATTGTGATAGTCATTGAGAACGCATTATCCCAAAAGTGTTACTATCAGCTAAGAATGCTTATTAATATACTATGACTCATCTGTCGAACGCGTTTTCAGTCTTCTGCAAGTACCCCGCCCGTGCTCTCTCACTAAGCTCGAGAATGATGCAGCTTCTACTTTCGTTAGATTTTCTCCTTCTTTTATTGTTTTTCTTACATTGATTCTCTCCAAAATTGAACATCTTTTTCCTATTTTAAGATATTGAGAATTAGCCCCAGGGGCATAGGCGAGTTGGTAAGGTTGACGTGACGTTTGGTTAACTCCAACGACAGGCGGGGGTTCGAAACCC
>JAOXNR010000013.1:1598677-1611457 GCA_028571225.1 Parsonsia alboflavescens
TAAAAGTTGTTTTTAAAATACGAATATTGAAAATCTATATGTGAATAATTTATCATGAGATTATATTTAAAACTTGAGAAGAATTTTTTTATTGAAAATAATATATACTATTAGATGTAAAAATAAAACAAAAGTTATCAATGTTTGAGTTGGTTAAAATATTTTATTTCAAATGTTAGTGTTAAGGTTCAAATCCTACTAAACAGTCACCAGCTGTCGTTTTATAAAAATTACGGTAACTTTTTTTCTTTTAAAATGCCCTTTAATCCCCCTCTCAAAAATCTAAATACCATTTCATGAGTATATCATTAGATGAGCAATATAGAAAAAAGACACCTTCAAATATCGAATTAACTAATAACAATGACTTATAATTAGTGATAAAAAAAGTTAACTATAATGACTTATATTTGACAAACGGAGTATTATTTTCTATGTTTCAAAATAAATATTGTACTCCCTCCTTTTGGAATTGAAGTTTACATTTAACTTACACATATTTTAGGGGAAAAAAATTGACCTAGTTCATTTTTAATTGTAATGTCAATTTTCTTAGTAAATTTTATCTAATTAATGAAATTGGATATTCATTTTCTAATGACTTAAAAGAGAATATGAAACATTCAATTACGGACGGAGGGCATATTTCATTTAGTTAACTGCTTAAAAAAATCTTAAGAAAAAAAAAATAGAAATAATAAGGGATAAAGTAATAAATATTTGTAAAATTATGTATAACAATTTAAATAATAAAATAAATTTTAAAGAGTAAAATAACTTATACTTCATCCGTCCATATTTAAATAAATTTGAATATCTCATTTCGATAAATAAATTGATTTTTAATATAAAGTTCATTAACATTCTCTTAATCTGAAAATTTATATTTACTTATTTAAAGGTATACATAGTGAAAAGGATTAATCATTATATCTCTAAAAGTCAAACATATTTTAAAAAGAAATGGTATAAAACTAAAGCTATTAAATAGGGCTTTATTTCTTTTTCTTTTTCTTTCTTCCAAATGATCTAAGTTATGAATCTAATTTTTTATCACCTATAGATAAATGAGAACTATCAAATCGATAATACTACCAAACATGGAATGATTATTTTTGAATCATTTAACTTATTTATTAAATCTTTACCAAACTTTTGGAACGATACATTTGGATAAAACTAAAAATGAAAGAGTAAATTTTTCCAAAAAAAAAAAGCAAAATATTTATAAAGTATTTAGGATTCATTTAAACATAATCTTTTCTTTTAATTTTTTTTTATATAAAAATCAATTTATTTCCATCTTTTCATATCCCATCACCATCTATCACAGTATAATTATATTTTATAGGTAAAAATATATTTGGTATAAAATTTTATAGGTAAAAATATTTATCCAAATGCATCTAAAATAAAACTTGAAACGTTCATTTCCACCTTTCCAAACTAAAGGGCGGCTAATGTCAGCCACTACCTCCATCTTTATACCTTTTTTGGCTTTGTCACAGATCAAACTATTACTCTTAAAACTTTATATTTTTCAGCTAAATGTCTCCACTCCTACATAGTCTATTTTCACACAATTCTGGCTAAGGTTAGCCTGTACCTCCATATCTATGTCTCTTCACACTGTCACAAATCAAATGTTACCCTAAACCCTCCTTGATTTTACAAGACACTTCATCATTTTCATTATCACTATACCAATAAAATTGTATTTGGGATATAATTTTATAGGCAAAATTGTTCGTCCAAATCCCTCCCCACTCAAATAAAAATCTATTGTAGACTTATCTTATCCCAAATTTAAAACTAAAAACGAGAAGAAACAAGTATTTTAGATGGAAAGACCCTTTAGAGGAAAGAAACGGCCCAATAAAAGTCATCCCTCCCAAATGGAAAAATCAAATTTTAAAACAAAGCAAATGATTAATGATAGAAGCACTAATCCCTTTCTGTTTCTTCTGATGAAGCTGCAAATCCAAATTCTTTTACAAACCAATCTTTTTTAAAGAAAAATTCATTCAAACAGGACTTGTCAATATTATGTAGGATGCCAAGGGAGCTTCATTTCAAAAAATACATCAGTTGCTAATACTTATAACTAATGCACTACTAGAAAGTAGAAAGACATATTTATGTGCAATACCTCAAAACATAGAGCAAAAGATACAAAGAAAATTGCCAACAACTACTAATATGCACACTTGCAGTAATATTAAGCTTTTCTTCTCTATGTTGTAGTTACACAAAACTTCTAGTACCAGTTATTTTATTGGCCAGAAGATGTGATGTATAAATTTTTATTAGTGGCTTCAGAAGCAGCAGTTTAACCACTATGTTAATGTCAAACTTTACAGCCTGATTGTGTTTGCCAGGAGATTTTGTGCAAAAGCTTAGGCTCTGGCAACTGGGGAACCAGGAGGGCAGGCAATAAAGCTTGCAGGTATCTCTTCTTGATCTCTGTTAGAAACCTTATCCCCATTCGTGGCTGACAATGTACTTTCTTCTGCAGATTTCTTCGCGAAGACACAACCGAGTTCTGAAAATTCAGCAGGTTTCAGGCCATTCAGAACCACGATGCATATGGAGAATGCTTGCAGAAGTTTAAGTGATGAATCAAATTCAATTGAGTAGATCCCATCTTTGAATGGTGACAGACTGAATATAGGCTTTCTGTCAGACACGGGTTCCTGCAGCAAGAATGATGAAATACAGAAATTCAGAATAGTAGAGTTTGATATTATGTTGATAAATCTTTTCACAAATGAATTAAACAAAACAAGGTTCGAATGGGGAAATAAAATCACCTGTGAGTAAAGCTGAAATTTTCCAGTTGATTGGGACTTACTTGAACTAGATCCCCTATTAAGCTGAGCCTCACCTGCAAAAACCCTTAGTTGGCAACCAATATCCCAACCCCCACAATCACATGATCCTCCCAACCTCCATCTTTCGATCAGCGATGATGGTTTTCCGTCATTAGGAACTCCATGATCACCACCAGGAAAGATCACTGTAAGGCCTAAAGGATCTATGTTTTCAGAAGATGACTCAATCCCTTCCATTTCTCTACAATCAAAGCGACCATAGATTTCTCGAGGTGATTCTTTCAAATTCCCTGATGGCATTCTGGAGTAGAATTTTCTTGGGCCACTATCACTCAAATGTTCATCAGTCATTTTTGGTAGTTTAAGAACAATAGCCGCAAGCTCATCATTTGCCTGAAGGTCTGGTGTTTGTTGATTAGCCTGTCTTGCATTTGCAGCAAGCAGAACAAACTCCTTAATGCTGCATTGATCTACAGAATTCTGTCTGCTCAGAACTGTGTTTGGAACATCAGAAACCTTCATCTGCCCCACAATATCTGGAATGTAATCATGATTTTTCTCTTTGCTTCCCTGACTTAACCAATTTCCATTCTTCTTCTTCATTTCATGAATGGCAAAGAAGGTATAAATCAAGTTGTTTCCATCTTTTCTCCCAGAAGTTAGCTTTTTTACTGTGGCCGCTAGAACATGATTACTGTTGTCAACTGCAAATGTAAACAGAGGAAGACCATTCTTAACAGCTACTTGTAGAAGTGCTTGTACCGTTGTTGATCCACATTTCCCCAGGTCTTGTGGATGATCAATATCAATTGATTTGCAACTCCTGAGATCTAATTTTACTTTCACTGAATGCAGTGAAGAGGCTTCTCCTCGACTGCCGGAAAATTTTAAACCCCTGTCTATTTGGGCTGAATCTCTTTGTTTAGAATCACTATTAGAGTTCCCAGACCTAGGCTTGAGTAATGGATCGAGTAGTCTTCTTAAAGGACTGGACCGTCCTTTACCTGTGGCATTTGATTTGTCACAGGCTGAATCAACGAACAAAACAGAAGTTTCAGCTCCACCAGTGCTCATCTCATGGGTAGAATGAACTGCCTTTGGCATGCACGAGTCATTTGAGCTGGAATTCCTGCCTATTTTACCCATGCTGAAGCTAAAACGGCGAACTGGAGAAGGATGTCGGACTCTAAAATCTTCCTCAACATCCATTCTCGGTTTTGGAACCTCAGCTGAACCGTTTAATTTTTTGGGAGACTTTCTGCCTTGCATGTTCTTGCTTCTGACAGGACTGGCCGGTGATCTGCCAGAATATGGTGTAGATTGGCTCACCTCAGGTGGCTTGACACACTTTGTTCTAATGTACCTAGATTGATCTGTCTGATTCAGGGGATGACAAACAGAATCAGCTTCAGAAGAAAGAGGAAAGGAGACAGGTTTGCTTGAGGAGAGCCCATTGACCTTGCAATTGGACTCTTTGATATCTGTTCTTGGCTTTGGAACCTCAACAGAACTGTTCGATTTTTTGAGAGACATTTTCTCTACCAGGTTCCTGCTTCTTACAGGACTGACTGACAATCTTGCAGAATAAGGTATTGATTGGCTTATCTCAGATGGAAACTTGATGCCCTTTGGCCCAGTGGTGCTAGGTTGTCCAGTCTGATTCTGTTGCTCACTCAAAGCATCAACTTCAGAAATTGGGAAGCTGCAAGATAAACCAGAATAGAGCTCGTTGGATTTGCAATTGGATTCATCAACAAAGCTCCGCCGACGTGTTTCAATTGATTCCTGTTCACATTTTCCTGTTGAATCAGATTTCTTGCAGTATGCAGAACATCTGACTTCTTGTCCATCTTTTGGCAGTAGGATTACCACCGTTTGTTGCATATCTATGCTAAGTGGATCAAAGTGATCATTTTTCAGATCTTGTGAGTACTCCTTTTCCTCCAAAATCTGACCATCTTGAATTTTCAATTTCCCTTTGGAACTTGAAGCTGCAAACTGATTTTCTGGTTGTTGTAATATTCTCTCACCAGAAGTCCTGTGCGCATCTAAATTGCTTTTGCACTCTTTTGACTTGTTTTCAGTATACTTACTGAAAGACTGATGAGTCTGAAGTATACTTTGCTGCAACTTCAAGTAATTGCTTGGGATATCTACATGGTTATGAGACTTTAAACCATTTCTGTCTGAGGTTTTGGTGGTGCATGAATAAACTTTGCTGGGAGATGCATTCAGATTAGAGTCCAGCCCAGTGTGGTGAGGCCTCTGTCGTGCAGGAGAGCAACTATGACCTCTGCTAGAATAGGATGATGATCCCTCTGTTGAGAAAAATAATGAGGTATTGGGGCTAGATGGTGAAGACCTGCAACTTTGATTAGGAACCTGTTGCTGTTTATACTGCCACTTCTCCAGATGGCGCCACTCGAGGACCCCAACATTGAAAGTCTTATCCTTGTGTTTTTCTCCCCTTTCCAGATAAGTTGGCAAATTTGACATGTATCTCACAACCTCATCAGCCTTACAATGACCATGTTGCTTTTCTTGAAACCCTTTAGATTTTTGTGGCCTATTGCCCAGATTATTTACTCCTTCCAGATGAAAATCTGCATAAGATGGTTTAGGTCCATCTATTCTGAACCTATCTCCAAGCTTTATACTTTGCCTTCCCTGGCACCATGATTGACCACTTGTTGTCTCTAGGACTTCAATATCCCCCCTTCTGTTGAGCTCAGAACGGCAATCCATATTGTTCATCTTCTTTTCAACAAATTTAGGGGACCAGAGTCTTAATTGTGTACTTCACTGTCTTCTTGGTTCTGGAAAAATCTGCTTAGCTGGTTATCAATAAGAAAAAGTGGAGCTCAATAAGCATTGTTAAAGAAATAAGTTAGAATTTCCAGGAACATCAAAGAATGCAACTCAATAATTTGTTGGGGAAATAATGTAATGCCAGTGTGACCAGCCAAGCAGAAAACATGGCAAACTCTAGAACTTTAACGAAATACTCGCAAACATTGTCTCACTCTATTTTCCAGTTTCATATTATTCTGGTATCATATAAGAAAGGGAGTAATATTAAAAAAGTGTTTGACATACAGAGGAAAGAGGATGTCTTCTTTAATGGCAAAATATGTCAAATCTAACTTTTCAGAGAAGAATGAACAGGCAGTAAAACAGTCTCAATAATAGGAACTGCCAGGAGATATCAACATGTCATGGAGACAATATTCTAATACTGTGAAAAAATGCAGCAAAAAGAAGAAACTAGAACCCAAAACTCTTAATCCATAGAATAAGCAATTATGCACTACAATGACAGATACTGCAACATTCAACTTGTTTCTCTGCTACCATCAAATACTGATACTAAACAGAAATCATAAAGCTCAATCAGAAAGACCCATTTGTCAAACGATCCACGACTTCAACAATTAACCAGAATGCCAATTTTATACAAAACTAGGCATCATAATTTCCGTTACCCAGTGAAGAAAATTGCACCTACACCAACAGTAGCAAATCATTCGGAAGCAGAATTTCCTGTATCTTATTTACAAGGATAGTGTAGAACTCTGGTCCTTCTCCAGCTTCCCAAAGAGGAGAGACACGGAGAGGAAAATGGAATTACACTTTGCCCTTCACTTTATACCATCTCCCAGTATATTCGTTGAACATTTCCTCGTTGAGTTTCTCAACTCAACTTTCTTCTACATCTATAAATTGGGAAAGAAGTACCATAGCTCAGATGGGATGAATAATTCTAAGCTAGGGAATTTCATGTTTGTAAGGTTTTCTTCTATCATGAAAACCCAGTTCCAATTTTTCCCTAAGAACCTTAGAAATGTACTAACATAGAGCAGTAATTAATTTTCCCATTAATGTCCAGAAGGAAAGGAAAATTATCATCCAGCAGATGGTAAAGGAAATGTAGATAAAGTCGAGATGCATCCGTGGATCAATTTGAAAGCGAATAATGGGTGGTCCTGGAGACTACTGTGACTGTTGAAGATAAGCTGAATTGAGATGTCCTCATTGGAGCTTAAAACCTTGCAAAAAAAAACAAAAACTACAGCTATTCTCTAGGCAGAGAGGACTAAATAAATTCGAATCAATTGAGATTTCGGATTAAGTAATTCAGAATCGAAATGCATCCGCAATTCCTCAAAGGGTTGACACTCCGTTGGTGCAATAATTTCTTGGACAAAGTAAAAGAGGGAATGCTAGGGACTTCAAGCATTTCAGGCTTTTCTTATCATATAAAGCACTCTCTTTTCCTGATCTTTTCATCTCCTTTTACCTACTAATCTTGTGAAAGTAAAGGTTGTGCAAATTACCTAAAGCAAAGAAAAAGCAGCAATGGCTCTTCTTTCTTCCCTGTCTGTGGAAGAACAATCAAATTCAAAATTCAAGTCCATGCAAAGCATTTCCAAACAACGGGTCTAAAATTTTTTTAGAAAACAAAAGAGATCTTGAACTTGCACATTTCGTCACTACTGAAACGTAAAACAAGAAACACCAAATTCATCACCATAAACTCCATAAAAAACACAGCATTCCAAAGATTTATAGAACAAATCAATAGAACAATGACGGAAGAAACCTCACCCAACTCATCAGCGGAAATGCAGAAACGAGAAAACCCATAAAGCATCACGCCCTGAAAAACCGTGTCGGTGGACCAAAACTCAAAAGCCGGTGGTGAAACTAAAAGAAAAAAGAAAGAAAAACAGTATAATTGGACCAAAAATCCTCAAAAACTGAGAGAAAAAACAGAGCTTTACACTACTCTGTTACTCAGAGAATAATCTTTGGTAAAATAAACTTTGTAGTACTCCACCAAACTACTACCTTTTCTGCCTTTTTTCATTCACATCTCCAAATTCCAAAGCTCATATCATATATAACAAGAATATGCGGAATCAATCAAAGAAAAGAAATCGCAAGAATCCAGAGAGAAAAAAGCAAAGGCCCAAGATCAAAAGAATACTGTTTTAGCAAGTGGTAGTACATTTTGGCCTGCAAATCCTGGACTATGGAATCGAAGAGGTGGAAGAAAATGTTAAAGGATCGGTTTCCATCGGACGGCTCAAAGATGCGGAGACATTCGAGGGTAGTCACATCAGCGGGTCCACGTCGCGGCTTGCCTTTTAGTACCTTTTATTGGATACTTACGAAAAGAGGGAAGCGTTCGTTCGGTCCATCATCAGAATAAGAAAGAAATTAAAGAAAAAAAGGGCTGATTTTGATTTTTGATCAGATCCATTCTTTTCTTTTTTGCTAATTTATGTCATTTAATTTTTACTAATTTTTTACATGATTAGGAATGGGGTCCACTGAGCCTCACTCTTCTCTAGGTAAGCCACCCGTCCATTTCGTTGGGTACTGTGCAAATGATTTTTAAGCATTGAATTTTCCCATTTTTTCTCATTTTCTGGAAATGGAGAGAAAGGAGTTCTACATGGAATGTGGTCGTCCTAATTTTAAGTGAATTAAAGATTCTTAAACATCACTATATTATATAAAAAATATTTCTTTTCTCTCTTTATAATAATTATAATTTGTTTTTTCACAATAAATGAAAGATAATATTATTAATTAAGGATGAGAATGAAAAAATTTGCTAATTAGATATAAATAATTACAAAATAATTTATATTATGAGATTAAAAAAAAGTCTAAAACGACGAAATGACTAATACTATATTTTTTATTTTAAAAATGATTGATCATAAGTGCGAGAGGTGGAGTTTGGTTAGAAGTAGGTCATTAATTCACATGTATATAAAAAAGAAACAGAAGGTTCATTAAATTTATTTAATTTGATGCAATAGGTAATTTTTTAATGTTATTACGGTTTAAGATCTCATATTATATAATTATGTGTTACTTTTGGTTACATTAATAAAAATTTAACACATGTCCCTAAAACGATAAGGTTTTCTTGGGTTTAATTTATCTTTTTAAATTTTAATATTAAAATATATTATAAGATAATAAATAGAAATTAGGAATAAGATTTTTTTTTAATATTTTATTACTATAAGAGGAAATAACATATACATGCATAATAGGAGATATGGGCCCTGTTCTTACCCATTATGTTATATGGTGTCTTGAACTCGATATTTCTTCCGCTAATCCAGAGGATATTGATGGGATTTGAACTCAAAATTTATTATTTATGTGCTCGTCACTTCACATAATGAGATGTTCCCGAAGGGATGCCAAGATTAAGTATTTCCTTTTAGGTTAATATCAGAACTAACTAAGAGTTTTTGGCAAGGATATTCAACAAAGACATCTGTTATGAGAACTTTTCCACGAATTGTTTGACTTTTTTAATTTGTTATTATAGTTAAAAATCCATGAGAAAAAGTTGAGTTATTTTAGTTATTATTAAATGACTTTAAAATGGGATTTGAAATTTAAATATGCATTTGAGCTTTGTAAATTTTATGATTTTTCTTTCATTATTATTTTAACTATATGAAATATTAGTCAAGTTTTGTGGTAGGTAAATGGTAGCATTTGAAATCAAGAGATCATGCGTTCAAGACACGATAAAGATAAGTGGAATCATTACTAATTCTTGAGGGTAGAGAGATATAGTGAGGGTTCAAGGAATGGTGAGTGTAAAAAATAAAAGAACCTTTGTTCGGAATTGAATGTTTTTGTTTTTAATATTAATTTGTCCAAAAATTAATTTTTCTTTTTTTAAAAAAAATAGATTTTTAATATAAAATTTCATTAACAACATTTTATTTTTAAAAATTTTATATTCACTAGTATAATATTCTATCACTAATTATATTGACGGGGGATAAATTATTAATATTGTGAAAATCAAAAGCACTCGTTAATTTGTTATGAAGTTAATATGAGACATTTAATTTCAAATGAATGAAATATTTTTTTAAAAAAAGCTCGATGAAATTGAGTGCGTGGGGATGGGTACCGGCCGACCAAACGATATCGCTGACATGGTTGCTGTAGACAAATTTGGTGTTGCCTGCTGCAGACAAATTATTTTATTTAAAAAAAAAAAAGAAGAATAAATTAAATGACAAATAATGATGCGGATATTTGATATTTGTAACTTACCTGACATTGAAAATATTGTTGATATGGCTATACACGTGTCAATATCATCGGAGGCTTAATACACTCACGATTGCTAATAAATTAGATCGTCATAGGATTTCTTAATTATAAAAAATGTAAAATTTAATGATTAAATTAAAAAAATAAAAAAACCAAATTTAATGATCACTTTAATTTTTTTAGCCAATATCTACTTGTGTATGGAGATTTAAGATCAGGTGGATCATTGATCTGGCACCCATGTGATTTATCGGATGCTTGTTTGATTTTGGTTAAAGATAATGGATATTACTATTACATGAAATCTTCTTCCCTGCATTTTCACTTTGGTTTTATGTTCTTGGTAAGAGAGATAATAATTCGTGTAGGGCTATAAATTGGATGACGTGAATGCTGATGACCTGACAAATTTCCTCTTTTTTCTTGTTCTTTAAACAGAAGATTTCTTATTTCGTCCTTAATATTTTTTACTTGATTCTCCAGAGTCTCAATTTTTATTTCTAACTTTTTAGATATCTTTCCTTCATCCACTAAATATTTATTAGTAATTTTTGCAAGTTCTTTAGTATCCTTATAATTTTTCAAGTCCTTTAATGTCCTTTTAGACATAATAACCTATTTTTATGTCAAATCAACGACAATAACATGAAATTGATCAACAAGGAAGAGGGGTTATCCAAACAATGTACACATATTAAAAAAAATATTACAAATTACTCCCTTCGTTACTAAATATGAATCATTTTAATTAATTTTTATTCTCATTAATTGTAAGTCATTATTCTTAGTTAATTATCTTTTAAAAGTTATTGTTTCTATATTACCCATATAATGATATATTGATGGAAATGGTGTTCAAATTTTTGAAAGGGCAATTAGAGGATGTTTGAAGGGAAAAAAAAAAGAGTTACCTTTCTATTTGCAAAACGACGACTAGTGAATTATATTTAATGATTGAGGGAGTATTATTTATTGTTTAGAGACAATCTTAATAAATCCAATCTACAATATTCAAAATAAAATGCCAATCAAGAATTATTCATCTCCTAATTATCATTACAACAAAAAACCATATCTTGCAACGTTTTTCCGCAAATGTGATTTCGAATGAGGTAAAATAAATTGTAGTGGCATTTGCAATAAATGTCATTGTATTTGAATTTTTTTCCGACATTTATAATAAATGTGAGAAAGATTTTAGTTTTTCCAACATTTTTAAATAATTGAATGTTATTTGTTGTAAATGAAGGTGGAATGTTACCCCTTGTGGCTCTTATACCAACTTTTTTTCTGATATTGTAATTGCAAGTGACTCTAAACTCTATCTTCAGTAAATCGATTTATATGGTTTTGGATCCCGTCTAGGAAAATAGTTGAGTAATTAAAAAAAAAAAAAGTTATTACTACTATTATAAATGTCATACGATTGTGAAAAAAAGTAGGTATAAATCTCTACCAGCATTTATTGAATTTATTACGACATATGACAAACATTGTAATAGGTAGTTTTTGTTTTAGGGTATTATTCTCCTCCTACAGGTTCCCTCTCTTCCGTGGTAGTGGTATTGCATTTTTCTCTTCTAATTTTATTCTAAAACCAACCTCAGAATCTCACTTGCAGAGTCTTTTGCCAAGAAAGAGTGTTTGAAAAGCTTCCTCTAATGGTTTTGCCTCAAATCTTGCCTGCCACGTCATATTCATGATCAACAATCCCATAAAAATCTCACTTTAAACTATACTACTAGTTACCTTCTAAATCGTCCCTTTAAACCCTCGTGTTTTTCTTGACCACCACTACACCGCCGCCATCAATGGCAGCGGAAGCACAAGTCACTCTTGGGTTCTACTTCTGCAGCTTCTGCTTCATTTTCAGAAAAACATCACTTGAGCCCACCCAAGTCTGATGACATTGTGAAACTTTACTCTTCCCTCTTCCATTCGCGTTGTTTCCTGGCTTTATTCTTCTCTTCCAGATCTTTGAGTTCCTCTAGCGTAGGATGATGCATACTTTGCTCCAAACTGACTAGTGATTTGGTGTAATATACCTGGATTCTGCTGCTGCACTGCGGAAGTTGGCTGCATTGGGGAAGTTGCGAAGCACGAGTGGCGGTGGATGAACTCTTCTTTTTAATTTGTAAGGGACAAGAATGGTCCAAGGTCGACAAACCGGTTTGATATAAACCGTATTTGGTGGTAGACAAAAATACTACTTCATTTGTTGACATGTTCCTGCTTGGCCAATGCATTATTCTGCTCAAAATATCCTATTGGGTCAATAAAAAAAAGCGATTTATATAGTTGAAAAAAAATTTAAAAGGATCTAAAAAGTTATACATTAAAAATTTAGAATCTATATAGATCAAGTAAAAAAAAAAGAAAGAGATCTAAAAAATTAAAAATAAAGATTTGGGATCCATATGAACCAAGTAAAAATCATTAAGGATGAAAAGAAGAATTTTCTCTCCTTTAAACTTGTCACAAAAAAATTACAATGTTTGTTTATTTAAAAGGTTTTTAACTTATTTAGTCCTTTATCTTTGGCACACACTAATACATATCTATATACAAGTACGAAAATGCTATGAAGTATTATAGAGTTCAAATTATGCAATGCTCTTCTTCAGTCTTTAACAGACAAAGGTAACGGTTAGCCTTTTTTTAGAAAAAAATAATAAAATTTGATCAAGTATCTTTATGGTTTAGTTCATTTTTTTAGGGTTTAGTTTATAAAACATATTGACAAAAAATCACTTTTTATAGGAGAAAATTTTTTTTCTATAGGAAAAAAAACCAATTAATCATTAGAAACTTAAGTGGAGCACTCCATAATTTGAACCCCATAGCATTA
>JAOXNR010000013.1:1611557-1648235 GCA_028571225.1 Parsonsia alboflavescens
TCAATTGGTCTTTGACATTGTTGGACTTTGTTGTCACATTGATGAAGAGCATGCTATCGAATGTAAATTGTAATGGTCCTTTTCATCTCTGTTTATTACTTTTTACTAGCTTTCGGTTTGTACACTTATTGGGAGTGCTCATCAAATTGTTTTCATGGCAAAGGAAGTGATGGATATGCAAAGACGCATATAGGGAAGTTAAGGGATTATAAACTGACAAAGTTTACAACTTAACCTGAGCAAAGTTATTATACTTCTGTTAATAAGAGAATTCTGCACTACAATGTTGGCTAATCTCTTTATTGAAGTTGGCACTTTCCCTGTATGAATTCTGATAAATTTAGTTTATAATCCATAGACCATGCTGCTTGTGAACTGTAAGTTGTGACTTGAATAGGTTATCATAGGCATGAAGGTAGCTTATTTGCTGTTACAACCATCACTTAAGAAGTTGAGGATGTAAATGATCTGTTGCTTTTTCCTGCTCTTTATCAAACTTTAGGTATACAAGAAACATAAATGGACTTTTTTGGCTGGTTTTTCCCCCTCAGTTTGAATTAGAAGTTGTGAATATTTACATTTCTGAAATTTGTGAACCAATTGATGCATATTTCTGAAATTTTTGTACCAATTATATTAAACACAAGACAATTATAGTATAAATATGATTTATTTCCGTTAAAGAATAAGAAACGATTATGTTTATCGTACTGATTCAAACTGAAATCTTGAATAGCTACAGTTACAAGCCAACGAGAAGTTAGCTGCTTCTGTTAAATAAAATTTATCTGCAAAATGATGTCCAAAATACTCTACTTAATTCTTGCTCATTCACGAATGTATGTATGATACAAATACAAAAGAAAGAAGGGCAGCCAAGTCCTAGTGGTCTACATGTGGTGGTAAAAAGGTTGAAAGATAAGTCAACATCCATAATTAAACCCCTCAAGGTGTTCTTTTATCAATCTGGAAATGCAGATCCTAGATTTATTTCTACACCTATCTTTATAATGCACTCTTTCCAGCCACCCCTTAAATTGCAATGCTCACAAATAGTTGTGTTAATAAAAAGCTTAAAGGAAGAGCTTGCACAAGCAAACATATCATTCCCAATTGGCTTGTGCACCTATTCTGAAAATAGATAATAAGAAGACACACTCATGAGTTACTTTAACAAGTCTCAACAGGAACATTTGATCTGGTGCCAGAAGAAGACAAAAATAACTATTCTGTTATTCATTTAGCATAAAAAATAACTAACTAGAAGTCTCCATCAACTGCATGTGAAAACTTTGCGACAGTAATATGCTGACTTTATCCTATTAATTCTCTTGGTTGGGAGCAGGGTGAGGTGTGGAGAAGGAATCTTAAATCCCATGTTAACGTCTTCTTTCTCTAGATTGATCATATTAATTCTAATTGGCACTAATAAAAGAATAAAGAAGCAGTAGGTTGGACCTGAATAAGATTTTTATTTCAATAAATTGACAAATATTAATGCCAAAATCATTTGCCTCAATATTCATTTGTAAACTTATTTTGGGATTGCAAGGATAATTTTGAAGACTGTTTCCCAGGTTCAATGTCACTCACACATATTTCATAAAAAATGAAGAAATTTATTCTAACAAATGAAATGACCTTCTCTAATGCCAAAGTTATGGATACCTCACATGCCTTTTAACAAGAAAAGGGACCTAAGATATAAACCTTAGATCTTATCATATAGTAAGTAGGTTCTGCACAAGGAAATGACTAATATCTTACATCCTTAAACTCTTAAGTGTTCATGCTAATTGTAAATGACTAATCTACAATTTTTTCATTTATAGAACCGTCTTTCATCTTGTAGAATAAAAAGACAGCAGATGAATATGTAATCCTCAACAAATACATACAGCCTACCAATACTACATATACGTTATTTCATTAGAAATAGGAACTCCAGAATAAAGCAGAAAACAATCAAAGCCAAACGTGAGTAACCTCTGCAGAAGCAACGCATATCAGCACAAAAACACCAATCAAACCTAGTCTAGATTTGTATACATGTATATTCCACTACCCAGTAGGGCTACAAAAGTTTTGTTTTTTAGGATTCATTCAAGTACTCTCTTTGTATAGCTGGGTAGAAGTTCAAATATCGCCAAAGAGAGTATCCAAAAACACAATCATCACCTAAATGAAAGCTCAAATTTGAACAAAAATAACACATATACGTTATTTCATTAGAAATAGGAACTCCAGAATAAAGCAGAAAACAATCAAAGCCAAACGTGAGTAACCTCTGCAGAAGCAACGCATATCAGCACAAAAACACCAATCAAACCTAGTCTAGATTTGTATACATGTATATTCCACTACCCAGTAGGGCTACAAAAGTTTTGTTTTTTAGGATTCATTCAAGTACTCTCTTTGTATAGCTGGGTAGAAGTTCAAATATCGCCAAAGAGAGTATCCAAAAACACAATCATCACCTAAATGAAAGCTCAAATTTGAACAAAAATAACACATATCCAGAGACATTCAATTAAACCCTTACCTTTATTTGCCGAGAGTGAACCACCTGATGAAGCCCTAGTTGCGACGTTGACACGGCAGAGGATGAAGAAGACGGCGAAGACTATCGATTTGAGTTTATATTTTTCTTCTGAGTTTTGCGGAGAGGAATGTGGAGATGATGTCGATTTCTCCGGAGCTGGACAATCGAGGGTGGGAAGAGTGTGTGCAGAGGAGTGGCACCAGTGCTCGTCCGGCTCCGACGAGTTTGATGAAAGTGAACTTGGGAGGTCGAGGTGGAGGTCACCAGTGCCGCGAAGTTTGATTTGGAGGTGGAGGTCGAGGAGTAAATTGAGAGGGAACTCGGGAGTGGGGGGAACTCGTGAGCATGATGTATATAGGAGTTATGCTCTCTGTTTCGTTCTTCCGTGAAGTTATTAACACACACACACTGTGTGCGTTGCAACACATAGTATCAATACTCTATATATATATATATATATATATATATATATATATATATATAGCATCAAAATCTTTTGGAAAAACTAGCATGGGGAACGAAGAAAACATTGTTTTTGACGGATTATAACTTTTGACCAACTTTTTTCGGTCAAATTAAAGTGGGCCTACGCTCATAGCTAGCTTGGTTGGAGAGGTTTCGAAGGGAAGAGAAGGAATTTAGGAAGAAGGTGGGTGGAGGATTTCTGTGGAAAGAAAAGAAGAGAGGTGGAGAGAATCACTCCTCCGTGTGATTTGGAATCCATCTACTTTCGGGAGGAAAGGGCGTTGAATTAAAGCAAACTTGTATAAAATTTCCAAAATACCCACTCTATCAATTCTCTCTCTTTTATATCAAATTTTTATAAGATTATTATTGTGAAATCACATTTAAATAATTAATCATGTCATTTCTTTTCAAACTCTCGAACAAAAATAATACATTTTTCCCTTTTTTTTTTCTCATAAAACTCTTAAACAACTTTAAATACATTTTTTTTTCTTTTTCCTTCTCTCCTAACTTAAGCTTTCACTTCATTTCTCTCAACCTAAACAACTAATTTGGGAGATTTTATGGAGAGAGAATAATGTGAGGTGTTTTGTAAATAATATTCTTTAGAAGATTTAGCAAAGAAAAGAAGAGACAAGTAAACTATCAAACGTAAGAAATCTTTCATCCATCCTCCCACTTCTCTTCTTTTCTTCCCATTTTTCTCCTCCCAAACTAGCTATAAAACAACAAAACTAGCTGTTATAGAGCTTGAAGCCTTTCTTAAAGGCTTTGATAGGGAAACATTCTATTTTTATTTTTTTTGTTATTTAGGTGAACTTATGTTATGTTTATATGCTGACTTCAACTAAAATAAAAATTTGAAATTAGAGATATTATGAAAAGAAAATTGTCATTTTTAGTCCTTCACATTTTTAACTCTTGGAAATTTGATTCTTAATCTTTTGTTGTAGTTAAACTTTTTATGAATTACATATTCATTCTTTTTTGTCAAAAATTAACAATGAAGACATATCTGTTTTAGCAAATAGTCATGAGACACAGAAATAGAGATGGAGTTGAGGCATGTAAGTGCTCTTCACTACGAGATGCTGAAGCAGGAAAACCATGAAATGCCTAACAAACTCGAGCAAAGCCAGTGTAAATGAACATGGAGCATGTATGCTCTTCCTTTTATGCCACTATAGATGTGAAACTGATCCGGAAGCCCATAATCATCTTGCCAAAGTTGAGCAAGGGCAAAAAAGCAACACAAGCTGAGGAAAGATTAACAAGGATGACGAATGGCAAAATCCAAGATAACACAACATCCAAGAAGAACTTAAAACAATCATAGAGGGTCCAAAAACTTAGATGTAACCGTTATTCTTTTAGTTCATAATTGAATGTTTCATTTTAATTTATATGTATTATTTATGCATTGTTCAATATGAAAAATGAGGTATTCAATTTTGAACAGAAGGACTAGAAGCACAATTTAATAAATACTTTCTCCGTCCTAAACTAAATGTCCTTATTTTCACTTCGGAATGTCCAAAACTGAATATCTCATTTATAAAAATAAGTAGATATATATAAATTTATATATATATATATATATATATATATATAATAAAGTACCATCAAACACCTCCTTAATTTAAGGATTTACATCCACTAACCAAAGGTCATACCAACAATTATATCAAAGAGTACGTTAGAGCTCTAACTTTAAAAAAAAGGTCAAATATACTCCTTAAGTTTTTAATCAAGTCAAAATAAAACATTTAATTTTAGACGGTGAAAGTATTACACTAAAATAGTTCCAATATTATTGCTTAGGAAAACGAATTTTATTCTTATCATAGTATACAAACAAAATTTTTAGTTCTTTAAAATTTCAATGAAAAAGCACTAGTGCGGGTACTGAAAGCTATTTCCTTTGTCACTATTTATAAATCACTAGTCATCATATTAAAAGGCAATGTTTTTTTTTTCTCCCAAAATGTCTCTATTTATGATTTTAATTAAATTTAAAATATTAATGAGGGAAAAGAAAGAGACAAAAATAATATAGTAAAAAAAAATGCCTAATAAACTAAGGATAATGATTAATATTTTGTAACGAGAAAAGTTAATACCAATGATCCATAAATAGTGACAAAGGAATTAGTTTGTTCTAATTCCTCCAACAAATTAATAAATTACCACAATTTTTAGCCCAAGCATATGATTATTGTCTATTGTGATACTTTTCCTACATTAGCGTAGAATCCCAAAACCAGCATATTGTATTTATTTATGGTACCGATTCTTCCTTTGCCTTGCCGGTGACGAGATGTTCCAAAATATTCCAATTTGCCTTCTTCAACGCCACTCATCATACCATAACCCCAGAGCAATAAACAAACAAGAAGCATAAATCAATTTCAAGAAAATTTTTTTTTTAAAGAATTTAAAAATGTGGTTTGACCGCCGGGGGGTTCTGATCAGTTTCTCATCATCAGCAGCAGCAGATCAATGAACCAAAACAGTAATCTCCTTCCTCAGAAAACTAGCATCTACATAATGGCCTTGGATTCTATCGTGAATGTAAATTCATTGTTCACATTAGCCGTCTTCATCGGTCTTGCATATAACCTCAGGGACCCAAACTATATCCTCGTTCCCAACGAAGATCCCTGTTTCGCAAGCTCAGCCATGGCGGAGGATTTTGTGAAATACCATGTCTATTCTTTCGGTTCCTTCCTTTTCTCTAGTCTCATTGCATTAGCCCTCAAACAAGGCATCACCGGTAGACCCAAGGTAGGAAATCACGGGACTGGTGAACTCCATCCTGTTGTTGCACATGTTAATCGGAAGGTTCTGCAATCTGGGATTTTGATTTCTGCAATGGGATCTATTTCCGGGTGTGTGTTCTTGATGCTTGCCCTGGTGGACTTGGTTCAGATCAAGCTCGGCAGATTGCACTGTCGGGACTGGTACGCAGTTGCGGCAATTGCTCCGCTTGTCACATTAGTTCCTTCTGCTCTGGTGATATTCATATATTTTGTATTTAATGCCTTCACTCAATAGAATTAATACTAGCTACGTCCCAAAATGTAATATAAGTCCTTTTGCAACTATGCATCCGAAGAACTTATGTCGTGGCACTAAGAGGTAGTATTTGTTTATTCTCTCTTTTTCGAAGGAACAATCAAGAAATTACATTTATGTGGAAGTTACGAGGTCTTACGAGATTGCAATTAATATATGTCTCCATGGCCAGAAATACAAGTGCTTTAATGCATTAAAATAAGAGAGAGAGGTTGACCAACCAGAATATAAAATTAAGTAGAAGACTATAATCGGATCTTAGATGTGTATAATAATTCTATAATTGAAGAATAAGTTGACTTCACCTTTTCATTGTTAGGTTCCTCCTCTTGATTCTGATCAGGTTCAGGGATAATGGCAAAAGATCAGAGCAGCTTCTTCAGTTTCCGCTACTGTTGTTATACTCTTGTTTTCATCTCTGCTTTTTCAACTATTTCATGCTTTTACTTATCTCAAAGTACAAACTGCTGCTACTCCCAAGTCCAGATCAATGTTCGGAAAGATAACCAAGAATTCAACCTTCTAAAGTATCCATCAGCTTGGAACCATCTTTCCTTTCCTTCTGGACCACCTCCAAGACTTCTGAAAATAGCCCTGTTTGTCAAGAAATGGCCTGAGAAAGGTCGTGCTGGAGGGCTTGAACGCCATGCCATGACTCTCCATCTTGCTCTTGCCAAAAGGGGCCATGAGCTCCATGTATTCACTGCTTCAGCATCAAACTCATCCATCCCCATTTATCTGATGAGAAACTTGCATTTTCACCTCTCGAAACCGACAGCTGCTGGCTATCTGGACCAGGCTGTTGTTTGGGGGCTATTGCAGATGCAAAACTCAACTGGAAGACCATTTGATGTAGTCCATACTGAAAGTGTAGCACTAAGGTATACTAGATCACGGAATTTGACCAACTTAGCTGTTAGTTGGCATGGAATTGCATATGAATCTATTCATTCGGACATCATTCAGGAACTTCTTCGGTCACCTGAAGAGCCACAGGCACAGATATTGAAGGAAAGAGTGATGAAGGTTGTTGAGGAGGTCAAGTTTTTCCCTTCTTATGCACACCATGTTGCTACCAGTGATCATGTTGGGGATGTCCTAAAATGGATTTATATGATACCAGAAGAACGAGTTCACATCATTCTTAATGGTGTGGATGAGGAACTATTCAAGCCAGATGTGTCGAGCGTCAAGGATTTTAAGTCAAAATTTGGTATTCCAGAATCTAAAGCTTTGATTCTAGGAATGGCAGGAAGATTGGTCAAGGATAAGGGACATCCATTGATGTTTGAAGCTCTAAAGCAGATTTTAATGGAAAATTCAACGTTTCAGGAGAGTGTTATAGTTTTGGTTGCAGGAGATGGCCCTTGGGGTGCTAGATATAAAGACCTAGGAACCAATGTGAAAGTACTGGGGCCACTGGCACAAAGTGAGCTAGCAGGGTTCTACAATGCAATAGATATATTTGTAAATCCAACTCTTCGAGCTCAGGGATTGGATCACACGCTTCTGGAAGCTGTCCTCACTGGTAAGCCTCTTTTGGCAACTAAACTAGCCAGCATTACAGAAACTGTAATTGTGAGCAAGGAAATGGGATACACATTTTCACCTACGGTAGCTTCGCTAAAATATGCCCTTTATGAGGTTTGGGAGGATGGAAGAGGAATTCTCGAACAGAAAGGTAAGTTGGCCAGGGAAAGGAGTTTGAAGCAATTTACTGCCACTAAAATGGTAACAGCCTATGAAAGATTATTTCTTTGCCTAGCAAATCAAGGAAAAGAGAAAGATGATTATTGCATGTACCAACCTCAAATTGGATGAAGTAGTAGAAGATTCATCATTTCTTATCTAGAAGAGATGTGTGGAGTACATCAGATCCTTCTTCTTTCTCCACATTTCTGCCCCTAACTTACACAAAAATCTAAATATATGGAGAAGCTATGCTGAACAACAACTAGCTACAGGGGCAAACCTAGTGTGCCAACAGCAGCAGAGTGCTATGAAATCAAATGCCTACCTTATCAAGATCCTAATGATGGAATCCTACTACCCAGAAGATGTGGCATCTTAGATCAGGTAATCTCAGAGATAAGATTATTGCAGCTAATTTATCAACCATAATTTTGGTTTTCCAGATAAACGAATACAATTACTAGAATCTCATCGGCCTCACTTTTAATACCTTTTTAACTGAATCCTGGTTAATAGACTAGAAAAATAACTCCAGTATTTTCATCAAATGCACAAAATCCCGTCGGGAACTTCAGTTCTACAGTCAGCTTTTCATGTACTTGGGACACATACTAAGTATTCATAATATGCACAGGCATATTCATATGTATAGAGAGTAATCATTAAAAAACCAAAAGAACAGATTGCAGAGACATCTGAATTCTAATCACATAGATGAACATAAAATATAATAAGAGTACCAAAAGTCTACTCCATTCATTACCAGCTCAAAATATAAGCAATAAACCAGTCAACCACCTAAAGACTAGATGCAATAGGAAACATTGCAGTTTCTCAAAAACTCTTTATAACGCTTGCAATGTATTTAAACCATATTAGCAAAAGCACTTAAAACTAGTATTCAAGGATAGATAGAACCCAGGGGAAAAAAATCCAAGTCCTGTCCATGGAATCTTGCCTATAGGTACTTGTTTGTCTTCCAAAATATAATTCATATTATGTCCAAGGCTTCAGGAATTCCTGCAAATATAATTGTGAAAAAGAAGACAGTAAATCAAAGTTGGAATGCATAACTATAGCAATAGTATACCTATAGAGAAACAAACATGAAAAATAATGGTTCACATGTAGTTACAGCAGATGGTCCTCTTTAGTGTTGCAAAATTTATTTTACACCGCTATATAGTGATTCAAATGAAAAGCAGCAAGTCAAAAAATTGGGGTGGACTGTCACATGCGTAAAGATTAAAGAAAGTATTCAACCATTAAATCCTGAATTCCATGTTTTCAAAGTTATAATTTACAACAATCAAAATAATTCACTTTATATAGTTTTTAAGACATGTACAAAACTAAATACAGTGTCTCGTCTAGATGGAACTGAAAGTGCTATTAACATACCTCTAATAATAGATGAGGAATTTATACACCTTGAGGATTGAATGGCAGAGTACTAGTAATAGAGTGATCCTGCATTAACAGAAGCATACAGTTACTTAATCTGTCTAAAACAGTAATCTTTCTTTTTTTTCATTTCTTTTTTTCATCAAAAGTATACCTTGCCACCAATTTCCTCTAGAAGCACTGTGAGAATTGTTTCCATTTTGATCATTTTCTTCCCCATCTTTCTTGAACTGATACATTGGCATTCATTAAAACCTAGTTAACGATATTTATTCTAGCAAATCATAAACAATGCTCCTTCTGATAATAGAACTCACATCAGGGAAAGATCCCAATGTTTGAGCATTTGACGACTTCATATACATGTCTTCTTGCCCACCATAGTAAAGGGAAGAACTAAGTGGGCATGGTTCAGCCCTTTCTTGAAAGATTGAGTTCCTTTCCTTGTTGGATGTGCTATAACTTGAACCTTCTCTGTTTTTAGAGACATCTCCTGCAAAAGAAATAAGTTTCAAGCAGTAACTTCAAGCTTATTCTCTAAATATATCTCCAACAAATTCAAAAGTTCTATAATCCACCAACAACATTAAGTGTTCATAGGTGCAGGAAAACAGATACGATTCACATATCTTATAACTCTACTCAATGTTCAAACCTGTTGTTCCTTTGTTCCAGACTTGGCTCCCAGCTGACTGCCTCAGAGGAGATCCCACAAGTTTAGAAGTGCTGTTCTTTCCCAAAACCTAAATTGGAAGGTGAAAAATGAGTATATTTTCCATCAATAGTAAATGCATATTAGCCGAAGGAAAACACGTCAAAGACCTTGCATAACATGGATACCAAGAAAAAATGCGCCTGTCATTATTTTCAGAATGCTGGGCCTCATCCTTAAAATGATATCAAATGAAAATTGGAAAATCTTTAGTTAAGAATTTACCATTTGTACGTGCAAAAGGCAATCACATAAGATGCATTCTTGTAAGAATAATTTGATCAAACGCAAAGGACTCTACTAAATTTCAAGCAAACGATCTTTGCAGAACCTTTTCTGCCATTTGAACCCAGAAACAATTGCTCCAGCCATTTAGAAGGATCAATCAATTAAATAACTAAAAGTACAGTAGCACTACAAGGAAACCCAAAATTTCAAATAGCACTATTTCAAATTTCTCTGTATATCTGACATGTCTCTATAAAATCCCTTGGATTTATTCAATTCCAATTCTAATATTTCCATTAACCAGAGCATGCAGCTATCCATCAAATCTTCTCCATTAGAATGGAAAACCCATATTAAAACACAAAATCCAGGAACCCGATTGCAATCCAAACACATCAAAGCAATGAACCATCATGTTATACCATACAAAGAACTCCAAACACCTTCAAAACAAAATGCCAAAGAGAAACTCACGTAAAGAACAGAAATCTTTTCAAAAAAAAAAAAAATCAAATGGAAAAGACAGAAAGAACCGTACCGTTGAAGGAGGAGGGAAAATTGAGGAGAAAATCCCAGCAGATGCAGGTGGTTGGGATGACTCCTTGGCGCCAAAAAGATCATTGGTGAATGATGATGACGACGATTGTGAACCAACTTTCTGTTTATTTTCCATTCCTTTTTTTTCTTTTCTCTTCCCAACGAGTATAAAAGTACCTAAAAGAAGCCAAACTTTGAGTTACAGCAACACAGGGGATGATGATCTAGATAAGATTTTAGCAAAAGAAACAAAACCCGAATGAAATTGAAAGCATAATCCAACAAAAACAGCACACGTGATGATCACAGAAGAAGTTAAGCTCGAAACCGACTCTGGAGATGATGGAAGCAAAACCCAGCACACTTCTATATATACTCCCCATATGTTTTGACAACGCACTTCAGACCGTTTGACAAAGACCCAAAAAAAAACCTCCCCACTGAACAAGATTTTCGTTGGTTCTTTTTTCTCTTTAAAATGGCCCTCATTGCAATCCGAAAATTAGACAATGCCAGTCAGTCAAATCTATTCTATCTATCGATCTTATCCATTACTCCATTATTATTCGGAATTGAAGTAGCAATTTAACAATAAAATTCGGAATTATTATTCTATCTCTTTTTAGCAATTTAAAAAATTTATCAGGAGTAACTTAATTCTTTAACCTATTGTTTATTAATTTTCTTAATAAAATTTTTACTAATTTTTTTTTAAAAAAAATTAATTACTGATAATTCAAAATAGATTATGAAACATTTATTTTCTTAACAAGAAATATTATTTATTATGATTTTCTTATATAAAAATATACAGCATTTAAAAAGAAACTAAACAATATTTTTTTATGTTTCTAATTTTTTTTAATTCAAATTAATTTCAAAACTAGACTGAAGTGCTTTTTTTTGTATAAAAAAATAGATATTAAAGAAAAAATTATCCAAATTCAATGATTATAATTTTTTGTATTCAATGAATATTATTTATAGATATTAAAATAAAACAACAAAACTATTTATATTCAACGAACAAAAGTTTTCACATTTTATTAAAATAATTTTTTAAAATGATTACAATAATAAAAAAAAAACTTATTTATGTTCAATGAACATATCTTTTATATCCAATTAAAATAGCCTCTCCAAATAAATAAGAGCTCTCTAATTTAAGAATCCTCGTATTATATGCATGCCACATGGATTTAAAATTTATGGAGAAATAAATTATTTTAAATGAGAAGTCATATATTGAGATTATTCAAAATCGTTTTAAAAAGATATGAAAGATAATAAATACATATATATATATATATATATATATATTTATATATATGAAATAAATGTTTCATTTTGACTTCATTGAAAAATTTAAACATTACATTTGACTTTTATAAGGTTACAAATTTATCGTTCTCATTAGTTTAATTAGTAGTGGTAGTTTAGCAAGTACATATAAATCCTTAAATTAAATTAAGCAAGTTATTAATGAGACTTTATAGTGAAAATCTATTTATTTTTAGAATTGAAAAGTATAATTCCAGACAATCTAAAATAAAAATAATAGCATTCAAATTCAGACGAAAGAAATGAAATTTTTGGTAATTTATGGAAGATTAATAAAATATTTTATTTTAATAATTTAAGAAATATTATGTTCATTACATATACATTTTTTTATTTTGTTTTAATTTAATTTAATATTTATGGAGGTTATATTCATTGAATATGAAATATTATAATCAATAAATTTGAGTAAATATTTTTTCATTAATATAAAAAATATTTTAAAAAATTAATAATATTTGGTGGCATGCATGATATCGCAAAAATACCAAATTAGTGAATCTTGTTGATTTTGGAAAATTTTCTGTAAATATTATATATATAAATATATATATATATAAATATTTATATATTGATTCATTATGTTTTGAATCTCAAAATTAGTTATAAAATATAAAATAATATTTTTAATATAAATGTCATAATTTATTATAAATATATAAAAATAAATTCATAAATTAATCTATAAATTGTTTTTATGTCATATCTATTTTATATATATATATATATATATATATATTTATGTAAAGCAAACTTCCAAACATTGAAAAATTTTCATTTTTTGCATGGTCTTTGATTTCTTCCCATGCCACATGTGACATGGATAATTTTTTAGAAAATTAAAAGTATTTTTATATATCCATATTAAAATAAAATGAATAAAAATATTTTAATTTAATAAATATTCAATTCATTTATTTAATTTATAGGGTTAATTATCCACTACAATCCTGAACTTATTTAGAATACTCATATATGACCCTTTATGTAGAAATTCCCAAATTGGATTTGGGTATTTCAAGTATATCCAATTTGTGAAATCATTTCATTTGTACCCAAACGAGTAAAGCACTTTTCACTAGGTACCCAATTTGTACTGAAATCAGATTAATAGAATTTGAAAGATCTGACCAAATTGAAAAGACAAAACTATCAAACCCACTTCAACTTTCTAACTTTCTTCTTCCTTCCTTCCACTCCTTTCATTCGAATTTCCTGAGTTCATGCTGATCCCCACAGTCCCGTTTCTGTCAGTTGCCGTTCCCCCACTGCTCCCGTATCCATTGGCCAATGATTCTATGAAGCCAACACTCACTTTCTCCTCTGCCCATAAACTGTACCGTCATCTTCTCTTCGCTATACCTAAACCCTTCAACCAGTCGGCCATAATCGAGAACAACCTGCCCCACCGTCCATTGCTAGCATCACCATTGCCGGAGAAGAAGCCAGCAAGTGGGAGGTGGTCCGCCTTCACCATCAAATTCAGACATTCGCATATACAGGTAAGTTTTGGAGTTAAAAAGAGTATAAAATTTTTTTCTTTTATGCTTTTTCTTTGACAATTCAATGATCATATATGTGATGATAGTAATGTGTTCTACATTTAGTTAAGACTGTATGGATTGTGCTTTGAACTGTTTATTTTTTCCCATTGCATTTGAACTCTCACTGTGACATGCCTCAGTTTCTTTATTTGTTTAGCTTTTTTTCTTATGAATTTTGTTGGTAATGAAGAAATTTTAAGCTTATTTGGATGCAAAATAGTTAGATAAACAATTGGGGAGGTTGGAATTGGGTTTGGAAATGAGAAACTAGCTTTTCTCGTTTGAAATGGTTGAAGGTCGCAACTATCTGTCTGAAGGTCGGGATGTACTTGTCGAAGGCTAGTATAATCAACTAAATACAGGGATTATCGGTCGAAGGTCGAATCAAGACTTGGTCGAATTGAAAGTTGGTCGATACCCGAGTTCAATGTTTCGTTAAATTCTGCCAACTCGATATTCGACCTTCGATTGATTATCTTGACCTTAGGCTGATGATACCGTCCTTCGACTGATTATCCCAACCTTAGAATCATCAGCCGAAGGACAGGATTATCAGTAGAAAATTGAATACCATGTTGGCAAAATTCAATGTTGGTCAAATCCGAAGTTGGTCGAGTTCAAAGTTGGCCGAAACATTGGATTCAATTATCGACCAACTTTCAATTCGACCAAGTCTTGAGTCGATATTTGGCCGATGATTCTGGCCTTCAACTGATCATATAGACATTCGGCTTATTACTATTTTTCTTATTATATTTTAAATAATATTATAATTATTATTAAAATTTAAATTAAATAAGAATCACTACTACTAGTATTATTTTTAAATTTAAAATAATTAAAATTAGTATCATTATTATTATTAAATTTTAAATTACATAAAAGTTGGATTTATTACTATACTGTACAATGACAATTATACAATTTACTATGTATTATCAGTGTATAATATAATTTGGTTCTACAGAGTACTTTAATACTTGGTATTTTTGAATGATTGTAATATAAATTATTTTACTTTTTTATAAACAAAAATACATTGTACTTTAAAATAATATTAGTATAATGACTCCAACAATATCTATGTACTAAAAATAATAATATTAAGTTATAACTATTTTAATATTAAAATATTTAGGGTAAAGTTTACAAAATTCATCTAAATAATATATTATTATAGGTTTTTCTATAAAATATTATGTTCTAGGATATAAATAATGCTTGCATGTGATAACAACTGTTTTGGAGTTTATTTTATTTATTGTACCTATGAATAAGTAAAGTTAAGTTTAATTTAACGACAATCTAGCTTCTTTTTTTTTTTTTTTCTTATTTGCAAAGATATGGACCCCGATAGAGGAAGATGGATTTACCGGCATAGTCCTGTTATTCCTCCCAATAAGACTATGAGTTGTCACTGCAAGTTTTCGTGGATAGTAGAGGTGATTGACTTGGTCAGGCTCCACGGAGTAGAGGAGCGATTCAGGAAGAATCCATTTAGACACATGTTGGAACTACTCCGAAATTCCGAACGTTTTTACACTCGTGCTACATTTAATGTGCTTAGAAGGGAGTTCACTTCCCCAATGTTCACCCCGATAAGACGTGGTTCCACATCGGAGGTAGACTACATCGATTAGGGCCTTAGGAGTACACCCTAATCACTGAACTTCAATTTGGCCCTATGGATGCGGAGATTATAAGGTGGGAGTGGACGAGCAGCTCTGCACATGAGAGGTTATTGGTTCCCCGTCTACAGACCCCGACATAGGCCCTTGAGATGTTTAGGGAGATGGAGGTTGGATCTTTGGAGCAAGATGGTGTCCTCAGGCTTGCTTATGGCATCATCATTGGATACTGGATGCTGACACGTGAGTCTTCAACTGTGATTCCATATTACGTGTGGAGGATCATCGGGGATTTGCCAACGGCTGAGGTATTTCCCTGGGGCACCATCGGGTGGAGCATGACACAGCATTGCCTCCAAAAAGCCATTGATGACGAGTCTCGGGAAGAGACATTTATACTACAATGCCTGGGTGGTACTAGTATAACTTCAAATCTACCATTTTTTGAAATTTCTATCATTTATATTCACATAACAATATTGATTGATGTTTTTTCTTTCAATTCATTGGTGGATATACGCCTATGTCCCGTCCTTGCTCCTGTTTTTATTTGCTGGTGCTCGTCTCAAAGCTTCTACATCCGGCCCTACATAGCACCCTAGGTGCCTTCTTCTCTAAAGGTCGATTAAATCCACTTTCAAAGTTCAATGGCATGTTCTATTGGATGTCGTAACCAATCATCCTTTCTACTTGTGTTTTTTGTTTTGTTTTGTTTATTTTTTGTTTTTTATTTTTTATTTTTTTGAAATCAAATGTTGATTAAACTAAATCACTATGTACAAAGGAATCTACTTCATCACCATCCATTGAGCTAGATGAGCAGGAGTGGCAGAAGTTGTACTAGACTGATTCGGCGACCTCCCTAATATTCCATCTATTTGTTGGGGGGTTTCGAAACCCAACTTATTCTGGGAGGTTGTCTGACAGCAACCCCCCCCCCCCCCGGTGATTGTAGAGGTTAGTCTAATGATATTTGAATTAGTAAATTATAAATTAAATAGTGTAATTTATTTTGTCTAATGTTTTAAATCTATTTTATTTTTAGTCACCTACTCTGTGAGTTGGGGATGAGGAGATGCATTTCGAGAAACAACCTCCCTAGTCTCTCCCCTGTGAGATCGGAGGGTCATGGGGCGAAGGAGGACCGTAACAAGTTATGTATCTCTTCATGTCTTTTTAAATCAACCATTCAATTTATTCTCCCGATAGTGTTGAGAGGCCCTCTCATTCTGCTCATACTGGTGACGACATGATGGCCTACCTCAAGACTCTATTGGCAGAGTTTGATGAACGGGTCCATGCCCACTTTGTCGAGCAACATAAGTGGGTAAGTGCTCGATTGGAGTAGCTAGCCCTAACTTAGCACATGCAATCCTACAACGACTGGATGAGCTAGAAGGGCCTCGTTTAGAGCCTCGATAGAGCGTCAAGCTGGATGGTCAGACATCTCCTCGTTTACATCAGATTAGTACATGCTCTACAATCTGAATTAGTTAAATAGAGCATTAGCTATTGATTATATTCTAACTGTATTTATTTTCTTTGAAACTAGCAGGAGCAGATGATGAATGGTAGGCAGGATGCAAATCCGCCTACTCCGGTTGTGGTTGACTCTACCCCTCAGGTTAGTTCATATTTATAATAGTTCCATATTTTAATAGATAATATCTAGGTAAATTTTTGTAATTAGTTATGTTATTTATGGATGGTTCATTTTTTGTAGCTAACAACTGGAGGGGGATGTAAGTGAGAGGGAGGTGGCAGATCCGCCTGGTCTAGTTGAGGTCCACACTACCCCCAGGTTAGTTTAAGCATCTCTTTATTTTTTAATATTTCATAAATAGTTACTGCTTTTCATAGTTAGTTATTTAATAAAAAAAATGATTAATTTATTTTAAATGGTAAATTTATTTGAACTAACAGTCAGAGAGGGATGTCAGTGAGAGGGAGGATGCAAATCCACGTACTCCAGTTGAGGTCCGGACTACCCCCTGGTTAGTTTAGCATTTCTCTGTTTTTGAATATTTCATATTTAAACCGATTTTTGTAGTTAGTTAATTTATTTTAAATAATAGCCAAAGGGGGTACCAGTGAGATGGAGGTTACACCAGCTCCACCTAATACTATTATATCCAACCCTGTTGTTCAAGTGAGAAATGACATAATTAGCTAAGTTAATTATTATTATTTTTTATTTCATATCTATATGTCTTGTTCAAGTGTCTTTAGTTTAATTTCATTACTTTCTAATAGTTGGATTTTAAATTATTTCAGGAGAGAGGAGGCACAGTTCTGACCAAAGTTCGGGCTACAAGCCTCATGTCATCGTTCACGGAGCCCTCTCACCATGTAGATTTTGGGGCTCCAAACAAGAAGCCCAGAACGAAAGGGAGAGAGGCAGAACCGGTAGGGGTGCCGGAGAGGGGTGAGGTGGCATTTTTGGTGGACACTCTAGGAACCCGGGGGCAATTGGATACTTTCTACTCTTCGGGGGAATCGGAAAGGTATTTACGTTAATTCTATTAATATAATATAGCTTTATCTTCATAATTAAGTTAGTGTGTCTTTTTTAGTATGTTAGACTTATTATTTATATTTTCTTTCAATTGTGGTTTTTATGAGGCAGCCACTCTATGGGGGGGATCATCTCCTTTGACGGGAACATTTTGAGGATACTTCGAGATTGGATATAGGAGCTGGAGGACCCTCATGTCAATCAGTTCATCAGAGGGCTCCAACTGTCGGCTAAAGTGCATCCGGAGGCCTTCCCTATGGCCCAAAGGTTTGCCATTGCCCCGCCTTATCTCTACGTGAGTATAAAATTAATTTTTATCTATTGTTCTATTGGAGGGTAATTATATAATATCGATTTAAACTAACTCAAATTGCAGAGAATGTTCCAATCCGCTTTTGTTTCTACCTCCTTTGCTGGGAACCTTCAGTCGTATTAGTTCGATGATGGTTCTATCGACTGGGTCAGGGGAGTTGGAGAGGATGATGAGGTCGCATGGTGGCAGGTCAATGAGGTAATAAACATAGTTATTATTTAAGTTTTTATTTTAAGTTACATTTTATAATAATTAATTTAATATTTGTGATGTATTTGTAAGTCTTGATGCCATGTTGCCACAAGAATCAAGGGGATGAAGGTCACTCTATATGATCCGAGGTCATCACTAGATACAATGTTGAGGGCACGCGGGATAGAGATGATGGAGCCGATCTGTAGGATGCTGCCGCACCTTTTGGTACATTCCGGCTATTATTCCATGATGGAAGTTGTTGCGGCTCATCCTCCTAGGTTCAGATTTGAGTTTTTTGGCATTAAAGCCCTCCATAGTCAGCCTGATTCGACTAGCTATGCGGTCTACATTGCACATTACATGACATAGTTGTTAAGGGGGTATGTTTGGACTATGCCATCATTGGAGGGTATTCCAGATGCACCATAGCCCATCAGAGAGGAGATGAGTTCGATCATGCTTTCATATACCAGCAAGATATAGATTTTGGTCTCAATGACTTTTTTTGTTTATATCATATAAATATTTTGCACACAATGTAAATGAAAAAGACCTATGTAGTTGTTTTATTTATATTATGTTATTAAAAAAAATATGAAAAAGATTACAAGTCATGAATCATCTAAAAAGAAGATGAAAATAATTACACGTCATGAAAATAATGACCACAAGATTGGTCGGCCTTAAGAAAGGACAGTTCGACTTTAAGGAAGGACTTTTCATCCTTCAGGAAGGTCAGTTCGACCTTCCAAAAGGTAGAAAATAACTTCCTGAAGGTCAACCTTACGACCTTCCACTATCTGGAGACTTCTAACCAATTTGCAAAGACAAAATTGCCTTCAAGTCACCTTTTGCAGCCACTGGTCGACATCATAACTACAGGTAAGTCTCCATTGCTTCCATTTCACTTTTCCCTTTTTCTTCTTTTCCGTCATCGCAGCTCTGTCACCTTTTATTTATTTATATTTCCTTATTTTTCTTGTAGACCTTGATTTTGTTTTCTTGAGTGAAAGGATATTTAGGTGGTTTTTTTTTTTTAATTGTGTTTGTCCTATTTTTTTTTTTCTCCAAATTTTATGACTGCAGAAGAAGAAGAAGAAATATGACCGAGAATAGAGTTGAAAAAGATTGTTCAGCTCTTCCCATTGAATTGTTGGTGTTAATTGTTTTGAAGCTTTGGATTGTTGACGCGGAAAACCTCCAGTTTGCATGTACTTCATGGAACAAAGCAAAGAAGGCCTATAAAGCTGTCGTTTATGATTTTCATTGTAAAAAAGGGCCGCTTTTGTTTGATGGTTTTGTGTCGAGGTGGGTTATTGCAGTATGCCGTCAGGGTGAAGAGATATAAGTGGAGACAGTTATTAGTGGTTCTATTATTTTTAATTTTCACTAGTTTGCATTACTTGCTTCTTTTTTTTAAAAAAAAAGAATTATTGGCCAATTTAGTAGTCAAACTATACCAGTTTGGCCGTTTTGGTCCTTAAAGTTTTTTTTTTTTGCCTTTTTACTCTTTAAACTATTTACTAATTGGCCATTTTGATCCTTTTGATGGGTCAACACAATTTGATCAAATAGTGAAGGGTATTTAGGTCATTTCATTGTTCATGAACAGTGAAATAAAAAAAAAAAAAACTCTAGCATTGTTAGGCGACCTACATTTTTTTTTTTGTTTTAATTTCATTGTTCATGAATAGTGAAATTAAAAAAAAAAAAAACCAATCTTCTTCTCCAGTAGTCTCTGACAACTTGCAATTTTTTTTTTTTTTGCTCATTCTTATGCTGAAGATTAATCAGATGATGTTTGCACTTAGTATGACTTATGCATACAAACCTTTTCTTTAATTCGCATGCTGAAGATTAAAGCGACCATGACTGTTCTCTGACCAGAAGCATCGTTAAGATAGAACATCCTAAACCCGAGGGGTGAGAATAACCAGGGTTAAACAATCTAAAAAAAACAAAATATAGTTGCAACAAAGAACTAAGAAACCAAATCCATGAGAGACAAAAAAAAAGGTTTGTATGCAGAAGTTATACTAAGTGCAAACATCCTCTAATTAATCTTCAGCATGCGAATAAGAGAAAAAAGAAAAAAAAGACTGCAAGTCGTCGGAGACTACTGAAGAAGAATATGAACAGTGCCCGAGTTTGGTTTTTTTTTTTTTTTTTTTTTAAATTTCACTGTTCATGAACAGTGAAATTTTTTTTTAGAAAATGTAGGTCACCGAACAATGCCAGAGTTTTTTTAAAAAAAAAAAAAATTTCATTGTGCATGAATAGTGAAATGATCTAAATACCCTCTACTATTTGGTCAAACTGCTGTTGACCCGTCAAAAGGATCAAAATGGCCAAATAGTAAATAGTTTCAGGACTAAAAAGGCTAAAAAAAAACTTTAAGGACCAAAACGGCCAAACTGGTGTAGTTTGATGACTAAATTGGCCAATAATTCTAAAAAAATAAATAAATAATATCATGTGGTAGGATAAATGAAAATTTTATAATAAAAAAAATGAAAATAATTACAAGTCATGAATCGTCTCAACACCAACATCGCCTTCTAAAAAATCCATACTCTCATCGACGACACTTACATTGACGTTAACAAACACTCTTTCTTCATTTGTCACCTCCAACATTTCTCCGTAAACTTGAGAATGTTGGATAGATATTGGATTAGATAGGTGCGTTCTTGAGGATGATCATTCGCTAATGTAACCTCTACTTCGGGTGGTGGGGCTTCTGTGGCTATGTTCGGACAAGTTTGACGATATTGTCTTTTTTGTTTGCATATTGTGCAAGCTTTCTTCCGTCGCTGTTGTTCACTTCGAGAAAGGAATCGACTTTCTTGTGGTCTTCCTACCTCTCTTCTTGCAAACGGGGCATTGACAACCACATCTTCCAAACCTACAATTCTATCCAAACTCGAAGACAAAAAACAGACTGTATCGAAGGTACATATGCCTTCCTCAATATTTTTATGTCAAATGAATTTTCACTGCATAGAGAATAGTAGTGAGCCTCAATTTCCCTATAAAGAATTAAAGATGATAAAAAACAAATTAGAATTATGATTTTAAATTTATTTTCTAAACAATAGGGAGAAAATAGAGAATAACGTACTAAGGTCACACATACCTTCCAAAAGATCGAACCTACCTTAAAAAAGGCCGAACTAACCTTTCAAAATGTAGAACCAACCTTCCAAAAGGTCGGTCACCTTCCGGCCGGAGACCTTCATACCTTTAACTGTCCGGAAGGTCAAACCTACCTTATGAAAGGTCGGTTCGGCCGTCTGGAATATATATTTAAATTATACAAAGGTTTTTTTAATACCTGGCAACATCAATGACATGTTTACACGAAATTCCTTCTAATTCCCATCTCTGACATCCACAAGTCCTCCGAATCATATCCACAATAGGATTTGCTTCTTGTGGTTGATTACCGATGACATACTCGTCCCTAACTCAAATGGATGTAGTATGTAGTCTTTGTTGCTCAACCTTCATAGCTTCCTTCTCAATCTGTTCCACAGCAAGTTTGGTAATAATATCGGGCATTGTAGCGGCTGCTTCTCGGTGTTTATTGAATAAATTCTGATACATACCCCTATAAAACTCGTGAGCATATGTAATTGGCAACTTTCAAGTTTTCTTGATTGCTTCATTAAAGGACTACACAAGATTATTTGTCATTTGGTTGTATCGTTTCTTCGGACAGTAAGCACGTGACCAACCCGATCGCCCTACCTCAACATCCAACCACAGATGAATCCTAGGGTATATATGTTGAATGTCCCCAAATTAGTGGTCGCATTTGTGCTTGTCATAGGTATATGCAGCATTTTTTAAAATCACTACAACACAAGAATCTCTATACTTTGTCTTTAAGTTTTCCTTCTAATGCAAAAAACAAAATACATGTGAAACCTCGGGATACACTTTTCTCACTGTGTAGTATGCCTTTATGTCGATCGGATACAATTATCAAATCATCGGACTATCCATATGCAGTTCTTAGTCTTCTTAAGTACCACTCCCATGAATTATTACCTTCCTCTTCACCAAATCCAAATGCAAGGGGAAAAGTTTGTTCATTTCCATCTCTACAGATAGCTGCATAAATTTTGCACTCGTGTGCACCTTTCATGTATGTTGCATTTATGATAATGACAAGCCTCGTGTACTTGAAACCCTCGATCAAAGGACCAAGTGCACAAAATGACCTCCCAAAATGCTTCTCCACCAATGCCATATTGGTCACTATGTTGGCGTTGTACGCTCCAAGAGGTAGAAGTATGATGGAAGCTGTCTAAGCGAGTCCTCTGGAATTCCATAAGCTATGTCCTTTGCTCGCTGTAGAGATCTCTAGGTTTTGGTGTATTCTACCTTCATACCATAATTCTCCTGCATGTCTTGAATCACATTTTTGGGGATATGATTTGCATCGAAGATTTTATCAGCATACAAACGACCAATTATTGATGCACGTACATGCCTATTTTGGCTTTGCTGTACAGTTTGAATTTAAGTGTGAGTTGGGACAAACTTGTGAATCTCCTATATTTGGCATCCAACTCTACACTGTGCATGTTTCTTGAAGATGCAATCTTTTTTATTCCTACATCGTGAGTCGAATCTTACCTTATCTGAACGTACCACGTGATAGGACAATCGGTTGTCGAGTGAATATTGACCGACTGCTGCCATCAATTCATCCTTACTATTAAAAATTGAATCCTTCCCTATCGAGCCCGCACGTGAAATGGTTTCATCATCGAAATAATGCACCTTTGCATCCTCACCGCAATCTATATTTGTGAATTGAGTAGAAAGGTCTGGTATAAATTGTTCAAAAGGAACTAAGTGTCTGACCCCATAGTCGAAGTTCATAGGGACATCATCATCAACAGTGCGGATATATTCTTCTTCATAATCATCATCATTATCATCAGTGCAAATATTTCCGGATGGCCCAGGTTCATCGTGTAGAGGTGGGAATGTCCCATCCGAATTCCTTTCGTATGCATTAACAAAGTCATCCATCGATTGATCACTACCATACTAATGTAATCTTTCAATTTTGTTAACGACCACCATTTTAGGATCAGCTTCCCCCTTCAAATACATGATCCCTTATATATCTTCAATTTCCATTAATTTAGTATTTCCATCGGATAATCTAGATGTAATTGAGATTTGTATGTCGAATTGGTTTAATCAATCTTCATGCAGGTTGTCATAGTTCTCCTAAAATCTTCATAACTGATTTTATTTGGTACGACTGCTGAACGCATCCTTCCACTTGGAGAACCATTGTGAAGAACAATTCTTATGTAATAATTTTCTGCAGGAAGTCAAAGAAAAATATATTAAGGAAAATGTACAAGTAATACTAAAAAGAAAAGGGGAGAAAAATCTTAATAAGAAAAAACGCTAAAAGGGTCTAAATATTTTTCTTTAAGAAAAAAAAAGGATGGAAAAAAAGGCTTGAAGGTCGAGATGACCATATGGAAGGTCAATATAATCCCTTCGAAGGTTGACCTTCTAGAATATCTATTGAACTTTTAAAAAAAAAAAAGTTTGAATGTCGATTTAATCCATTGAAGGTCGATATAATCCTTTAAAGGTCGAATTGATCCACTGGAATTTCTGTCCAACTAAGAAAAAAAAAGGCTTGAAGGTCGGCCGAAACCTCCTGAAGATCAATCGTAACCTATAGAAGGTCGGTCGTAACCTCCTGAAGTCTTTTCGACCTTCTGCAGTTTTGGAGCCAAATCAAGAGTAAATCAATGCCAAATACTCTGCAACTTCCTTTCTTTCCTCCCTTATACCAAACAAACAACACAAAACGAACAAACACTAGTAGTCAAAGACATTTATGAATCAAAATAAAAGCATCAATCACTATAACAGCAAAAAGGAAAATTAAGCTAAACTCAAATTTGGTCGAACGATGCTAGCTTGATCTTGTGAAGGAAAAAATCAACTCCTCTCCCAAATTCAGACCCAACTGCCGACTGTTTTTTTTTTCTTCAACAGGGAGAATAGGTTCGTTTCAAGTTCAATTTTTATCAAGAAAACTTTATCAATGATGCAATAGTTGTATTGTCTTCAATTCGGTTTTACAGCAATGTAATGGTAGTTGGGGTGTTTTGAATGTTGAGAGCAATATAGTAACTACATGTTAAAAGTGAATAAAGGTTAGTTTTATTTTTTGTTTTAAAGGAAAAAGTCAAAATAGATATAGAGTGAAAAGTTAGTTTTAAAATTGGATAAATGATGAAATGTTGTATAGATTTAGGTAAAATAGAAATCTTTCTATTCTAATTGAGTAGATATGAAAACACTCCACCCTATACTAATTTTTGATCCACCCATAACCTCCATCTCTCAAACTTACCCACTCATAACCTTCCATCAATTTGGACCATTAAATCACTAATGACCCAACCCATGTACCATCCATGCGATCTTTTTTAGGGGCATTTTTGTCCAATTTTTTTTTAAAAAAAAAACTTTATTCTTCTCTTCTCTTCTCTTCTCTTTCTTCTCGACCCTCGACCACTCTGTCACCAGCTTCTTTTGTTCCAAAATCTGTTTCCTTTGTCACAAAACTAAACGTCTACTTTACCCGCATTCTATGAAATGAAGCAACGGAATGGGCAATAATAGTCTCAAAAAGTGGCATTGCAGGAAGGTAATAATCAAGAATTTCTGTGCATTATCAAACCACTTTAACCCAGGCCAAGAGACTGAGTTCATCAATTCCTACCCTCGAGCTACAATTTCCCTTTTGAAAAGGCAAATTTTCCAGATAGATCATTAGAAAATACAAAACCCTCAAATAGAGCATTTTAGTCTCATCACTACTGTCAAAGGAAGAAAAGAAGTAAAACAGGGATAATTAAGACCTCTACGGCAGCAATAAAACTGGCATCACGAGAGAAGGCAACACAGCTGACAGATTTGGGCATCCGATGAGAAACCACAAGGTGCGACTTAGTAGACAACTCGACATCGTGAACCACAGCAATGCATCCGGCAGTATACCCACATTTCGAACTGGAAACTAACGAAACCAATCCATTGGCATTCTTGGTGGTCAAGCCTATAACTTCCTCCAATATCAGCTACAGATTAAAAACAAAAAGAGCAAGAAAAAATTGGAATTAATATCAAGAATAAGGAATAAAACAGTTTGGTTTTCGATCAAGGGCGTTCGTTATATACACTTGCCCGGGAAGTTGAATTTGATTTCTTGCATCCGTTCCCATATTCTATAGTGGCTTGAAGGCCTCCGACTTGGTCCTGCAGCGGAAGGTGGAAGAAACTGGTGACAGAGTGGTGGTGGGTAGAGAAGAAACAAAGAGAAAAACCTAAAGTCCAAGCAAAAGTATTGAAGGAGGCCCTTCTGTCCAATTTGACTGTTAACAACTGACGGAATCCAGTCAAATCCATTTCTTTTGACCTTTTTGAAAGGTAAATTTGGAAGAGAAAAAAAATGGAAGCACAGATATCATTTTCTCTCTCCTCCTAAATGACTCTCTACCTAATTCCAAGAATCCTCTCTTTCACCTTTATTGTAGATTCAATTTGTCCATTCTTCCCAAACATAGATATGAGAGTTCCTAGCTGGTGCTGTCCAAAACCCAATCTTACCACAGCCTCCCTATGTTTACATCTAATGTTTTTTGCCACCTAACACTCCCATCGCAACCCATCACTCTGTCATCCTCCTTATCCCCTTTTCTTCCCCAGTATTGTGTTTGAACAAGAAGATTGCCAATGTGGAGGAAATAATAGACTCATTTCAGTACAAAAAGAAGAAGCTTGTAGACTTACTGGGCCGATCATTTTTTTGTCAAATTGTTTGGTCTTGAGGTCTGACCTAAATTTGAGTCAGATAAAGTTAGTGAGAAAGTCTGGTGTTCCCCAGATTGGTATGCTATTGCTTTTGCTTTTGTTGTTGATGTTGCCAGCAAACCTCGGTTCTAGATGAACTAAGGCATCAAGCAAGTCATCCCTAGGTTTCGAATCATGTTGGTCTGCTCGTGTTCCTGCACAGTGAAGAGTCAGAGTAATAGGGTGTTTCCGAAACTCCTTCGAAGTTTAAGTTAGTTTGGTAGAGAGAATGCAGGTGTGAAAGTAGTAGTAAATGTCCCGTAATTGGATAGCTGGTGTTAACTTCTTTATATAGCTATGTAGTGGTGTGATTCATTTATGACCTTTCGATATAGAATGTGTAATGAACAGTACTGGTGTTGTGTGTTCGATTGAGCTATCTTTGAAAGTTTAAGTTTCAGAAACATAGGATTCGACCATGTATGTTTTGATCATGTACGTGTAGAAACTCATGTTTCGGCCTTTTGTGAGTGTGGAGACTCATAATTCGACATATGTAATTCGGGAAAATTTTTACTTTTAGAATTTTTTGACTTGATCTTTGTGAGACGTGCAAGTCTTGAATATGAACTTTCACCTTTAGGCTGAAAGTTTGAGTTTCAGCCTATGTTGTGGCCTAGTGTGATTTTGCCAAGATTCGGCCTATGTGTGATTGACTCTTGTCCATTCTATGCACGCATTCGAATCCAACTTAATCCATATTGGAGTCATCCGAACCGAACAGACTTAATCGGTACTAAAGTCAGTTGAACTGAACTAATTTAATCCGCACTGAAATCAACCGAATCCAACCTACTTGATCCGCACTAAAGTCAGCTGAACCGAACAAACATATCCGTTTCGGGTCCATAACTGATGTAATACCAGTTTTATTCTTGAACCCCATAAGGAGCATAATATAGAACTCACCACATAAGGATTTTTTATATTTATACATAGTTGATGTAGTATATCGGTTTTATGCCTGAATGTCGTAAGGCGCATAATACAGAGCTCGCCACATAAGGATTTTTTAGACTTACCTTGTGAGATGTAAGTCATGAACATTCATGCTTTGGAATACGATGGGCACCATATGATATTGTAGGCATACCTTGGTTACGGATGACTGAGGTATCGAGCAAGTCATCCCTAGGTCAGACACTTATCTCCTCCATCCCCTATGCCCGATTTAGCAGCCCACAATACAAACCCATCTAGGTCTTTTGTTTCGGTGGTCATTGGCTTTGCAAACCCCAAGACATTGTTAGACCCAATAAATGACAAAAATTATAAAACACCATAACAGAAATATTTCAATATAGAATATAAATAATAGAACCCGTTTGTAGATAAATAACTCGAGCCTACTGAATTCACAAAGTGTCATTAAGACAAAATTATTCCTTCATAACATATCGGATTACAGGAACAAGAGTCTCCCAGGATAGAACGGGTTTGTCTCTCTAAGTTGGTATAAAACTTTTAACGAAGACCTACGAACATAATTCTGGAAAAAAAATCGCACAAGCAGAGAAGAAGAAGATGCAGAGGTTTTTTTTTTTTAATGTTCTGTTTTTTTTTTTTTCCTGTCTATTTTCCGTAGATATAGGGAGCTTTTTATAGGAAAAATTTTCATGAAATGAAAAGACATAACTTTAAAAACAATAGCTTAACTTTTGCCTGAACAGACAAATCACTTCTCATTCATTATTAAAATAGGTTCCAACAGACAATCCATAAATAACCGAACAAAAATTCCAAATCCTTCCATGATTTGGTTTCCTCCAACCCAGCACCTGTATTTGGTTCCAAACAAATATTCTCTTACAAGGGCAGGTCGACTATTAAATTTTCTACCGAAGAAATTTCCGTGTTGGCCGGCTATGGGTTTCAATCAGTCGAGGTTGGTGGATTCGAAGGAGGAGAAGATCCATGTTTTCTCTTCCAAAATTTATCATCGAAAAAGGTCAAATAAAATGGGTTTGACTAGATTCCTTTAAATGTTAATGTTCAAGATGGACGGAAGTATCAGTTAATCCAAGAAAAAAAGGGTATATAAAAAGAGTAACATAATATCACATATTCTAGGCATTAAATGTAATAGAAATATGCCATTAGTAAAAATTAATTCAATATTATCTTTCCTTGAAATATGTTCAATTTTTGTGCTTCCCAAAGATATTTCACATATTTTCCCCAAAGTTTGATTACCCACTTCATAAACTTTTTAACCATACAAGCCATAAGTGAAATTATGAGTATTCTCCTAAATCATATCAATTACCTCTAAACCAGGGCTTTTTAATAAGGTTGAGAATTTTAAAATTGAGTTTGTTTGAAATCACAATCATTGAACATAATTCCACATCTCATTACCAAAAAAAAAAAACCATTTTATTCCATATCGTTTCTCTATTACTTCTGACTTTTTTTTTAAAAAAACTCATATATAAGCATTAATAACCAAAATACTAAAGAATAGTGATTTTAACCTAAATATATACATTGGGATTCTACCTCTTCCATCAACATTATGGATCTTTTGCCCAAGGATGATTGAGATGAATTTGGTATCACTTGAGTCCCAATCCCATCCCTGCCCCTTTCAAAAAATGAAATTCTTTTATTCTCGGTCATACGAAATCATACAATGGTACTCATCACTACAATGGGACCGCACCAAATGCGAAACACGCTCACGTGAACAACCATCATGAAGTAAAGGTAAGCAATTCATTTCTTTCCAAAGATCTTAGCACTCAAATTTTCCCTTTATACTCTGTCTCTCTCTAACTTAACCATTGAAGGAGTCTCATGGAGATATTCTCATAGGCTCTCTTTGCAGTTAGATAACCCAAAATCAAAAAAGAATCCATCCAAGAAAATGAATCCATTTTTTGCATCATAGTTTCATCTGATTAAAGCTAACTTGAATATTAAAGCTTATGATAGGACCACTACCTCCTCTTTGAGCCCTTGCAAATTAGTGCTTATCTCATAAATTTCTTGTTCCTATAATACTAAGGGATCGAACACATGAGCTTGTTTAATATCGTCATCTTAAACATTAAATTCTTTGGTATCTTGTTTTCCCATGAAAAAAGTTTTAAAGGATAAATACTTTATTTAGGGTCACATTAAAATATAGGTGCATCCCCAAAAGCCATGTGTCCTTTGAATGGATACTTTTAGCCGCAGCTTTTCTTGGTCTCGTAGAGTCATTCTTCTTCTTCTTCTTAATAATAATAATTAATGGGTGAAACGGGCATGACTCGAACTAGTCAATTCAAACGGGTAGGATCCGGACAAAAGTCTACCCAAATGGGTCGGAGGGCCACATGCTTTCAATACCTGAAAGTCAGACTCATAGAGTCAACAAGGACATTAGGGCAAACAGCCAGCTACCACCGACCTCTCAATTCATCGACCCAGAGGTCCCCGACCTCCTAAATGAGCTCAAGCTAAGGTCTTGCCTGATTCCGACTTCAACATGGCAAGCTCCAATCCAAATCATAAATCTTCCATGTCACGACCACCGGTACGTGACTCCTAGCCACTTTAAAGAGCCAAGGATCACTCAGCACGACCTCACCAAAAGAGATGTTCGGGATCCTCAACATCCACGGGGAGAAAGTGAAGTTGGTCTGAAGGTCGGTTAGTAAGCTCATAACTCTCACAGAGAAGTAAATGGCAAGATCTCTCGTTTCAGGGAAACTCCATGATCTTAAGAGATATTGGCGGGATTCAACTAAATCTCACAATTATCCTAACCGTCTATTGTTACGTAAGACAGAACCCAATTTCAGGAGGTAACTGACTTCCTTTCTCCCCCTCTACTTAACAAAAAATACAATCAGTCTAAGGACTAAAAGAAAAGAAAAAAAAAGAGTAGAGAACTGTCTTTATCGGAAAACTCTTTCAAAATACTAACTTAGGCGTCGGAGCTCTTCCCTGGGTGATAGCCCACTCCGATGACCTCTTTTTCTTATCTTCTCAGGCTGCTGATTACGGAGCTCCATCAAGATCTGTAGGATAACCCGGTCCAACTCCTTTAGACTCCATCAATAACAATTATTAAATAAAGAGAAAAAATAGTTCACATTTTAATTACTCGAAATTAATGTAATTTTTTTCTTTATATTTAAATAACTATTATGAAATTTCTTTGCTCGTTAAAAAGGGGGAAAGAAAAAATTGCCAGTCCAAATATTTATTAGTTATCAATTAAATGTTTTTGTCTTCGCTCCATTAATGTTAGACTGTATAATGTTATTATTCATTCTTAAAGGCTTTGAGAAAGAAAAGAGAAAAAAACCAATTAGTTTGGTCCGATAAATGGATAAGGTCATTGTTCGGCCCAAAAGTTATTCGGGTATGCCTTTTCTCATCCAAAACAGTATCCCATTTTCGGATAGACAAAGAGAAATTGGGAATCCAGCAGATTCTGATGGCTCTTGAGGACATGGAAAAGACATTTTTTATCACATAGGTCGGGAGTTATTACTACACCAAGATGCCTTTCAATTTGAAAATGTCGGGACAGAATTTTAGCATGCACAAGATTTTCAAGAAACAACTCAGGCAGAACATCGAGGTCTATGTGGATGACATAGTGATCAAATCCAAAACTACAGAAGATTTCATAGGAGACATCCAAAAAACTTTCCAAACCCTAAAGACTGCTCACATGAAGCTCAATCCGGAGAAATGTACCTTCGGGGTTTCTGCAGGAAAGTTCCTAGGCTTCATGATCTCGAAGAGAGGTATCGATGCCAACCTAGACAAGATCAAAGCTCTATTGGGTATGCAACCTCTTAGGAACTTCAAAGAGGTACAAAGCTTGGCAAGAAAAATGGCACCCCTGGGACGCTTTATCAGCAAGATGGCAGACAAAAGAGAAAAATTTTATGAAGTCGTAAAAAGGCCAAAGGACTTCCAGTGGTCTGAAAGCTGTCAGGATGTGTTCATCAAGTTGAAGAATCTTCTGGGTAAGCCTATTCAACTTGTCTCCCCAAAATCAGGAGAAGAAATCTGTATGTACCTGACCGCAACTGAAGAGGCAGTGAGCTTAGTATTAATAGAAGAAAGGTCAGGTCAACAATTTGCCATTTATTATGTTAGCAGTTTACTTTGGCGTCTAGGACCTCGAAAAATTTTTGTACTTTATCATTATCACCTCAAGGAAATTAAAGCCGTATTTTGAAGCTTACCCCATAAGACTCCTAACCAACTTACCGTTGAAATAAGCTCTGGCAAAGCCTGAACTTTCAGGCAGGACAACGAAGTGGTCTCTCGTCCTCTTAGGGTATCAAATCCAGTTTGAACCAAGGAAGGCCATCAAAGCTTAAGCCCTCTCAAACTTTGTAGAAGAATGCACCAGAGCTCCACTGGAGCGGACAAGTACTCGCAAAGAAAATATATGGACCATGTCACGGATGGGCCCTCGGAAAAAGAGAATTCAAGTGCGGGGATTGTACTAATCAGCCCTGAGGGAGTGAGAATCCCTTACTTTGTGAAGTACAACTTCCTAACCTCGAACAATGAATTCGAATATGAAGCTCTCTTAGCAGGTCTAAGGCTTATAAGAGCTCTCAGGGTGCGGAAACTACACACTAAAACAGATTCACAAGTCAAAGCCAGCCAGGTCACTGTGGAATACAAAGCAAGAGAAGGTAATATGGTCAAGTATCTCAAAAGAGTAAGAGAAATGATTTCAAAACTTGACTACTTCCTCATTAAGCAGATCCCAAGAGAGCAAAATTCAAAAGCAGACACACTATCCAAAGTTTACCAGGAGGTAGTTGAGACCAATGCCGAGCTACTCATAGAGTAGTTATGCTCCCCCAGGATCAACCAAGAAGAAAGCCTGGCTATAGAGGATCACGCAGACTGGAGATACCCAATCTTCAGAATCCTTAAACATGGTGACCTCCCCGAAGACCAGAAGGAAGCTAGCCAAGTTCGGAGATGGGCACCTCATTACATCCTGATATGAGATGACAAGGTATACAGGAGGTCATATGCATGTCCACTACTCTAATGCTTAAGTCCGGGGGAAGGCAAATAAGTGATTGACGAGGCACATAGCGGCATATATGGCTCTCATGTGGGTGCAAAAACTGTAGCCAAGAAGATCCAGCGGACAGGGTATTATTGGCCCACAATGGTCGCTGACATTGAGACAACCATTCAGAAATGTACAAGCTGTCAGTTGTATGGGAACAAATCACATCTCCCAAATGTGAAAAACCAACCAATCAATGCCAAAGTGCCATTTGACATATGGGGAATTAACATCCTTGGACCCTTCTCAAAAGGAGTAGGGGGTGCCAAATTCCTAATAGTTGCTGTGGAATAATTCACTAGGTGGGTTGAAGCAGAGCCAATGATAGTGATCTCATTGCAAAAGGTTCAATCATTTGTGTGGAGAAGTATTGTATGCCGATTTGGGACCTCTCAAGCCATCATTTCACACTATGGCCGGGAGTTTACTGGTGACCCATTCAAAACCTTCTGCGAGAATCTTCACATTAAACAAAGATTGACCTCCGTTGCTTACCCTCAAGCCAATGGGCTAGCAGAAGTCACAAACCGAACAATCCTAGAAGGACTAAAGAAGAGGCTCATTGAGCTCAAGAAAGAAGGTCGCCACGCAGACTGGCCAAATGAGATCCCAAGTATACTCTGGGCATACAGAACCACACCTAGAAAATAGTTAGGAATATAGAACCTAGCTTTAGTAGTTTACTTTGGTTTCTCTTTCCTAGTCTGATTAAGAACATAGAACTTCTACTATTATAAATAGAGCTAAAAAAATTCAAACTAATATCAATAATATTTCAGAGTTTATCTCTCTTTCCTTGTGAATTCAAGATTTTGTTCTTTCTTTCTTTGTCCTTTAACTACTTTAGATTGAAGTTTGATTAGAGGAGAAAAACCCAATTTTCATTGTTTTGATTTTCTGACGAGTTCAGAAGTCAGATCTTTGAAAAAGCCTCAAACTTTGACGGGTTATCCAAACTGTTTCGACACTATTCATTGATACTGTTTCAGCATACCGTATTGTTCACTGTTCATCGCATTTACTGTTCATCCAAACTAAAAGTTGCAATTTTTATTGAGTTCCTAGTATTAGGTTTCCTCTAGAATTCCTTAATATTCAACCCGCCACATCCGTTTGCTTCAATTGGTATCAGAGCCGAGATCCACCATGTTAGGCGGAAACATAGATCCGATTGTGGTTGCAATTTTGGATGAATTGCACAGAAGTAGAGAATCGCAAGAAAGGGAAAGGGAAGAGTGCGATTGAACCATGCAGCAGATCCTAGAAAACCAGAATCAACATATGCAAAGCTTAAAGCAAATGATGCAGCAACAATTAGCACTCCAGTAACCACCCCTTTCACCAAAACCCACCGGAAGACTTCCAAGAAAGAGGAACTTGAGTTTTGAAGAGCGACTTCAAGTGCCTAAAAATAGTCATCATCTTAAGAAAGAAAGAAAGCCGGAAAAAGGAAAATCCGTTCTTTGTACGGTGGAAAAGGAACCTAATATGGAGGTTGAGAGTAAGGCCCTAGTGAAAGCAAAGGTGTCGAAAATTTCCGTTATGCCTAAAAGGGAAGATGAAGAAACTGGTCCATTCGGCCCTGAAGATTTTAAGTTTGCTTGTGGAATAGGTCCAGTTCGTGAGCCAAATTTTCAGGCTGGTGGTTCATATGATGATAGGAGGTTTATAGATGAAAGATTTCCCAAGAAGAATGTTTACCCATGGGGAGGCTTTCATCGGGAAATACTGGAAAAGGAGAACTACCCACTACCACCAATTTGTGGAATCAGTTAGGGAGGAGATCCTACAATGATGAATATCCTAGAGAGAGGGATACACGGTGTCATGAAAAAACCATATCTGTATTCATATGACATGGATTCTCGTAATGTGGATCACTACCGCGATCACGGATTTGACAGGCCTACTGGGTATGGGGGCCATGACCTTGATGATTATAGGTATGATGAGTATGACTTGAGGACTCATATTTCTCATCAAAGTAGAGAGGATAGCAGTGAGAGAGATTACGATCATGGTAGACACAGTTATGATTCTGATTATGAGTGGAGCATAAGAGATGGAAACTGGAGTAGACATGATTCCCGTGACCATGAAAGAGAGCTTTGAGTCAAGAAAGGGATCAAAGTCCATACAGAAAGCATGATCACTCACACACTCGATCTTGATCTCAATCTCGTAAGCAGGATGATCACCTCAGGTCAAGATCTCCTCGAAGTCAAAGTCAAGGTAGAAGTCACAGGGAGAACAATTATGATGAAGGTCGATATGAGAGAACTGAAAGGTAGAGGGACCGTGAAGATAAACATCAAGATGACCATTACTCTGTGTCTCCATCAGCTACCATTGAAGTAAAATTTCTCTCTTAGAAGAATACAGAAGAAGATTTATACCAGATACTTGCTTAGTGGGGACCCCTTTGTCATGTCCGTGTGATCAAAGAACGTAACTCTAGCACCTCTCGAGGATTTGAGTTTATTGATTTCCCTTCTGTGGTTGCTGCACATGCAATGATGGATAAGCTGGGAGAAGTTGGGACGCAATGCTTGCAAGTTCAAGCTACTAGAAGACTACAGTATCTCCAATGTGTTCAATGTGCAACATCTTTCCTGCTTCCATGGAGACACACGAACTTGAGGACAAGCTCTCTTCAAGAGGGGCAGTCTGAAGCAGAGCAAGTAGACGAGCATGATCAAGATTATTTAATAATTTTATTTCCTTAGTTAGATAGAATTTTATGTAGAAACTTGTTTTTTTTTTTTATTGTTTTCTTCCTGATTTTTATTTCCTAGTCTGATTAGGAATACAAAATTTTGCTTTAGCTGTTTACTTTGGTTTCTATTTCCTAGTCTGATTAGGAACATAGAACTCCTACTATTATAAATAAGAATAAATGCCTAAGTGCTAAAAAAATTCAATCTATTATCAATAATATTTCAGAGTTTATCTCTCTTTCCTTGTGAATTCAAGGTTTTATTCTTTCTTTCTTCGTCCTTTAACTACTTTAAATTGAAGTTTGATTAGAGGAGAAGAACCCAATTTTCATTGTTTTGATTTTCTAACGAGTTCAGAAGTCAGATCTTTGAAAAAGTTTCAAACTTTGACAGGTTATCCAAAGTTCAAGTTTTCCAAAACTGTTGTCATCACTGTTCACTGATTACTGTTTCGGCACTGTTCATTGATACTGTTCTAGCGTATTGTTCCAGCGTACCGCATTCTTCACTATTCATCCAAACTAAAAGTTGCAATTTTTCTTGAGTTCCTGGTATTAGGTTTCTTCCAGAATTCCTTAATCTTCAACCTGCCACATCCGTTTGCTTCACTACCTTCCCCAAAGAAAATACTCAATAGTTGGGGAAACATTTTCGCAAAATAATCCGAACCTGGAAAGATGGAAAGACCTTCAGGAGATACCGTGGCACAGGGAGCAACATCAAGGACCTCTTTGCCCCGAGCAACAGCCTCCACGAGCTCTTCCCCCTTCCTGGAAAGTCCTTTTCTAGCCTCACCGATTTGGGCCAAGGACTTTGTTACGGCTACCTCTTCAGGAGAGGCTGTCTCTTGGTCCTCTTTCTCCCATGGAAGGGAAGCAGTAAACTCGGGGCGACAAAGGTGGGAATCTGCAATAGGGTTGGTCTTTAACCATGAGCTCGTCCACAGTAGCAATATACTGGAATATTAATTGAGGTCCTAGCAAAGACTGCACATACTCTTGAAAAGTAGGGACCTCCTCTAGATTCTCCATAGCAAGGTTGCCCTCCTTGTGGCAGAGCCCCTGAAGTTCCTCCAGCCTAGCCTCAAGCACATATTATATTCCTCTTGCTCAGCCATTTTCTTCTATGTCGTGTCCAGGACTTTAGAAATATTCTTATTACCTGTTCTAGCTTCAGCAACATCCTTTTGGCACACAATGAGAAGATTCTTGGATGATTCAATAGAGGCGGAGAGCTCAACGACCTTCTTTTCCAGTTGGGTCTTGGCACCTTGGAGCTCTTCAATCAAGGAGGCAAACTCCCGGTCCTTGGAGACCCTCTCAACCTACCTCCTTAACAGCTCACCCAAGACCACATGGCCCTGCAAAAGAGAGAAAGAATAAATTCGTTTATAAAAGCTAAAAATGAGTAAGGACAGACCAAAGTCATCAAAAGAAACTTACTCCAGCGAGGAAGGAAGCCCCAAATTTCTCAACCTCCTCATCAGTTAACTACTAGCAAATCTCCCAGTCAACTAAAGGAACACACTCCATCATGAAGGATTGAGAATAAGGCCACTGGAATAAAGAGTCAGATGCTTCCCTGGCCAGGTCAAGGACCCACATTGCTTTTCCATCAACAGTATGAGCGTCCAAAACAGAGTCTCCAAGCTTTTTCAGAGTCCCCGCGACCTCCTCCATCGCATAACTGATGCAGTACAAGTAGACAAGCAAGATTAGGATTGTTTAATAATTTTACTCCTTTAATTAGATATAATTTTATTTAGAAACTTGTTTTATTTTTTTATTGTTTTCTTCCTGATTTTTTTTTTATTTCC
>JAOXNR010000013.1:1648335-1664499 GCA_028571225.1 Parsonsia alboflavescens
GTATAGGAAATTGTTATATAGTGCTACGGAGCACATCTTATGAAGTCTCTAGTTAAGTCTCTAATAGTTAAAATTAATGATCAACTGTCTTTTTTAAAAAAAATAAAAAATAAAATTTAATCAAGTATATCTATACTTTAATTTATCCTTTTCAGGTTTTGTTTATAAAAAATATATCTGCGAAAAATTTTTTAAAGAGTAATTTTGACCGTTAACTTTAATCGTTAGAAACTTAACTAGAGCATTCCATAGCATTATCCTATATATACATATATATATATATATATATATATATAAAGGAAAGATTCCAAATCAAGGAAGATTCACGGATTTGAAATCTTTTTTTTGTCACCTATTTTTTTTGAAAGGTTAGATATTAATGAAATAGATTTTTTCATCCAAATCCAATGAACATAACTTTTATAATTATTAAATTAAAAAAAAAACCTTTTTATATTTAGTGAATATAATCTTTCACATTAAATAATAATAATAAAAAGCTACTTTTAAATAAAAAGTGCATAATTTAATGAATATAATCTATCATATTAAACAAAAAATAAAAGTTACTTTTAAATCAAAAGTCGCATATTAATGGCTAGTTTGGGGAATAGAGAAATAGAAAGAAAATAAGAGAAGTGGGAGGATGGATGGCAAATTTCTTATGTTTGGAACTTTACTTAGGATTGAAAGGAAGAGAAGTGAGATGATTCGAAGTGATGGAAAATCTTTTATAAGGAAGAAAAAGCATCATCCCAAAAGTGTGGGATCATTCGAAGAGAAAGGTAGGGATCCTTTCCACTTAAAGTGTGAAATACCCATTTTATCCATCTAATATTATTATATATTCTTAACTTTTGAATAAGAAGGGTTATTTTAGTAAAATTACAATCTTCTCTTCTCTTCTCTTCTTTTCTTTTCTAAAACTCTCAAATAACATCATTCACAAAATACTCCATCTTCTCTTCTCTTCTCTTCTCTTCCTTCTTAACTTAAACTTTCTCTTCTTTTTTCTCCACCTAAAAACTCCCAAACTAGATGTAAAAGTTTTAGTTTTCGGGTTAATCATACCCACCAAGTTGTAGCAATCAAGTTGAGGCTTGGGCGGGCGATATAGTCGAGCTTTCAAAACCATGGCTTCCAACTAATAGGATGTAACTAAAGCCCCATTTATTTTAGTTTTTGGAAGATTGGTACTTTTGATTCTCCACCTTTTTTGTTTTTACAAGTCTGGTTCAAAACCTTTTTTATATATTTTTTGGTCCCCTACCAATATTTTTTATGACTTTGGTCCATATTGATTTATTTTATGACCTTGGTCCATATGGATGACAAATTTCTTATGTTTGGGACTTTACTTAGCATTGAAAGGGAGAGGAGTGAGATGATTCGGAGTGATAGAGGATCTTTTATATTGAAGAAAGAGCATCATCCCAAAAGTGGGATCATTCGAAGAGAAAGGAAGGGATCCTTTCTACTTAAAGTGTGAAATACCTATTTTGTCCCTCTAATATTATTATAAATTCTTAACTTTTGGATAAGAAGGGTTGTTTTAATAAAATTACAATCTTCTCTTATCTTCTTTCTTACTCTGACATGAAAAAAGTCTCTTCTCTTCTTTTCTTTTCTAAAACTCTCAAATAACATTATTCACTAAACATTCCACCCTCTCATCTCTTCTCTCTTAACTTAAACTTTCTCTTCTTTTCTATCCACCTAAAAACTCCCAAACTAGATGTAAAAGTTTTAATTTTCGAGTCAATCATACACATCGGGTTATAGCAATCATGTCGAGGTTTGGGTGGGCGGTGTAGTCAAGCTTTCAAAACCATGGCTTCCAACTAATAGGATGTAATTAAAGCCCCATTTATTTTAGCTTTTGTAAGATTGGTACTTTTGATCATCCACCTTTTTCGTTTTTACAAGTCTAGTTCAAAACCTTTTTTATAATTTTTTTGGTCCCCCATCAATTTTTTTTATGATCTTTTTCCATATCGATTTATTTTAGTTTTTTTGATCCTCCACCTTTTATTTTTTTTACACAATTTGTACCAGAAATCATGTTTTAGGTAAAAAATTTTGACTAACTCAACCATCAATGACTTTTTTTTTGTTTTCACATCTAATTGTACCAAACATAATATATTTGGAGACTAAAGGTGCCAATTATCCCTTTTGTTTTCTTCAAAATTTTCGTTCTTTCCTTTTTTTCCTCAGACATTTCTCTTTCTTTACGTTTTTTCATTTTCATTTTTTTTCATAACATAATATGCATTATGTTAAGTCATAGTTTTATTTTTATTTAGTATATAATGCTTTATGTTAAATAGTAAATATTAGTGAATAATATATTATAATTTGTGTAAGGGCTTTTAACCCTTTTGATCTCTCGTATTTAGGTTACTCATCATAATAGAATCATCTTTGATCCAAACTAACATTCTCGTCAAGTCATAGGATGAAATTGGTCACATGACCAATTTAAAAGGTAAAAATGTCAATGATTACATTTGAATTTAGGATTAATTTGAATTGTGATGGAAGTTGGATTCTCTAATAATTTAGATTTTGGTAACTTGAGTTAGTTTGATTTGTCCATTAACCATATGATAAATAGGTTTTTCTAATATTTTCTTTGAAATATTTTAATAACATTTTTGCCCTTTTAAAATTGGTCATATATCAATCACTTGACTGGTTCAATACTTTGACTTGGCAAAAAATGACAATTTGAATCAAAACAGTTGGTCGTAATATGTTGAAGGATTAGACTAAAGAAAAATATTTAAAATTAAACTATAATTTGAATTAAAATTAAAGGACAAATGAGAAATAAAAAAATATTAAATTTCTTTTTAAAAAGGAGAAAAATAAAAATTCCATAAAAATTGTAAAAGTGTTTTTATTTTATCCAAACAGTTTTTTTTTTTTTTTTAATTTACTTTTACATTATTACATCTCACTAAATTTTAATAAACACATTTTCATATTTAACTAATTTTTGGGCCAAAATGAGCCCAAACTTTTAGCCCGCTAACTTAGTCTCCTCAAAGTTACTCAAGGAATGCCAATCAATTATTAATGGTTTTTTAAATTACACTCCATTAATAGGCACTTTTTCGGCAGATGTGAAGTGGGCCAGCGGCTTCAACCAACTTACAAATGAAGAAAACGCAACACTGGATTTTTTCAGCTCTAGATTAAAGCTGTTAAAATGGATTAAGTTCCTTGGGATCGAGCTAGCTCTATTTCATATTTTTTAAGAGTTGAGTTTAAAAATCCAACCCCAATGGCAACAATGACTTGTTACCTAGATCCTTAAGTGTCAAGATCAAAAAGGGTTGAGAGAGGATCGGGTCAGACCAAGCCTATGGGGTCAAAGATATTAAAAAAAAAAAAATTCTAGGGTTTGGATTATCTCTTGTCTAACTTATCTTATTTATTTCTTGGTTTCTTTTCTTACACACACAATACATTTATTATGTTTGGTTTGTATACCATTTTCTACATTTTTTTTCTTCTAATTTTTATTAACCTTTTTTACTGCAATTTTATTTTAGTGGTGTGAAAAATTGAATTGTTTTATTTTAAATATTTTTAAAATTAAAAAATATAATATATAAAGGGTTGGTCCGGCTAGGTCCTTAGCTCTTGTGGGATTGGATTGGATTAAGGTTATGAATAGCCCTTCAAAAAATGGAACTGATCAATCCAAATCCTTTAAATTTTCTGGCCAAAGCCCAATTTACAGCTCTACTCTAGATTGCTCGTCACTGTGCCAAGTGTATAACAGTATTCAGGACACAAATGGAACCTGACAAGATGATCAAGATACTTTGAAGCATATTTTGCAAAGGAAATTTGATGAATTTAGTTCCTAAATTAATTATTTTTTGATAATTTTGATCCCTATTTTATTAATTTTTGTCATCAATTGATGCCCGATGGAGAATGTTTGGATGGTTCCATAGGTCCAGAGTGTAGCTAGATTTTCTTTGACGTACGCCATATCTTTTCTTAAATTGATATGACTATTTTACATAAGTGAGGTGTAAAATATCTTAGAGTTCCTTCAAACTTAATTTTTAGGGCAGATTCTACTTTCCAATTTTGGCATAATTTTATTTTCCAAATGTACATTTTCGTATGAGAATGAGCTTATCTATAGCATTTGCACAATTCTCCCTTATTTTGGAATTGAATGTCTCTAATTCTATTTTGAGTTGTTGAAAAATGAATGTTTCATTCATTTTCTAGATTAATTAAAATTTTTATTAACAAATTAATAGTATTAAGTTTAAAATTAATTAAGTTGACTAATTTTCTTAAAGTTTGTGTAAGTAAAATTAAAATATTCAATTCTAGACGTACGAAGTATTATTTATTTCATTGTTAAATTTAGATCTTTAAGTATTTCAATTACTTTTAGAAAATAATGTAATTTTACTTCAAAAAATAGTCATATTAAGAAAAAAAAAAGCTCAGGAAAGGCTTAATATATATATAAATATAAAATATAATATAATAAGAAAAAACAAAAATGAAAAAATTCAAAAAAAAAAAAAAAAAATCTTGTAATAAGAAAATACTATTGTTAAAACTATACGTAATAATAATAACTAAAAGTTTGTATATGGGTAACTTGTCTTTTTAGTACACTCTATAGAAATTCAAAAATCTTAGATTTGGAGAAGGAATGGAGATTACCAAGCTTGAATTCAGCAACCCCACTGAGATTGGAATCCATCTATTTGCAAAATGGAAAGGGAAGTAGGAAAAAAAGAAACCAAAAGCCATGTCCTTAGTGACTTGACAAGCAGCCATTAAGCATAAGGAAAACAAAGTTTTTTATAGTGGAACAAAGTTCCCAATTGCCCATTCATTATCCACTCTCTCATCACTAATCATCATTCAACTTTGTTCTTTAAGCTAAGGACCTTTCTTCAAGTGCTTCCCCAATCATTTCAATTTATTATAAGGGGAAGAATCTATTCTAAGGTTTGTGTTGTATTATATTAAAAAAAAAAAAAAAAAAACTCAAAAGAAATCATTGGTTCAATCCCTATGAGAGCCTCTCTCATATCATGGATTCATCATGCACCCATTGCTACTAAATTGTTAGATTAACAAAATTGTCCACTTCTTTGCAATAATTCTTGATCCAAAGATCAATCACTATCTTTCTTGAATTAGTTCAAATGTCAAAATCCTTAACCTATTGATTTAACCATAACAAACTTGATATCATATTGCCATGATTTTTGAAATTTGTATATATGATGTTTGATATTGATTGGATGATTGTTGTTTTCTGTTTGTATTATATTATTATTATTAATTTAGTTGAGAGATAATCTCATATTAGAATTATAGGCATAGATTTATCTTATTTGGAATTTGATTGTTAGGTTATCAATTTCATTCTTACAATATTTGTCGATTTGACTCTAAATTTTTTCAATCAAAGATGGAATTACTTTACTTTTGATAGTTTCCCATTTATTGTTTCTGATAATGAACTATCCCTTAAACACTAATATGAAGAAGCAACTCAAACTCAATTTTAATTTTTTCACTATTTTTCCATATAAAATTAAAGGGCTTATTTTAATTGTAAAAAAATATTTTTCCCCCCTTTTTCCCCCTTCCCAACTGGCACCTATATTAACATGGAGGTCCACTAACATTCCTCCTAACCTGTCAAAAATATTTTGGGAAAATTCTCTTTCTGCCAGTCTGCAAGAGAGTAAGATTCCCCCACTGCCAACGCAGACCCGTTTCCCTCCTACACACGTTTTTTCGTCAACTTCAGGAGAACGACGCCGTATCATTGGAATCCCAAATTCTTTATTCAAAAAAAGAACCTAAAGAAGAATCGCATATATTTTGCCGCATTTTTCCCCAAAAAGAAAAAAACAATATTCCCAATATTGGACGTTTCAAACACCGCCAACATCTTCCTCCATTGTTTCTTCCGTTTTTCTCTTCGGTCTTTTTCTTCCCAAATTCTTCATCCCGATCTCCTAAGTTAAGCTTCAATCTCTGTCTTTGATTTTGGTTCCCATTTTGATTTTGGGTTGATTTCGGATTTTTTTTTAAAAAGGAAAGTTAAGTTTTGTGATTTTGTTTTGGATTTGAAACGGTTAGATCTGATTGTTTCTGGATCTGGATTGCAGGTTTGGGGAGAGGAGATCGTTACTGATTAGTAATAGATATTTATAAAGATGGCGAATAGAGTGGATCATGAGTATGATTATTTGTTCAAGATCGTCTTGATCGGAGACTCTGGAGTCGGAAAATCTAACATTCTTTCCAGGTTTACTCGGAATGAGTTCTGCTTGGAGTCAAAATCTACCATCGGAGTTGAATTTGCCACGAGGACCCTTCTGGTTACTATTTTTTTTCCTTAGATTGCCTTTTGTTTTGTTTCTTGGAAATAAGCAGATATATGAACTTGCATGTTTTCTGGTAGTTTCTTGTTCATTGATTACATTCCTTGGATTTAAGTTGTAGACTTGTCTGCCCACATGCTTATTTTCGTCAGAAGAGAGGGACATTGCTCATAGGTTGTTTGGAGGGATGAATACTTTTACATGCAAAATTACCCCCCACCACCCCTTTGAAGTTGGGTTTTTTTTGTAGAAGTGGCCTGAATCGGTTCCTTAATCTGTTCAGAATAACATCATATCAAATGTTTGACTATGGATATCATTTGTTGAAATACCAACCTAAAATGTGACCTGTAAAGGAACAGCATGTTTTGTTATCTTTACAAGATGGATTGTGCAACTAAAAACTTTGGAATTACCATTCATAGCAAGATCTCTGACATAATTGTTCTGGTCCATAGCCTCACAGTTCATGACATTTTTAAATGCTCAGCTGTTCAGTTAACACGCATAATTCTGGGTGCATGAATGCTCTGTCGTGAAAGGAACTCTTGTTATGCTCTGGGAGACTGGGAGCATGAATTTAATAAGCATCTAAGTTTTTCTGATATGTATCTATTACATGTTTATATCGCAAATAAGTATATTAAGGTCTGTACTTCATTCATTCTCATAGTTTGAGCTACTTATTTTTCAAATTTTGATCAAATGGTCTCATGGTGCTGAACTTCTTTTCCCTTATTGACAGCGTCCATACATGCTTGTCGAGAATTGGTTCTGAAAATATGTACTTTTGCTAGATGCACTTGGTTAATTGTTGGCTAAGAGATGATGTTTGGTATTCATGCAATCTGATTTAGTGATTTACTTAATCTACACAGATAGAAGGAAAAACTGTCAAGGCACAGATATGGGACACTGCTGGACAGGAAAGGTATCGTGCAATTACTAGTGCCTATTATAGAGGAGCTGTCGGTGCACTTCTTGTCTATGACATAACCAAGAGGCAAACCTTTGACAACGTCCAAAGGTGGCTCCGGGAGTTGAGGGACCATGCAGACTCAAACATTGTCATTATGATGGCAGGAAATAAATCTGACCTCAATCATCTTAGATCTGTTCAAGAGCAAGATGGCCAAAATTTGGCTGAGAAAGAAGGACTTTCTTTTCTTGAGACATCTGCGTTAGAAGCATATAACATAGAAAAGGCTTTCCAGACTATTTTGACAGAAATATACCATATTATAAGCAAGAAAGCTTTGGCAGCACAAGAAGCAGCGGCAGCCACTGTTGTCCCAGGTCAGGGTACCACCATCAATGTCGGTGATTCATCTGGTAATGCGAAAAGAGGTTGTTGTTCTACTTGAGCTGAGGTGTCTGGGATCCAAGGATGTGGCATCAAGCAGAAACATTTTGTTTCTCTTAAATTTGTTTTTAAATTTTTTCCCATTTTGGCAAAAGCAGCTTGTAGAATACTTCTTTAGTTGCAACAACAAAAAGAGATCACTGATGTTAAAATTATTTTTAGTCTTTAGGAGGATCTGTGGTTCATCTAAAAGTTGTTTAACTTCTCTGCCTCTTGGAAATCTCTAGCATTTGTCAGAAATGGCCTAGTCAAATTTAATCATCTGGGGGAATGACTGTGTGACATGAAGAGGTGGTCTTGTATGTGTAGTAGTATCCATTGAGTTCCCTTTTTTCTTGTATTAAAAAGTAATTCGTTTTTCATATAAATGATCCTCATTTCTCTGTTCATTTTATAACTTAAACCGATCAATTTTAATAATTGGAGCCTCTCTTGCATGCTCATAGTTTAATTTTTACATTTCATCGACTCCTTAAACATCAGTCGTCCCAACAACCCCTCTGTGGATTAAAGAATTAAGAAGGGGTGCCAAATTTTCTCCGTTTTGCTTATTCTTTGATTCGCCGTCCAGATAGAATTGTTCCGGCCTGCATTTTTCCTCCACAAATATTTAAACAATTCCAAAGTCATTCAACTGATAGCATGTCTTTAGTTTTTTTTTTTTTTTTGGAACTCTTGACGATTCGAACCGGCAATAATATTCAAAGATCTGTCACCTGTCTCTACCTTTCATGTGGTCTTTGATTTACGGGTGAGCAGCGGGTCGGTTAACCGACCCAACCTGACCTCAAATGGATTGAGATGGGTTGGATTTTTTGGTTAATGGGTCAGTTTGAAACCAAACCGATTTACAGTTGGGTTCTGTTCGGTTGGGATTTATGATTGGAGGTGTAAAACACTGTAGTATGCCGTCATAGCTCCGCGGCAGAATGCCTGGTTTTTAGTTTAGGTGGTCCTGGTTTCGATATACCCACAAGGTACCATTTTGAATTTTTTTAATTTTTTTTATTTTTCTTCTAAAACTATTCTTTTCATTCAACTACTGCTTTCTTCTCAGCACCAATACTTTTTTTTCTCCATTATTTGTAATTTGTATTTGCATTTTTTTAGATAATAATTCTTTTAATTTTAATTTTAATTTTTCTTCTAATTTTTAATATTTCATCTTAATTTTTTTTCATTTTTATTGATAGATTATGAAATTAATCTTTTTTCTCCACACGGTGCAATTTTGATTTTTTTATTTTGATTTTTTTGTTTCTTTTGAAGTTATTCTTTCCTTTCAACTACAGTTTTCTTCTCAACACTAATACATTTTTTTCCCCATTATCTCTAATTTGTATTTGCATTTTATGAGATAATAAATGTTTTTTTTAATTCTTTTAATTTTAATTTTTCTTCTAACTCTTAATATTTCATCTTAATTTTTTTCCATTTTTATTGATAGATTATGAATTTAACCTTTTTTCCCAAAATTTTTTACAATTTTTATTTTTCCTCTGAAATTATCCCATTTTTTTAACCTTGATAAATGATACTATTTATGGCTTGTTTAAAGAGTACTAAGGCATTGCAATTCCCCAAAGTTATTTTTTGTGAACTATTTAGAGATTAGACCATTCACAGTTATTTTTTATGTAATTATTGCGAGTTTTTGTTATAGTTTGAAGTTTGAAACATTTATATTTTAGTTCATCTAGAAGTTGGGTAATTTCGATTATCCATTGGATAACCGAATAAAAACCAAAACCGAACATGAAAAACCGAAACCGAACCAACTATAGGTAGGGTTGATTTTGGATTTTCTCCTTTGAGAAAAAAAACCGACTTTAAAAACCGAAACCGAATCGAAACCGATCCAAGCTCACCCCTACTTTGACTTTCGGGAACAGAATAAATCATTCTTTTGTTTTCTCACAATGGCCGAACATTTTTATCCTCCTGGTGATCATTTCCATTTGGAATAGCAATAAAATTGAGAAAGCGGTAGAATGGAGAGAACAGAGGAGCATATCACAGAATTTGACTAAGAATGTTTATACATCCTGTTCAATTTGTATTGTGACATGATGAATTCTAAAAGATTTTTCACAATATTCCTTTGCCTTGTTGAGAATCTCATTGGGGTTCGTTCCTTTATCAATCACAGCATGGCAAGCCAATACAAACTTCCCAGATGTAATAGCCCAGACATGCAAGTCATGAACATCATGGAGGCCCTTGATACGCTTCAGACCACTTTCAAGTGAAGCCATATTGATCTCATCAGGTGTCCTCTCCATTAGTATAGAGAAGATATCTTTGAGGATGGGAATGGTAGTGCTTAGAGCCAAAATGGAGAACAGGAGAGTGCTCAGCAGATCAACCACCAACCAGTCTGGTTTTAGCCATATGATGAATCCAGCAATCATCACTCCAAGAGATTGAATGAGATCAGTCATAACATGCAAGTAAGCGCCTTGGATATTTATGTTCAAGATTCTTATCTTCTTCTTCTCCGGGGAAGTTGATACCAGCTGTGTGTCATCGCTGCCCTTCTCACATAGCTGCTCCTTTTCGTGATTGTGGTGGTGGTCCTCCTCACAACCATGATGATGATATTCATGAGAATGAGAATGATGAGAATGCTCATGGCCAATCCAGAAAATCATGAAAAGGTTCACCAAGAATCCAAATCCAGCAATGGCAAACATGAGTGGCCCATTCACCTTTGTGTTTTTATGAAGCATTCTGTCAATTGCTTCATATATTAAAACCCCTGAAATAAGCCATATCAACTGTACAGAGAGAAGGGCTCCCACAACTTCAAGACGATTGAATCCAAAGGACTGCTCTCGTGTTGCATCCCAGCCTGACACCCAAACTGTAAAAAGAGAAATAGAAAATCCAGCAATATCTGAGAGCACATGAGCTGCATCTGTAAGCACTGCAAGACTATTGGCTTTTATGCCTCCAACAACCTCAGCTAACATGACTATAAAGTAGAAGATTATTAACCCAATGAGTTTCACTTTTGACTTTGATCGTTCTGCTGAATCTATAATACTGTATTCCTGAGTTGAAAATGAACATATATGACTACATGAAAACTTTAGCTGCTCAGGATTGGTCTTATGTTTTCCTGGGGATCCTGGCACACGTACCTCCAGGATCTGAAGGTCTCCTTTTGAACCAGAATCTTCCTCTTGCCCCATGCCTTCTACAGGATTCAATTACCCGAATCAAAAACTTATCAGCATAGATCAGAATTGACTTATCAGCTACTTGTAGATTCATGCCAATCAATTAAGAAAACAAAAACATGGTTTGTGACAAATTTCTAGGTCATTTGAATTTCAGGATGTCTAGGTGATTGCAGCCCATTTTGTAGATTTGCCAATTCTTACACATACAGAAGTCAACAATGAGAAGAACCTAAGATACAGATGGCATCCATCACTGCATCATTTAATTCATTCCATGTACTGAATTATAAAAACTGCCACATTCTATCAGTAACCATTCTACACTGTTGTCTCTCATTTTAATTCAAACTAGCATCAATCATGAAACATTTTCTTCTTTTAGCAATCCCAAAATCTTGACCAGAATCATTTTCTAAGCTATTCTTTTCCATTTTGCAACATACCAATTACTACCACAAAAACACCACTTGCAAGAACATTTATCGAATGAACATCATTGGTTGCAGCACATTGAGGCTTATGTTAAGCATAATACATTAAGAGATTCTCATCTTTGCAGGTCCAGCAATTAGCCAATTAAGAAAATATGGAGAGACAATCCATGAAGACAACAAAATTCATGTACTATGCAACTTGAGTTTGCACAATTCATTCTGAATTTAACAAATATAAAAGTAATCTGAAATTTGAAAGGTGGTGTTCTTGCGGGTGGGAACTAAATACCATTATTTCATACATGATTTCAATGGATACTGTAAAAGACTGATGGTAGGATTCCTAAAATGCAACCAACACATTCTTTATTATAAAATAATTTGACATTTATGCATTCTCCTACCAAACCTCCAAATTGGATATATATATTATTGTTAAAGATTCATATAATTTTTGTCAATCTTTTTATCGGACTCCTGATCTATTCTTTTGTTTTGAAAAAGAAAACCTCAAAATTTTCCAACTTGTCTCCATATCCGGATATGTATGATGAACAGGATGAATCATATCCACCCCATTTTGTCATTCACAGTCATAATCTCAAGATAAAAAAGATAAAAAGAAATGCAGACCTTAACATCATTTACAAATTCCCATCTCTCCATGGAAGATTTTCGTTTTAACAATCAAATAAAGCCATAGTGCCCAATTCAGAAATGATAACAACGAACATCCAAAAATTGCACCAAATCTTGGCGGAAGGGAAATTTGCAAGAAATTATTACCTGAAAATTTTCTGACAAAAACCAAGAAGGTGAAACCGAGGGAGACTCCGGGGTTCTTAACCGTGTTGAAGACCCATCAATTGGTAAAGTGCTTACAGATTATTCTGCATCATGCACTAACCCCTCCTCCTTAAAGAGAAAGGAAGGACTCAAAAAAGACCTTCGCCAAGATTCACGTACACCGGAAATCTTTTCCATCTTCTAAGTATGGGCAAAATAGCCTTTTTAGTCCCTTAATATTTATCTTTCAATCATAATAATCTTTGTTTTTTTTTAAATTTTTAATTCTTTAGATCCTTTAACAATTTACAAAATTACGATCTGTCATTTTTGTTATGAAGTTAAAGTGTGGCTGTTCACCTTTCTTTCATGATTATCTTTCCCCCATGATTATCTTAAGATATATTTATCTATCCTGTCTTATTCTTTCATATTCTGATCTTATCTCATCCTCTTCACCTATAAATATGAGGATTTGTAATCTCATTTGATTAACAAGATAGATGAACAAAACTCTTCTCTTATTTCCTCACTATTGACAAGATAGATGAACAAAACTATTCTCTTATCCGCTCAAAGGCTATGTAAATTAATAATTTTTCCTTTTTTCCTTTTCATTTGTTATAATTTCTTTACTTTATTTTATTAGCCTAATCTCACTATTCCTGACGTAGTAGTGAGATTCTTTAAAGATCCTTAAAGGATTCATTTTGATTCAGTATTATGGCTAATATCGAAAATCCCAAATTTCACCTCTTGGAAGTGAGTGGAAATAATTATCTATCCCGGTGCCTTTACATGAAAATGCATCTCCAAGAGCAAGGTCTCGCAAGTAAAATCTCTGAAAACGGAGTTTCAAATGAAATGGATAAAGCAAATGCACTGATTTTTATCTATCGACATTTTCCTGAGAGCCTGCAGATTCAATATTTATCCGTTCAAGACTCTCAAACCCTGTGGATGAGGTTGATGAAGGGAAGGCCACAAACAGCCCTCCACCAGACATCGATTGGAGGGAGTCTAGAGAGCGTATTGACATTACCTTTTTTTTTAATTTTCAGACAAAAGATGAATGTCAAAATCTCATGTCTGTAAACAAGGCAACGGGAATAAATACGATTGAATTGCTAGATCCTATTGTGAATATGTTTTCCTCATTTTTCGGTCTCTCTGAACTCTAAGTTGTTCTCAATAGAGACGTTCTCACAAACTCTCAGTTCTCTCTGCTCACCTCATTTCATTCTCTTATTTATAGGAGAACAAGGATGAGATCAGATTGAATAGAAAATTGAAGAAAAATGGAAGTTCCAGATGGTCCAACTTGGCAACTAGACAATAGCAAGTTGGCAAGAGTATGACAACTTTATAGAAAGTTGTAGAACCATGGAAGTTTCAGAAGGTCCAACTTGGTGGCTAGCCAATAGCAAGTTGCCAAGTATATGACAACTTTGTAGAAAGTTGTAGAATTATTCCTATTCGTGGATTAGCCTAAACAACTTTGGCTAATTACGTTTAGGTCCCAAACGAGATACTATCCATTAAGCGATACATTCTGAATGTGTGACCCAATAGGTAATTGTAAATTTGGCATTTGACATAGACGACATTTAATGTCATGTACAATAAACAGTGTCTAGCAACATATTATTGCAATCCAATTAACGAGAATGTCAGTGATACGACAAAACCTTCCGTGATAAAATAACATGTCTTAATCTCTTTGTCCAGGAAGTCATAGTTGAACACGAGTCATGGAACGTGTCATACTCGTAAAGTTAAATATCTCAATTCTCAGCTCCGAGTAGATTAACTAAACTGAATAAAATAAATATCTCATATCTATTTATTCAAGCATGGCCATGCATTTCTTAGTCTTACTCAACCAAAAATGCTAGACATCACTCTCTTGTTATATAAGAGGGACAAATCCTATCTTGATCATTCAACATTCCACAGCACAAATTAGGACATACTCAATATATGCCTTTATTTTCCACTCAGTTAAGAGAGACGTTTGACAATATCAAAGTATGCAATCTTTCATGTAGGAATCTTTGATGATCTCAAGTCAAATGATGAGACATAATTATTACAATGAAATCACCCATGACACTCATATAACAATCCATGAAGTGATTTCATGGTGGGTCAATCTCGTACAAGATAATCTACGTATAAATATGTGATGATTTGATATTTCATATCCATGACGACTGTCATCAATCAACACATACTAGTCTCAGTGTGTTATTGATATCTTAATCTCAATAACACTTGACTTGGGACATTTTAAGAATTGAAATAAACTATTCTAAGGATATTACAAAATTTATTTAATGAAACACAGATATTAAAGTAAATTATATAATGATTAAATAGCATCATGATACAAAGTTATGCTAATTAAGTAAAATCATCATATGTTCTTAGGGCATATCCAACAATCTCCCACTTGCACTAAGACCAATCACTCATGAATCTAATGCCCATTGATCTAGTGTGAAGATCATGTCTCTGCTGGGTCAGAGGTTTCGTTAGAGGATCAGCGACATTGCGTCTGTTGGTATTTTGCATATCTTGACATCCCCTCTCTCGATAATATCTCGAATGAGGTGATATCGCCGAAGTATATGTTTGGATTGCTGGTGAGATCTTGGTTCCTTAGCCTGTGCAATAGCTCCGTTGTTATCACAATAAAGCTCCACAGGATCAGTGATACTAGGAACCACCCCAAGCTCAGTGATGAACTTCTTGATCCAAACTGCCTTTTTTGCTGCTTTAGAAGTAGCAATATACTCGACTTTTGTCGTAGAATCAGCCACTGTTACCTGCTTTGAAATTTTCCAACACACAGCCCCACCATTAAGGTAAAACACGAAACCTAATTGCGATCGAAAATCATCTTTATCGGTTTGAAAACTAGCATCAGTGTAACCTGTTACAATGAGCTCTTCATCACCTCCAAAGATTAGGAATATATCCTTAGTATTTTGTAAATATCTAAGAATATTCTTAACAGTAGTCCAATGGTTCCCCTGGATCACCTATGTATTTGCTTGTCATGCTCAAAGCATATGATACATCGGGACGTGTACATAACATAGCATACATGATAGATCCAATGGCAGATGCATATGGAATCTTAGCAGATGCATATGGAATCTTACTCATGTGTTGTCTTTCTTCCTCTGTTGTAGGACACTATCCTTTTGAAAGATTTATGCCATGTGTTATAGGCAAGAATCCTTTCTTAGATTCTCGCATGCTAAACCTCTTTAGTATTTTGTCTATGTATGTACACTGACTTAGGCCAATCAACTTTCTTGATCTATCTCTATAGATCCTTCTACCCAGTATATAATTTGCTTCACCTAAGTCTTTCATGGGAAAACAACTCTCTAGCCAAGTCTTCACAGACTGTAAGTTGGGGATGTCATTCCAATAATAAATATGTCATCCACATACAATACCAGGAATACCACAATACTCCCGCTGAATTTCTTATAGACACAAGGTTTATCTTCATTTTTAATGAAGCCAAATTCCTTGACTGAATCATCAAAACGAAGATCCTAACTCCGAAATGCTTGCTTTAATTCATAAATGGATCGTTGTAGCTTGCACACCTTTCTAGAATTATTTGGATCGACAAAACCATCAGGTTGTGTCATATACACATCCTCGAGAAGCTTTCCATTTAGAAAAGTAGTCTTGATGTGCATTTGCCAGAGTTCATAATCATGATATGCTGCTATAGCAAGTAAGATCTTGATGGATTTGATCATAGCTACAGGTGAAAAAGTTTCATCATAATCAATATCATGAACTTGTTTGAAACCGTTGGCGACTAATCACCTCTTTTAAGTATGAACTTTACCATCCATGTCGGTTTTCTTCTTGAAGACCCATTTGCACCTGATGGTTTTTACCCCTTTAGGTGGATCAACCAAAGTCCAAACTTGGTTTGTATACATGGATTCCATTTCAGATCTCATGGCTTGAAG
>JAOXNR010000013.1:1672887-1685204 GCA_028571225.1 Parsonsia alboflavescens
AAGCTACCAGCTCGCTGATGACCTTCGGCCTGCTCCGCGACCTGTTTGTGGATGTTGAAAGGTATATAGGATTGCTATAAAACGCAACTAGCGGAGAGCAACTGGAGCGCAACAACCAAAACGACATCGTTTTGACTGCGAAATAAGTGGGCCTAAAGGATACATCCACTTATTTCACAGCCAAAACGATTGCGCTCCGCCATTGCGTTTTATAGCAATTCCGTGTATGTATATATGTTATGCTGCGTTTTATAGCAATTCCGTGTATGTATACATGTTATGCAGTTTCACTTATGGATTTTAATCCCAACATATTCAAACCCCCTCTACATGTGGTTAAAGATAAATTTCAAATTGTGTGTGGACTTTGGAGGTAAACCAATCCAATTTTAATCCAACTAAATCAATTCAATCCAATCAAAATCAATTATATCCAATTATTTAAGCGAATTAGTTGAATGATTCTTTTATTCAATCAATTAAATTGATTCGAATGTGAATAATAATAAACCGATTTCAACGGAACCAATTAGTTATGTTATTATATATTATATAATTGTTATGTATTTAATATAAATATAATATTAATACTAATAAATTAAAATTAAGTTTAAACATTAAATTATAAATTTTATTTTTTTAATTATAATTATAAATATAAATTATATTAAATAATAAACAATAAAAATAATTTTTTATATATAATTCAATTGAACGGATTCAATCCAATCCAATCCAATAGGTTTGGATTGAATAAGATGATAGTGAAAATATTAGATGAATTGAATGATTTTTTTTTTTTTTTTGTTTGATAATCAATTTAATGGGTCTGATTAGATAGATGGATATATCCGATTCAAATTGAACACATGAACATCCTATTTGGAGGTGAGCATTTTGTGTGAAACTCCATACCAATATGTTGCCTATGGATGTTCAAAACCTATCAAAATTGAACTAAATCAAATCGATAATTATTGACTTACAAACGATTTAAAATTTTCCTATTTATTTTGGTTCGGTTAAGTTCTCAATTCAATAAAAAAAAAGTAATCTGTTTGAATTGAATCAAATCAATTATTGTGTTCTTGCTGTAAGAATTTATACATTATATTTTGTATTTGATATTATTGAATTGAAATTATTGTGATAAGAATTTTTCATCGGGCCTTTAAAAACCAAAGAATCAGTTAGGAACCAAATCAAACTGACCATAATGGATTAAAACGTGGTTTGGTTTTACAAGAAAAAAATGAACCTATAGTTTGTATTTTATTAAAATCGATTTATATCAATTGGATTTAAAAATCGCTCAAATCAAACCGCTTAACATCTCTAATATTGACCATATAAATTACAAGGAATCCACTATAAAATGAGTGCTCAATGTATAACATTTCTGGCTATATGTATGTATATATAAACTAAATTTAAAAAGAATGTCTCTATATCCATTTTGAATCAGTCAAAATGAACTAAATCACTTTTTATTTTTCAATTCATAATAAATCAAAATAGTATATTCAATTCCTCCATCCCATGAAAATAATCCAAGTTTCTTTTTTTCATTTGTCCCAAATTAATATCCAATTTTTTTTAAAAGGAAAGATGATGAGCTAAAAGACTAACTTACCCTCATTAATTTTTTTAAGGAAAGTAAAACGTTGCCTGCAGAACAGAAAAGGTGCTTCATTTACCAAATATGAAAGTTTAAAACATAACAGGTGTATCTTTTTGACAGTATTACCCTTCCAAATACTCAGCAAAGAATCAAATGATAAAAACAGACCAAGACAACGTCCAATTCCAAAGCTCATTCGTCATATCAAACATCAAAACCAGTAGCAAAAGCAAAAACCATGAATGCTAGGCAAAGATCAACAACTCCAAAAATAATTGCAAAAACAAAACCTGCATACCAATTGGTAGCTTAGTCCATGTAGTTTATTACCCTAAAAAAAATAAAAATAAAAATAAAATCCATGAGTAAAATCCTCTCAATATGCTTTGGATGGAACACGAAAGATCCTCAGGACAACCTATCCCAGAGTCTCCGATTTGTCTCGGTACAAGAATCTTTGTCAGTCTGCTTTATAAAGAATTCTTGGATTAAACCAACCATTAATGAGTTGATGGTATAAAATTATCAATCCCAGCAAAATAATGTAAGAGGGCTAAATATTATTCCAACTCTCAGCTCCCGCACATAACTCTCTATTTCTGAGGTAATAAAACTACAAACCAACAGACTTCTCCACTTTCTGAATTTGGTTGAGGAATATCCATGTCATCTGCAAAGCACCAAAAAAAAAAAAAAAAAAAAAAAAATGATGGATCAGAGATGAGACAAATGAGTTAAGAGGACAATCTGGCAGATAAGTTAATATGGTTTAGGAATAGAGAAAGTACCATCACATGTGGGGCAATTCTAACACAATATACTGGAAATCCTGTATAAAATTTAAATGGCCCCCCAGCCTTAAAGGTCTTGCCAACACAATCTAGTGAACCAGTGTATGGATATTTTCCTGAAGCATCAGGTTGCATTTTCTGGATTTGGGTTTTGACGTAGTCAAAAGGCAAACTGCAAGCTGAAGCAAAGAATCCTGATACAGAGCTAGCACCTGAAATAAAGCAAGAAATCCATATTCAGACTATTAAGTTTCAGATAATATTCAAGAAAAGCTGTTCTAAAATTTGTATTTGTTTTGTTGTTAAATCTCCTCCTTTTCTTTTCCTCATCTTTACAGTGCAATTCTAAAAGTTGGGGTTACTCATCCATTAGACACCCACTACCTTGTTTTGAATCTAACAATGTCTCTACGTCACCATGTCAAGAATAGCAGAAGGACTAGTCCAATTTAGAGGTTGAAATAGAAAACAAGACGAAAGGAAACGAGAAAAAGATTATGAAGTAATCCTTTCCAGCAGTTGATGAGATAATAGTCACTCAAGTTCCTTCATAACAAAGGAAATAACGAAAAAGAGGGAACATAATGTCAAATGAGGCCAAAAACTAGAAGGAATGTGGGTATTTCACAAGATCACATCTTTGCTCAAAAATAAAGCATCTGGAAGGATCAAAATGAATTTCTAGCCCCATCACTCCAACCATGTTACTAACAGACAGAAATAGGGGGGGAAATTATGCTTCTATCATCTTTAATGCTTTTTTTTTTTTTTCTGGATTCTCATTCCTCGGAGTATATTTCTACATTCCTCTTTATAAAAATTAACTGGCTGAGCAAACCAGATTTCTCATTCAAACTTCTTTCAAGATGACAAGACATAAGAACATTTGCCTTCATTTACCAATGCATTAGTGAAGATGAAGTCAACTGCAGTAAACCAGAAAAACAGCTATACTTCATAGTCGAATGATATTACTAGCTCTGAAGATCGAAAATTTAGGGGGACAAAATGACGTAAAAGAAATCATGAATGCACAAATCTAATTCACCATTAAGTACCTATCACTGTAGCAGCTTCACCAAAACCAAGAGAATCCCTGAAGAACTCCACACTTTGATCATAAGAGGCAAGCATTCCCATGTTCAGTGCCATTGCCCTCACAACTGTGGGCCCAGCACCTTTCCAGAGTGCCAAGACTCCTTCATCAGCAACAATTCGGTAAAGTGCATGGAAGGCATTGGTGTAGTTTCTCCTCTGTGCAGCTGGTAAGGTAGCATCAGCCTGCATACGGATGAGTGCCAAATCTGCTGGACTACCAACAGTAGCTCCAATAGCTCCAGCAGTCAGCCCACATAATGCCTTTTGATACAAAGGCAGGGGCTTGCCATCATTGGCTTCAACTGCCTTGCTGGTCAAAATCCTGTTTTAGGAAAAAAGAGAAGATCCAAACAAATAAGTTGCCAATACTATATCCAAGATGTGGAGTTTCAAAGGCTATTATACCCATCTAAACTTGAAAAAACAACTAACAAATATCATGATACATGTAGGACTTAAACCATGCAGATTGTACAAAGCCAAAACCATCTCCATTGCTGCTGCCCCTCAACAGGTTCCAGACTCTGCTAGATTCAAGTCTACTTATATTGCCTTTTCTTAGGACACCAAACAACATCCAATAAGCACTATAACACAGCCTAAATTTGCCATACCTAAGACCGCAAGCTTCTGTTCCTCTCTTGTAATAATTACAGATGGCAATCAAAACTGTTCAACAAGTCAACAGTCACATTTACCATTAACACTTCCAAGTAGACTATTTTTATTATACAAATTTGGTGCAGGACCTAGCAGCTACTATTCTCATATCCATCTTTCATTCCATTCACAATTTCAAAGCATCCAAACCCTTTGAACAAATGTGTGATGCCATGCCCCTATATTTGGCACTTCTAAATTCCATGACAATTAACCAGACAAAAGGCCATTCTAAATAGAAAATAAAGCTGCTCTTCTGGAAGCATGTTGTTCATTGTTATTTATATCCCTAGACAGAAGATAGTTTTACCCGCTTTATCTTGTCCTACATCTATTCCAAGAACACCTCATCAAGGAAGGAGGATCCTAAATACAGTAATGACAACCAAAATAAGAATGGGAAAAAAAAAAAAAAAAAAAAGGCAATTACGAGATACGAGGAAAAGAAAAAACCCATACTACAAAACAAGAGAAAAGCATTGCCATCATTTATTACACAATTATTTTAAATTCCTCAGCCATTTCCATCTGCTCCAGCCTCAATTTATCTAATACCTCTCAAGTCTCAATTAAAAGAATCTGCTTCAAAAAGCAAGTTATGGGTGCAACAATAACATCAATACATTTTGCAGCTTTACCCACTAATGGTTGGTACAGGGGCTCAGCAACCCACTGATATGGTAAAAGGGGATGAACCAGATGGTGGGAAAAAAAAAGACACAATAACAATGGACTTCAGACAAGCCTTTTCAGCAGTGCCCAAGGAAATCCAATTTATTAGAAAACCATGACATTCATATCTAAAAGCTTTCTTCATTCCCAAGGCACAGAATACAAATTATGTACTCCGCATATGATCACTCATTTTAGAAAATCTATCTTGTCTTTAATAGTGTCATTTCTGGTAGCAGCAGGACACCCAGGAAAGAAAAAGAGATGTTATTCTTAGTGACTAAACTATTCTGCCACCAACTTCTGATTTTAGACTGACAGAAAATGAGAAGCATTTCTAAAGAAAAATATGCCATAAGTGGAAAATATGGGAGGATAAAAATAAGAAATCAGAATCACATAATGGCTACCGAGGCTAAAATTTGCCTCTTCCACTGAAAGTTCAGTCTATGAATACATGCATGCATGGAACATATTCCCGCTGCTAGTTGAACCATACATTGAAACCGTATTTCGTATAATACTAGTTAGTCACAAAAGACTAAAGAGACAGAAAAGCAAGAGGAAAATGATGAAAAATTAGCCAACAGAAAAACTGCAAACATAGTTTGATTGATGCAAGGTCAAATAATAGAAATATTTTCACAATGCAGAACACTGTGGATTCAGTTCATAACCATGCCTTCATGTTTGGTCAAAGTTCAATTCACAACACTCACTTGAATGATCCAAGTCGAGCAGTTGTATATGTAGCTTGCCTAAGGAGACCAGCAGACAACCCCTGCTCAGAAAAATAGGCAAGAAAATGCATAAGATATAACCAAGTTTAGAAACACCTATCAGAATGTGTGGAAGCATCAATACACATGGTTTCCAGGACAAAATAATCACAAATTAAAAAATAAAGAATTAAGTGAGATGGGAGGGGAGCACATATCAAACTTAGAGAGAGATTAGTCAGCAAAAAGGAAAATGCAGCATCTTATATATACCATATCTTGTAACAGATACTATCATGAAACCGAATAAAGAGAACTGAGAAAACTTATGCGATGAGTCCAATTACAAATTGTCCTTCATAGTCCTCTCCTCTAAATTAACATTAAAAAAAAAAAAAACCTGTAAGAACATCAAAACTAGCCCCCCATTAGGAAATGAAAGATCTTCTATTATCAAAGAAAAAGCCAAACCATCTACTAAGACACTCAGCATACAGCCGGCATAATATCACAATAACCTTTTGCCCACTTATTTGCATCAAGATAGAGCAGATCAACACCCAAAAAAAAAGAAAAAAAACCAAATCTTTCTCTGCCTCGCTACAGAAAACTGTTATCTAAGATGTCCTACACCATGCATTTATGTGAATAGTCTGAGACATTATGTGACTTCGACATCTGCATCCATATCAACTTAAATGTACAAAAGTTCAAAGTTTTGAAAAACCTAACAATAATATCATCATACACTAAAATTAAAGCTTCCTTCGCAGGAACCAAGTGAGCTGCAATGGGAGCAGGATCAGACCTTATAAAATGCTCCAAAACCCTCATTTTTTAGCATGTTCCGAGTTACCACAGCTGCTGATCCCTGACCCAACTGTATTCTGACCTGCAATTAAAAAAGACAAAATACCAACAGTTATAGGTGATCCACCTGTCTCTGCAGAAATGAAGACGGAATTAAAAATTTTCGGTAAACAGCTGGCCATTTAGATCTAACACAGGCCACAAAGCTTCCCTCTTCGGTCTCAACACTAGAGAAAAGGCTTCTGCTTTAAGACTACCCACTCTATTACGAAATCTTAAACACATAATGAAGCAAAAACTTGGAAGCCTCGAGAACACCAATTTCATCCGAGATCTAAAACCCACCAAGAAATCATCAATTACTAACAAAAAAAACTCTTTAAGAGCTAAAACCAACGAAAAAAACAAATATCAATGCCCTTGACAAGATTTCCTAGAGAAATTCCTCGTAAAAAGAAAAGGAATTAATAAAACAAAAGATTGGATGGACAAAAGAACCATCTGAATCAAGATCTACAACCTGCCCACTAATCCAAAGAAATCCAAGTAAACATTAAAACGTCCTGAAACAACCCGGAACGAGAAATGACCGAAACTACACAGTAACACAGGGCCACAGCAGTACCTTGACCATATCGATGGGTTGAATGACACAGGTAGCAAGCATACCAGACGCACCTCCATTAACGAAGGGCTTAACGGTGGGCCAAACACCAGTCGGTGATTTAGGCTTCTCCTCTCCCATTCCTTCTCCTTAATTCTTACAAATACAAAGCAGAAAAGAGAGAAAGAAACAGAGAGAAGTGGGCGAAAAACACGATGGTTTCTGTATGCAGAAAGAGAGAGAAAGAAAGAAGAGACTATATATATACAAGCACGAGGAAAACTGCATCTATATGGTGCACGCCATGGCAGCTCACTTAGCCCCATCACACCAACCCCTTCAATATTTTTCCTTTTCTTTTTCTTTTTCTTTTCTCTTGAAGTAAAACAGATTCAAACTAAATAAATATATAATGGTCGCATTTGATGTCCAAATATATTATAATCGGAAATTTTAGTCTTCATTTAAAAAAAAAAAAAAAAATAGGTTTCAAATATATTACTGGCACGACAAGAATTTTTATCGGATTCTCTCGGAGTGAACATTTGTATTTTGAAAAAAATTCCCGAAGATATTTAGTTGTTCACTCTTCCACTTTCAGAAAAGTATTTAATGATTTTTTTTGTCCTTTAATTAAAAAAAAAAAGAACTCCACTACAATTCTACTGGAGTAATTTAGTTACTAAAACTTTTACATATTCCATACAAATCTCTCCATGAGCAAAATAATTTTAGTGAAATTAAAATAATTTATTATCTGATAATGATTTATCTTAATCTTCGTGCAAAGTGGACAAATAAAATGGATGGGATTAAAGTAATTTTTGTAGGTGAAAATACTATAAAAAAATTAAAAAATAAGAAAAATAAATCTAAATTTATCAAGAACTAAATCCTTTATCTATTTCCAAATTTGAACCATGAGAATCTTTTTTCATATGTAAAAAAAGTATTATTCATAATTCGTCTAAAATTAAACTACTTATATATATATATATATATTTTTTTTTTTTTTTTTGAACTAAGAAAAATTCTTAAATTTAGTGAAAACAGAATCGATAATTTCGATTTTTTGTATGCGATTATTACTTCTATTTTCTTTTCAGAAAACCTCCATTTTAATAAATGAAATATGAATATCTATCTGTACTTTATCTTGAAGAAGCCTTATTCCAAATATGACGAACCAACTTTTCAATCAGGGCACTCCTCTTCTTCCTCGCTTTGCTTTGCTTGTTGTGGACTCAAAGGTAGTTTTGTTAATCAAAAGAGGGTACAAATGTAATTTTAAATGTATTTTGCCAATGTCGAATCTCGGCGACGGTCAGAGTTTAGAATCTCCTGTTGGTTCCAAGTTCCAACTTGTCCAAAGCGGCGCCGGCGATACTTTTGTAATTTTGGCATGCTTGTATTGTGACATTTATATTGTGAAAAAACTATCTACATAAAACTGGTTTTTAATATAATTAATGATATTGGTAGATCTCACTTTGTAAAAATATATGGATAAAAAAAAAAAAGAAGTTCTAGACAAATTTAATACTTCCTTCTTCTTCTTCGATAAATAATGTTCCATATTCCATTTTTAAATTATCCAATATTTAATATCTTATTTTCTAAACTACTAAAAAATTTATTAAGAAAATTAATAATGCAACGTATTAATGAATCAAGTTAAATTTTTTTTATTATTAAAATACTTACAAGTCAAAATAAGATATTTTATTTCAGACGAAAGGAGTAATTTAATAAAATATTTTTAAAAAAAATTAATTTTTTTTATTAAAAAAAAAAATCTAAATCCAAAATGCTATCCTAATGATGGCTAAAAAAAGGTTGCCCGCCTTGCGAAGTCTTGAACAAAACTGACATACACAATTAAATATTCAAAACGGTTTAATGTAGTAATGATAATAAAAAGGCAAAATCCCACTTTCCTCCTTTAACTTTTTTTTTCTTGATCATACATGTTCAAATTTTCTATTCTTTTTTTTTTTTTTATCATCGGGGATCCTCTGATTTTTTATGAACAGATTATGTAGGTCCTTTTCATCGGAAAAGAACACTTTCCGTTCATTTTTACATGACAAAAATATTTTATTTTGAAACATTAGGTGCATTTTTGATATTTTACTGTTTATCAATACTATTTTAAGGTAAAATTTCCTATTTAGTCCTACAATATTTTTTTTTTTTTGTCACGTAGGTCCAAATCTTCTTTTGTTTTAACCATGTGGCTCCTTTAACTTTTATGGGTGACCTTCTACATCCTTTTCACCTAAAGAGTACATTTTTTGCACTTTTTTTCCCAAAAAATTATTTTACTTTAAAATATTAGAGGCATTTTCGATGTCTTACTATTTATCAGTATTTTTATATGAAAATAAAATTCTCTACTCTCAACCATTGCATCTTCTTCTCTTTTCTTGATTTGTTGTATACAAATTGGAACTACCAACCACAATTTCTAATGTAAAGAAAAGAAGAGACGGAGCCCCCAAGGGCATAGGCGAGCTAGTAAGACTGACGTGACGTTTGATTAACTCCAACGACAGACGGGGGTTCAAAACCCATCGGGTGTAGAATGAAGGCTCTCAACGGTTGGTTCACTCCAAACGGCCTTTGCCCCCCATAGCGTCCTCTCCGTCAGTCCTCTGCCAGTTCGTGCACATCCCTGATTTACATCTCGCTGGCACGAGGGGCCTTGTCGTGACTAGTGGGAGGGGTTTCGCCCGTAAGGGACTTTCCCCTTCAATCCAAAGAAAAGAAGAGACGGGCAAGAGGAAATTCAAGACAAGCCTCCACCTAAGAAGAGAATATATTCTTCTGAGGGATGTTAGGAAGAAAAGGTAAAGTCAAGGATGACAGGCAAAGTTGGCAACAAAGGCAGTTAAGGAATTTCCAATGTAGGGATTATTGGCAACTCTAGTACTTGCAGAAAGGGTATTATCCCAAAAAAATTCACTGAAAGAACCTTCGAAACCGGAAACATTGGAATCACAGGTTCAACAACTATAAGTAAATCTGAATCTAGAAATCTCATTTTACAACAGGGTGAAATTGAAAGTTGTGAAGTAGTCTTGACTAGACAAAGCCTTTTTGCTCTCCCTTTCTTTTCCCTCCCTCTACTATAAGTTTGGAATGGCCAAAAGCTCATTTGTGAACTATAGATTTGAATGACAGTTTTAGAAATAGGAAGAAGATGGAAAAGTTGAGAATAAGGGATTTCATTTTTAAAAAAATGTTGATTAATAGTGAAACATTGAAAATGCCTCTAATATTTTAAAGTAAAATATTCTTTTCGGAAAAAAAGGAGTTAGAAGGTAGCCCGTAAAAAATTGAAGGAGTCCCATGGATTAAAAAATAAAGATTTGGACCTGCATGACCAAGAAATAATTATTGTAAGACTAAATAGGAGATTTTGTATTAAAAATATGTTTGTGAACAATAAAATATCAAAAATGCCTCTGATATTTTAAAATAAAATATTTTTTCTAACAAAAATGAACTGAAAATATACCTATCTCGTAAAAAGTTAGAAGATCCCTAATGACAAAAAAAAAAAGTTATGGACTTATATGGCCAAAGGAAAAAAGTTAAAGGACAAAAATGGAATTTTACCTAACAAAGAAATGTAATAGTAACAAATTAAATCTTCAAAACATGACCGCCGATATTGTCCCTGAAAATGTCTTTTAATAACATTAACGACCTTTTCAAAGTAGTTTGTCTTGTATTCAACTCAATATTATGAGCAAATCTGATTTTCGTCCTATTGAAGTTGATGGCTTTCGAGAGCAATAAATAGTTTGGAAGAAAATGGGATGTAAAAAAGTGTCAATTTGAATCGTTTAATATACTACTCCCTACTTCATAAATTAAATTTCTATATTTCTATTTTAAGTAACCTGAAATTTAATATTTTATTTTCTAATTTAAATTATTTTAAAAAATCGATATTACTGTCTTCAAAATGAAATAAGTCAAACTCTTTTAATAAGATTTGGGATACTATTATCTAATGGGTAAATATTATAGTGCATCTTTACTTGTTGAAATGTAAACAGATATCGAAGCTCCAAATTCAAAAGAGATGTCAAAATTGAAGATTTTGAGTCAATTATAGACCCCATAAATTTATGAAAAAGAAACTATATATCCATTTTAAAACTCTTGGTCGTTGGTGAATGCCGTGAGAAGATAACGAAATAAAGAGAGCACGGTGGAGGTTTAGGAATGGTGAATAAAAGCTAAGGTCAACCATATTTCCTCCGTCCTTTTCAAATGCTACTATCCATTCCTCATTCCCTCATTCGATTGACGGACTGAGGTGTCCATTGGTCAAGAAAATTCGGCAAATGTTAAGAAAAATAAATATTCACTCGAATGTCTTTGTATCGCTTACATACATTTTAATAAAAAAATTTTTTTTTTATTTAATTAATTAATGTATTATATTATCAATTTTTTTAATAAAATTTTTATTAATTTTGATAATAGAACATTTTAATTTGGACAATCTAAAATAGAATATGAGATATTCATTTCCAAACGGAGGGAGTATATTTTTTTAATATACAAGTCAGCCCTTGTTACTTTTAGGTCAGGGTCAATAAATATGAATGGAAACTATTATTTTTAATTATAAAACGAATATTTCATTAGTTTGACAAATTAATTATATATTAGTAACGATAATATGTTGCCAACAACTTTCGAAATCAATTTAAACAAACATTCATTCCATCAAATCTCAACCAAAATAAAATTTTGTGTAAAAAGTGTCAGATACCCTTCAATTTTTAAAAAATTTGGTTTTTACTCTCCAGCTTGAATCATTTTGGTTTTTGCCCTCTAACTATTAAAACTTTCTAAAATCGACCCTTCCGTCCAAACCTGACTTTAAGACTTTAACAGAATACCAAGTCAATAATTTTTATAGGAGTAATTCCGTCACCTAACTTTACTACCTAAGCCCTAATCCCCAATTCTTGACTCTGCTTCTTTGGCAAATCCATAGAGAGCCTGCAAATTCTAATAGCTTTTTTTCTCTCTATTTTTTCCATTATCTCATTATTACTGCTACTATACGTTTGTTTTCCAAATCAATCATAAATATGGAAGAAGCCATGAGAAGGCTCCATTGTCTCACACAAGCATTGGAGTCCGATTCATCAATATTAATTCCACAAATCATCATCATCCAACATGCCCAAGATCGAGTGTGCCCAAAGGAGGTACAATCCCTATTCAAATACCTACAAGGAAGGCTGGAGAGATCATCCAAACTTCCGGTGGAATCAAGGAGGAACTTCAGCTCAAAACCAAAATCAACCTCAAAG
>JAOXNR010000013.1:1685304-1731498 GCA_028571225.1 Parsonsia alboflavescens
GTTGGTGATGCCTTCATGCTTATGCAATTTAGTTGATTAAATTTATAATTCGCTACGACGTAAGTTTAATTGATTAGATTATGGATTTTATTTCTCGCTACGAGAAGTATATCTTTTTAAAGGATAAGAATTTGAGCGCTAAGACAAATTCTAAAATCAACTACTTTATTATGTTATTTGATCAATGATTATTCTCATAGCAATTGACCTACGGATTGTTTCTTGTTAACAGTTTTATCATCTTTATTCTCTCATTTTTAATTAGCTTTTTAATTCTTTGTTTAACTTTATTTTTACAAACTCTTTCAAAGATTCCCCTTTTTTTGTTACTTATTAATTGGTTTTATTTAAACTGAGATTCAATTCCTTGTGGGTTCGACCCTACTTGCCCGAATTGCATTAGTTTTGGTAGATTGGTTTAATTTGTTTGTGTTACGATGCACAATCAGTAGTAGAGTTAGGTGATCAAATTACCCCTGAAAAAACCATTGACTTGGTCTTCTGTTAAGAACTTAACGTCAGATTTGGGCAAAAGGGCCAATTTTAATATGTTTGGATAGCTGGAGGGTAAAAACTAGATTTTTTGAAACTTGGAGGGTATTTGACACTTTTTACCCTAAAATTTTTTAGATGAATTGAAAACATCTTTTAATAGGAGATGATTGGAATATGAAGCTAACAAAAAGAGGTGGACTTGGCTTTGAATATCTTATTATACGTTTATGTGTCACTCCCTGTTACACTAATAAAATATTAATACAAATATTTTACCTATAGCCTTCAATTATTATTATTATTTAATATATTTTATAAACTAAATTTTAAAAAAGATAAACTACACCCTAGAGGTATTTGACCTTTTAGTAATCTCTATTAAAATTTTTATTGATACAACAGTACTACATCAATATCTAACAGGAGATTCGAAGCTGGCGTATACTTGCACGATTGCACCTTCATCTTTAAAACTTAGGGATTATCAATTTAGATGTTGCAATCTGCATGAAGAAACCATAAAATGGTTGGCTAAATGTCACACTAATGAACTAAACTCGAATCTTAACAAACTCAATTCGTTTAAAACAAACTAATTGATTCGTGAACTTGATTTTAATATATACTGTATGTTGGAATTATGGGTCGCTAATGATGGGATATGTCCCTTAGTAAAAACAACTACTGAAGAGAATTTAATTTTAAAAAAAGGGATATGACTTTCTTTTCAGACAACTTCTTTCAGATAACTCCTTCCAGAAAATTATAAAAAGAAGGATATGATTCTACTATTAATGTATCTTTGTACAGAGAAAGAAAAACATAGAACAGAAAACAATATTCCCTCTATCATATTTTCTCAATCGTTGACTCTCAAGATTGTAAAGGTGCTTATAATCTATGGCTAATAAGGTATGTTCATAACTGTGATATACTTTCTTATCGATGTTTCAATTTGATCTTAGGCACGTCTTCCGCAAGTTATTATCAGAATCTGTTTCTGTATCTTAGAGGATATAAGTATCCTTCATTGGTATCAGAGCATGTGTTATTGATTCCTGATCATGTTTTTTCCATAATATTACCGTAGAAAAATAAATGTTGTTATGACAATGATTATCATCTGTATCTTTATATTCATTTTTTTGTTATTATGACTACTGGATGGAAAATTGATGTTTTTTCACTGGATGGGTTATCATAATAAGGTTGGACTCTCTGTTAAATAATAATAATAGAAAAAAAGAACATTGAACAGAGGAATTCTGATTGATGACTACAGTTGGTAATGATTGATCAAAGCATTAAAAAAATAAGAAATATTCTAAAGTAGTAGTAATGGCTTTGAAGGAATATGGGGTCCGCGAAGATTTTGTTTTTTCTTCTATAAAGATGTTATCTTTGCTGCTAATAATGATCATCTCTGTTTTAAAAATTTTAAAATAAATATTGTTGCTCGAACTAGTGATTGGGCAACTTCGTGAATTTGGCCAATAAGACAGTGACGATGCACTTTGGACCTGTCTGACTTTGGCTTGACCTGATCAGACCAGTTGACCCGACCCAATCTTTGCTGACCGTTGACTTAAAAAAAAAACTCGAATTGGTTTAGTTCCTTCGGGTAGTCTATGTTGTATTATGCTAAGTCTCATCGGATCATTCTTGATATGTTCAAATTGGAATATTTTTTTTATGAACATTGGATTATGTGTAATACTCTACTTTCTGCATTTGTTGCAGAAACAATGAGACAAAGGATGTGCTATCCTGTATTTCCAAGAACGGATGAAAAAGATTAGTTTTTTCGACCTTGATTAATGGGCTCAAAATTTATCAATGAGTTGGTGAAGTTGATATGATAATGCACATCATCAAAGTCAACAAAACGATTCATGATTGCATGATCCCAAGTTATAAGATGACCAAAGTTTTGAAAGCCACTCTTCCTAGAGAATGGCAAAACATCTTCAATGATCTTCAGAAAATTCACGATTATTTAAGTTATTCAAATTATGTGAAAGAGTTTCTGAAGGTTTATACAATGACTGGGGCAACTAAGACATCAAATTTAGGGATGAATGGGTCTTGGTGCAAATTGAATACACATTCGCAGAAATCTAAGTCCTTTTCGAGGAACCCTATTTGGGGGTCAAAGATGAAATTACCTAAACAATGGATTTAATCATTCCCTGTTTATGAGAAGCTTATGAAAATCTGATGTTGCTTCTTTTCATTATTGTTACTTCTTTATGAATATATATATATAATGTGAATAATCATGTTGGTAGTATCCATTTTTTTGTTGGATTATCTTATGTATATCTTTTTGATACATTTAATAATTATTGTTTATGGCATAATTCTATTTAATTGTGCCTTATGAGTGTAATGAATAGTGGAGAGTTCTAAAGGGTTTTAGTAACTTTCAAGAGAACTCAATTTTACTAAAAATAATTATATTAATGATAATTTCTAGTGGGGATTTCAGATGATGATTGGGAACTTAGTGAATTTTCGAATTTGAAACCCAACGTAAAATTATTTATTAACATAATTAGTTTTATGTGAAATAGATGAATAAATGATAGACATTAATGAATCTTGATTGTGCATCTGATTTGTTCGGATCTTACCTATCATTTTTTTGGTGATGTTTTGTTAACTGTTACATATGTACTTAATCAAGCTCCTTCTAAATCAGTTGCTTCCACTCCGTATGACTTATGGACAAGTAGAAAACAGAATTTGAGTTTTCTAAAACCTTGGGGTTGTGTTACTTATTTAAATGAATCTTCTCATAAGTATGGGAAAGGTCCGAGAGGTAAGAAGAGTACCTTCATTGGGTATTTGAAAATCTCAAAAGGATATGTGTTTATAGATGAGTTAGAAAATGGGAGTATAACTGAATTTGAATCACGAGATGTCACATTCTTATAGAATGAGTTTCCTAAGAAGGGCATAATAGGTGAAGATTGTTCTCTATTTGAAACCTTGGATAAGGATGATGGTACCATTGACATTATTCCAAGTGGGAGTAATGTGAGAAGTGAGGAATTCGTTTCGAACCAATCTCAATTGCATCCACTTGATGAGACAATGCCATCCGAGTGGAAGCATTGATAATAAGAGTGGTAGCGTTGTTATGTTGATTGTTCAATTTCCAATATGACGAATGGCTTGTAAAAGTATTCCCTGTTGACATTTTGACATTCATCTCAATGCTTAGTGCATTATATTTTTTTAAAAAAAGTATGTCAAACAAATAAGAGATTAGCCCACTCACACGGGTAATCGCCTCCATTTACTAGGTGATAAATATAAACGAGACAATTTTAAGTTTATTATCTAAGTGATAATCAAGAGCTCAAGTTTAAAATATGGATGTCGCCTTAACTAAGTGTTAAGTTGAGGACTTACTATTTATTATGTCTGAAAGTAAAATAATCCATATATTTTATTTTATCTGTTTTTGAAGTTAGATGAGAGTTCTGATAGATTTTATAAAATGAGAGTAGATTTGTGAACTCAAGTTAGAAATTGTGTATGTCTAAACTATCATCTGTACAGTATTGAAGGTCAAGACATACATTCCATGGGAAAGGAGAAAATGCTATAATACGTATTTCATGTTACGTATGCATAAAACGATCAAAAGAGTTGGCAAAAGTTTTAATCTCAACTTTAATAGCCGTGTGAGACTCTTGAGGATAAGTATCCCTCATTGAAGTACAATTATGACTTTTACTTATTCTCAAAATTTCTATTCAATGTTTGCTAGCTTAGAATGTTACCAAAGATTATGAAGGATTTGATCTAACGGAGCATTTCTAGAAAAACGAATTGAACTGAAATGGAGAAGTTTAAGGAAAGAGGAAGATCAATTCAATGATGATGTCACATTCTGAATTTATATTCACAGGCCGACCAATTATGATTTTGAGTTTTATCAGAATGGTGAATATAATAATAAATTATAAGTTTAGAGATCAAGAGAAAGAAAAAAAAATATATGACTGGTTGATCTAGGGGATTGCATACTAAATCTACACTGAATGATTATGTCCAATTTGAGCTATTATATATTCTTAATAGATGTATAACAACGAGCTCTCATGTAAGTTGGTCACACGGATTATTTGTTAATAGAAAGAGAATCATGTTTAGCCCATCATGGGCGAGTGGGAGACGTTGGAATTATGGGTCGCCAATGATGGGATATGTCCCTTAGTAAAAACAACTATTGAAGAGAAGTTAAATAAAAGAAAGGGATATGACCCTTCTTTTCTTTTCAGACAATTTCTTTTAGATAACTCCTTTTCAAACAATTTCTTTCAAATAAATCCTTTCAGACAACTATAAAAAGAGGATACGACTTTACTATTAACGTATGTTTTTACGGAGAAAGAAAAACATAGAACAGAAAACAATATTCCCTCTATCATATTTTCTTAGACGTTGATTCCCAGGATTGTAAAGGTGCCTATAATATGTGGTTAATAAGGTACACTCATAACTGTGATATACTTTCTAATCAGTGTTTCAATTTGATCTTGAACATATTTTTCGCAAATTATTATCAAAATCTGTTTCTGTATCTTAGAGGATATAAGTATCCTTCACTATATTTAATATTTATATATATTTTACATAAAATATTATTTAATGTATGGGAAACGTTATAAAGTATCATGTAGCATACTTTATAGAGTATTCCAGTTAAGTCTTTAACGGTCAAAGTTAAAAGTCGGTTATTAAAAAAAAAATCATTTATAAAATTTTTTTTAAAAAAATAATTTTTATAAACCTAAACCCTAAAAAGATAAATTAAATCCTAGAGATACTTGATTATATTTTCTTTTATTTTTTTTAAAAATAAATGACAGTTAAATTTTATCATTAGAGATTTAACTGAAATATCCTATAATATTTCTATTTAACATATATAACCATATATTTTAATAATATTTAAAAATAAAAAATAAAAAATACATGGGTTTAACCATATTGACTGTGCAGAATTTTGTTGGAGTACTTCAACGCGTTCAAACATGAGTTCGAGTGGAGATTGTTCACTTTGGGCCGGTTGTGGTTTGAACCCAGCCAGAACCAGAAACAGATTATACACAGCGATGGACAATCGGGCGGTGTGATCTGATCAAAGGATTTAACGGGGCTTCTTGGTGGGCTTTATAAAAGGCCAGAAGGATTTGCTTCTTCATAAACTCCTTGACAAGCCTGAAGTTGGGATTGCTGGTTTAAGCCCATCATTAGAGTCCAGCCCAAAGTGTGTGTAGGCTTAGTTACTCCTATAACAAGAAATGGGCAACGGAAAACCAAAGGTCACCGATCTCAAATCGTTTCGCTTAAAATGAATATTTACCTTTCACTTTATATAAGTTACATAACTTTTATTTAAGTTACCACATGAGTTAGTGAGTTATTTAAATTGGAGAAATTATTAACCAATACTCGACTGATTTAAATATCAAAGTTTTTTCTCTATTTAGGAATTTAACACGCTACGATCTCAATTTGTTTTAATTTTGCTGATCTTAATTCATTAAAATGATCCATGACCAACAAAATATGAATTATTCGAGTGAAGAAATATTTTCGTCTCTTACTATTGAACTATCCATGATAATATAGTTCAAAATTTTAAGTAATTTAATTAAAATTACATTATTTTTAAAGCAAGAAAAATTCGAGAAATGCAAAGTGAAAAAACAAACTACGCTCGTTGTGAGTGAAGCTCGAGAATAGAGCAATTAATTTTATCGTGTATCCATAACTGATGCAATCTCAAATGCCATACTTGCATTGTTGATTCTAGTATTCTAACGGAAGGTTATCCCTTGAAGGTTCTATATTATGGATCAATTATATTCCATTAATACCAAAAGGTTGCATACGGGCAGAGACAATACACTAATATGAGTAGGTTCCGTATTATCGGACTCAATTTAATTTGTCATCCTTAATACTCTCTCCATCCAAATTTAAATGTCTCATTTTGATTTACACGTACTTTAAAAAAATAATTTGATTCAATTCATTTTAAGTTGCAATAATAAAATTTTATCTAATTTAGTAAATGAAATATTCATTTTCGAAAAACTTAAATGGGATAATAAGATATTCAATTTAGGATGGGGGGTGTATTAGTTAAATGTAGATACCATTTGGTTGGCTCAAGGAAAATAATTTCTTGGCCAAAACCATGTGAATGCCAACCATTCCTTAAAAATAAAACATATTTTTAGAAAAATTAAAAATCACCAAAACTTGACCTAAGTGTTAGTATCTACTATATTTGTGTGTCCAACAGCCGGCAAAAGAATCACCAAAGTACAAGCATTGAAGGCCCTCAATAGAGTTGGCATAATTCCTGCACTTATTGTACAAAACCTTATCTTCTTCTTTTTTTCTTTTTTCTTTTAATCTTTCAATTCAACTATTCTTTTGTTTGTATTTGCCCTTGCACAATATTTTGTACAGGAATGGACCAAACTAGACCTTCGAATTATTGAGGGCAATTCTGTCAATGCAAGTGAATTTGGGACCCCTTGGTCCACATTAATAAAGGTAGGGAGACAGCTCAATAGCCTCCAACAAAAAAAAAAAAAAAAAAAAAACTTTAGAGCGCATTCCAACTATTGCATATACTTTCTAAGCCACAAATTTCAGAAGAGAGAAATAAAAAGATCTATTTTGGACAATGAGATGTTGAGACAGTTGGGAAATATCTTCGCTAGTTGTCTAATCAATGTTATTTGATTCCATTTACGTATGCCATTTTGATTATTATTATTGTTACTCAATTGATTTATGATGATTAATTATATAGAAAATTGTATTATTATAATTTTACATCAAGTTATGGAGAAATCAAGTGTACTCTTCATTCAGCATTTTGTAGTCCATGTGACAATTGACATCAATCTATATCAATTTTGCCTTAGCAGTTTTATTTGGTCAATAAATTATTTTTGAGTTGTAAAGGAAACATGCTTTAATAGTTTACAATATTTAAACTTGAATTGTTGTTGAAAACAGAAGTTATATATAGTCGATGGTATTAAATCTATATTTGATGGACCTTGAAAATAATTTTTTGGGTCACCTTGAATCGAGATGGCGCATGCAATCATGACCAGAAGGGGAAATACTAGATCATTGGAGTGAGATATTGCCCTAAGGATAACTTCGATGTCTAAATCAGTATTCTGAGAGAGTAATCTTTGAGTAAATCAGCTCAATCTGTCCGTGAACAATGTGTGATTCAATAATCTATACCAAATAACATATTACCTTGTTGGTAGTGACTCTTTAATTAAGTGAATGTAGACAATTAGGATAATTATAATATTATATCCCTCTAATTTCTAATAGAATCGTAGAGTTTCCCTAAGTTGGGATATCTTGCCATGCTCGTCTATAGTAGAGGGTTACAAGCTCATTAACGACCTTTAAACCAACATCGTGACCTACCTATGAATGTCGAAGGTCTCGACTATCCTTTTTAGAAGGTCACGATTAGTGATTATAGGTTCATAGCATGTGTTAAGAGTCACAGGCATTTAGTCGTGGCATGGAAGATGCATGAGATGGATTAAAGCTCATCGGGTTGAAGTTCGTAGTCCTGCAAGACCTCTCCCAAGCTCTTTTTAAGGTCGATGACCTGGAAGGTGGGTGGGAAGAAGGTCACTGCCCACTTTCCTCTTGTGATTTAGACTTTTAGATATTCGGGTCAATACTTGGATCCGTTCGGGTCGATCTATCCAAGTCATACCCGTTTCTCCCATCATTACTCCTTTTTAGGTCTAACGAGCACATAGGTCGCGGCTCCTAAATTATCATCTTTAAGTCCCAACCTCCAAAGGGTCACATCGTTTTCCATAACTGCTAGTTTTGGAGGTGACATGCCTCATCAGTTTTTAGCTATTGCCTCGATTCCCAGAAATCCAAAGGACTCCTCATATATAAATTAAAAAGCTTTGAAGAGTTTAGGATTTACCAAAAACTCTCCTTTAATTTCTTCCTTGCAAAACTATCTCGAGTTGCTACCTTCTCGAACTCCCTTTTTCTTTCTGTCAGATGAATTCTCTGAAGTTAGAACACTTCTCCTTACGGTTTCTCAAGAATTGATGAGTGAGTTTTCTTTTCTCTCTTTACTTTTTTTAGAAAATTTCCATCTTCTCGCCTTTCTAGAAAAAATGTCTTCAAAATCCTTTACCCTGTCGTCTTCCTTTAGCACCCCTTCTCTTAGCACAAGAGAGATTTCTAGGCCTCTTCCTTCTACAAATTCTGACATCAAGGTATCCTACTTGCCTCCCATTACTGCTAAGGCTCCTCATGTTAAAAGCAAAGTTTATCATCCCTCTGAACTAGAGTCCTTCTCTCTTTCTTCCTCCTTAGGTCCCTCAAAGATTTTTCAGATTAGTGGAGAGAGAGGCTTAAATATTGATGGCATAGCAATCACTTAGGAATCCGAGCATCCCTGTAGTAGACATGTTAGACACATAGTCCTTCACTTGACCAATCTCATGGGAGACATTCTTTTTGCATACCTATATCCCTTGTTTTTCGATATAGTCCACTTTTGAAATTTCCCCATAGCTTAGCTTGTTCCCAATGCTATCCGGACCATAATAGGATTCATAGTGACCTATCACCTATATAGGTTCCGATGTCCTGGACCTCTTTAGGTGCTCTTTCAAGGTCGGTATTTCCACGGCTCCAGTTAAAACTAGCATGGGGTACCTCTAGTTTAGCTATAGACATAAGCTATCAGGATCCTTCCAATCTTCAGGTAGACCTTGAAAGGATTCTTTCCTTTTCACCAAACATCTTCCAAAAAATCTAGTTTTGGCTGAGCCCTACTCGGAATGGAATCTTAATAAAACATTTTATAATGGCCTCCTCACTCTATCCGATGAGCAAGAAAGGGATGGAATCTTCCTCGTCGACCTAGCCAATTCTGATGTTGAGAAGGTTGGATTGACTTAATCAGTTTGGCCCGTTCTTTTTCTTCGCTCTGCTGGATTGGGAAGTCTTGCAGACCACAACCTCCCTCCCCTTAGTAAAACTATGGGAATTCTTCTCGATGGTAGGGAATTTCTCCATTTTTTCACTTTTCAATAAATTTATTTTAATCTTTTTGTTTGAAAGTATGTGCTAACAACCTTTTCTTCTATTTGTTTTGACAGCGATGAGGACAACATGGTTATTGAACTCCTCATCTCGCTCATAGGAAGGATAGCAAGGAAGGTCGTTGTCCTTCCGGCAGTTCTAGCGACACTGCTGGTGCTTCTTCTGCTGTTCCGGCTGTTGCTCCAGCCACTAGGGAGTCCTTTTTCAAGATCCCCAGTCCCGAACCAAAAAGGCGACAATGGTGAGCCAAACTCCGAATGCCACAAAGATGAATGCTAAAGCGGCTGCCCACAAAGATTGTAACCTCTGACTCTCCCTCACCCCAATCCACCTAACAGGGGAAAGAGCTCCCCTCGACCTTTTCTGGGAAGTTTAAAACACCTATGACCTCCAAGCACAGGGTAGACTTTAGTGGTTGCACTACTAAAGTGGTCGCAAAGACCTTAAAGAGGTTGAGGAATCTTTCCTTAGCTTCTCATTCTTATAAGGGGACTGCGAGGAGGGTCCCCGATCTCGCCATGGAGTCTTTGGACTCCCTGCTCCAGTGGCCACACTCCCAATCCTTTTTTATGGACTATGTGCCCCCCGTCGATTGAGACATTTGTAGACAACTCATTGATAATGACCTAGATCGATACTTTATCTCTCTCCACATAGCAATAAGTTCTCTTTATTTCTGTATTATTGTAGGGTTTTTTTTTTTTGTATCAATTCTTTTGGGTTCTGACCTCTCTTCTTCTTTTTTTAGAGCCATGTCTTTTTAGGTGCGAGACTGAGGAGACAAATAGAGGTAGTGAAAAAGGATCAGGAGTTTTCTACCTTGATCACCAAGCTTGAGGACGAGAAAGCTTGTCTTGAGAAGGAAAATGGAGAGCTCGCTGCTTCTACCGAGCAAGCTAATGCCTCCTACACAGTAGTGAGCAATCTTCTGAAGGAATGCAAGAAAAATGTAACTCAGGCCAGAGCTGATAATCTGGTAATGGCCTTAGCCCTTAAAGAAGCTGTCCAAAAGAGCAACCAACTACTCGAGCTCGGTAAAAAACAAAATGACCGCATCCATGGGCTCGAGCCTCAATTGAGGGACTTTAGTGCCATATATGAGAAGGACGACAACCTCTCCTTATCCAAGCTTGAAGAGATCCTGACCTTCCAGTCCTATGTGGAGTCCATTCTTTGACCTCAGCTATTTGGGCTTGATGTTGATGTAATCAACAAGCTACTTGAGCTTAATGGTGACTTGAAGACTGATCCGACTATCTATAAGGGGCTGTATCATCCATATGCAGCAACCCCTCCTTCTTGGGAACATGAGGAACAATTTTCGAACTTTCAAGAAGAGGTACTTGCCACTGAGGCCTTGGATAAGGTTGGTCAATCTGGTGAGGGTCCTTCTGAAGAAGAGAAATGATCTCTAGACCAGTCTGCTGAAGCTCCGATAGCCGAGAGGGTGATCCATGATGTTCCCCCTTTGTCGATTTCTGTTCCTCAAGGTAAAATCATCTATAGTTATGGAGATTTTATTAAGTATTATCCTTTTCATCCGATGCCTATTGATTTCGATGAGACACTTAATCTCCCCCGAGCTATTCATCTATCCTTGGGTAGACCTCCATTTGAAAACATTACTAATTATCCCACAGGTTCCTTAGACATCATTGATTAGGAGATAGCTATCGACGACAAGGCCCCGCCGAGCTCGCTGGAGGTTCCTAGAGGTAAAGAAGAAGACTGAGTTGTAATAGAATAGGATTTTACATCATCTTACTTCTTCTTACTCTTTGCTTTGTAACAAACACAATGCTCATCTTTTGAGATTATGTTTCTTCTCTTTTTTTGTTTTTCTTGTACTGAATATATTAAGAGGTCTATTTGCGACCTCTTCCATTATATCAGACAATTTTCTCAAAGTGTCTCTGTTTTTGCTTCAACACTTAAAAACTTGCATAGTGAACTTGATCGGTTTTGAAACTTTATGCAAATAAGAAGAATTAAGATCTCAATATGCTCTGCGAACTTAATTTTTATTTATGTCTCTGAAATTTGATATGCACTTGCAAAGACAAAAACCTGAATAGGTTGCTGGAGTTGCCTTATTATTCATCAAGCTTCTTTCAAATAAGAGCCCGGGCTATACAACGAGCTTGTGAGGTCTAGAAAATCTTGAAAAGCCTTAGGCGTAGAATTTATTTAAATGATAAACATTTCAAGGTCTTAAGAGTTGCCGTCCTTTGAGATAAGCGAGCTTATAGCTTCCTACTTTGTGTTCTTAGATTATGTAAGGTCCTTCCCAACTTTCTTGTAACTTTGTCAGTTGTCCTTGCTTCCAACATCCAACCTCTTGAGGACCATTTCTCCAACTATGAAATGCTTCTCTTTCACCTCCTTGTTGAAAAAATTTGTGACTTTCTTTTGTCAGCTTCCATAGCTTTATTTCTGACCTATTCAAGAAGGTCAAGGTTTGCTCTTCTCCCTCTTGTTTAAGACTGAATCGTGTTCAGTCAATCTTAAGGACTTGATTTCGACCTCTACTAGCATTACAGCTTCTACACCAAAACATAGACTGAATGGTGTTTCTCCAGTAGCTTTCCTAGGTGTGGTCCTATAGGCCTATAGAATGCTTGGAATTTCTTCAGGCAGGAAGGTTTTCGACCTTTTTTCTCGAGCTCGGTAAGCCTTTTCTTGAGAACTTCCAGAATTGTTCTATTTGTGACCTCAGCCAATCTGTTCGCTTGAGGATGAGCTACGGAGGTTAATCTATATTCTATATTGAAGTTTTCACAGAAAATGTTAAATGGATTGCCTAAAAACTGCCTTCCATTGTCTGAAATGATAGCTCGAGGAACCCTGAACCTACATGCAATATTTCTCCATGCGAAGAATTGTACCTTTGGTGAGGAGATTATTGTCATTAGTTCTACGTCAATCCATTTGGTGAAGTATTCTACAACCATAATTAGGAATTGAACACTCTCCACTCCTTTTGGGAAGGGTCATAATTAGGAATTGAACACTCCGACGTGCTAATGGATTCATACTTCGTTGGGGGTACATGCGACTTATTTCCATGCAATTGACAGCTCGTACACTTTTGTATGACCTTTTCGATATCTGAGATAATAAAAGGCCAATAATAACCTATCCTTAATATCTTCTTTGCGATGGTTTTGGCTCCTTTGTGTGATCCACATATTCCATTATGTACTTCTTTGATGACATTTTCTCATTCTAACTTACTTAGGCATTTTAGTAATGGCCATGTATACGACCTTCTGTACACTTCGTCATCTCTTATGAGGACATAGCGAGGTAACCATTTTCTTATTTGGCGAGCTTCTTTGGCGTCTTGTGTAAGATCTACATCTTTAAGGAATTTGTAAATAGGAAATCTCCAATCTACCTGATCCTCTATAACCAAGTTTTCCTCTTGATTTAGGCTTGGAGAATATAGTTGTTCGACCAATAGCTCGTTTTTGGCTCCCGCGAGCTCCCGGTAGACTTTAAATAGTGCTTCAGCCTCTAAATTTTGCTCTCTAGGTGTTTGTTGAATAAGGAAATACACAAGTTTTGATGTTAGATCTCTTACTTGTTTGAGATATTTAATCATGTTTTCTTCCCTGGCTTCGTATTCTCAAGTGACCTGGCTGGCTATAACTTGTGAATTGGTTTTGGCATGCAAATTTAACACTTTTGGAGCTCTTATGAGTCTTAGACCTGCTAGGATATTCAGATTTATTATTCGAGGTTGGGAAGTTGTATTTCAAATAGTAAGGGATTCTCACTCCCCTAGGGCTGATCAATACAATTCCCGCACCTGAATTTTCCTTTTCAGTGGAACCAACTATGTACATGGTCCATACGTTGATTTCAAAAGTGTTTGCAAGCTCTAGTGGAACTCTTGTGCATTCTTCTACAAAGTTTGAGAGAGCTTGAGCTTTGATAGTTTTTCTCTGCTCAAAATCAATTTCATATCTTGAGATTTCGAGTGACCACTTCGTCGTCTTGCCCAACAACTTGGGTTTAGCTAGAGCTTGCTTTAGTGGTAGATTGGTCAATACTGTTATCGGGTAAGCTTCAAAATAGGGCTTAAGCTTCCTTGAAGTAATAACAATAAGGTACAAGAATTTCTCAAGGTCTGAATATCTAACTTCAGGACCTCGAAGCAAACGGCTTACATAATACATTGGAAATTGTAAACCTAACCTTTCTACCAGTAGCACTGAGCTAACTGCCTTCTCTGTCGTAATTAAGTACATCAAGATCTCTTCTCCTAACCACGGGGAACGAGTTGTGGAGATCTTCAAAGAAATTCTTTCAGCTTGATGAAATTTGTTTGGCAATCTTATATCCACTGGAAATCTTTGGGTTTTTTCAGGACGTCGTAAAACTTCTCTTCTTTTTTAGCCATCTTGCTGATGAAGAGTCCCAATGTTGCCATCTTCCATGTTAAACTCTAAACTTCCTTAATGCTTCTAGGAGGTTCCATGTCTAGGAGTACTTTTATTTTATCATGGTTGGCATCAATGCCTCGTTATGATATCACGAAACCCAAGAATTTTCCCGTTGAAACCGTGAAAGTACATTTTTCAAGATTAAGTTTCAAGTGAGTAGCTTTCAGCGTCTAGAAAGTTTCCTTTATATCTTCAATGAAGTTTTCCAGGGTTTTGGACTTAATCACAATATCGTCCACATAGACCTCAATGTTCCTCCAAAGTTGCTTCTTGAAGACCTTGTGCATGGCTCGTTGAAATTCTACTCCTGCATTCTTCAGACTGAATGGCATTTTGGTATAGCAGTAGCTCCATACCTTTATAATGACTGAGGCCTCTTCCATGTCTTCCAGTGCCATTAAAATCTGATGATACCCCTTGTAGGCATCTAAGAAACACAACCATTGATAACGAGCTATTGAGTCTACCATTTGATTGATGCTCGTGAGCAGGAATGAGTCTTTTTGACAATGCTTGTCTAGTGTGGTGAAGTCCACACACATCCTTTATGTCCCTTACTTCTTTGGCATAACCATTGGATTGGCTAGCCATCTGGGGTATACAACCTCTTTTAAGATCCCAGCATCGAGAAGAGCTAGGACTTCTCGAGCTATCACTTCATTTCTTTCTGAGCTCGAACTTGTGTTCTACTATCCCTCTTTCAATTCCTTCGAGGCAGGTACGTCACTAGGCGAAAATTTGCAGATACTTTTGAAGGGAATCAACGAGTTTCCCATTAATCCTAGAAGGCAAAAATTCACCTATCTTGATAACTTGCTCGACAAATTTTGAGTTGAGAAAGACTTTTTCTCATTCACTAGCAGCCTGGATTTTGGGTTCCTCATCCTTCTTATCCTGCTCGGACATTACCTAGGCCTCAACATCTCCTTTAGCGAGGTAGCATTTCCCAGCTATTTGTTTATCTCTTTCTATGGTTATCCAGCTTTCTCCGACTTGGATTCTTATGTAGTAGCTCACTGGGAGACTTCAGTCTTTAGGTCCATGACCCCTCTCCTACCTAGAATTGCATTGTACGTTCTTGGTGCATCACCATCAGCAAGTCAATGACTTTTGTGATCCCCTTAACATCCACATAAACCGTAGTTAGAACCCGTAAGATCCCCTCTGCATAGGTCGTATTGCCACTAAATCTGGTCAAGGCAAGGTCTGACTTTATCAACGAGCTTTTATCTATCCCCATTTGATCGAACACCTTTTTGTACAAGATATGTACTGCACTTTCGATGTCAACCAGTATCTTATATACCAAGAATTCCCTAATCTGGAATGACACTATTCGGGGATCTGAGTCTCCTCCCCGAGCTCGCTTCGACCTTCTTTTGATGGAGCTAATCTCTCCTACTGGAGGTCGTTGGTGGTTTGCAGTTGTAGGCGGTGGATTTGTAGGACCTGTATTCCTAGCCAGGTATTCTTGTAAATGGTTCTCTTTTATCTGTCTCTCAATTTCTCGCTTGAGGTCAACGCAACCCTCTATGAGATGACCATGAACCTTATGGTAGTGGCAAAACTTTGCCGTGTCTCTCTTGGCCAGAGTTGGTGGTTTTGGAAGACCCTGCCTTCCATGACCAATAGTATTTCCACCTACAAGGTCGTCAGGGGAGTTGTTATTAGGTCAGGAATTGTCTTCCTTTTCTTATCTGAAGTTCATCCCTTCGAATAAGGATCCTTTCTATCGTGTTTTGATGACTGTGGACTCTTAGGCCTCTTGGTCTCTTTCTCAATAGTCGTGGTGAATCCAGGAATCTTTTTCTAGATTGTTGTTTCTTCAGCTTTGATTAACTTTTTGAGGAGTGTTTGTAGCTCCTTGATGCTTTTTACTGGTTCTTCTTCTAGCCTAAGAGCTACGCACCCCCATTGCAGTCCTTGTTTAAAATCAGTGATGTAGATAGCATCATTTTTCTACTCGATTTCCATTACCTCGTCATTAAAACAACTGTAATAGCTTCTGGATTTCTGTTTGATGTTAAAAAGATCATTGATATCTTTCTCACACCATTTGCTACTCTGATAGTTCTTCAGGAACAACTCTTTTAGTTGTGTCTAGCTTGAGATACTTGCTCCTGGAATTCCCTTAAAAAAGGATTGTGCTTTCTTGGTCAGCGTGGACCGGAAAGCTAGACATTTGACATGATCAGGGTACTCGAACATTTCCATGTAGGAAACATACTCATCTATATGTTGCAACGGTTAACCTGTACCATCATACTTATGATGCTTTGAATCCTGGTGGCATTCGAGTAGTTCTGATACTGTGGACAAATGGTGAAGGCCCCGATAGGTCCACACTACTTTGTATTTCTTGAGGGGAGTCATTCTCCTCGGTGGATTCAGGGCTACCTCAATAAGCCTCGTTGCCTGTTCTTTCGATCAGGCTTCATTGAGGTGGTATCCTTCCTCCAGGAGGAGTTCTTAGTTAGCTTCCTTGCTCATCAGGAGTTTTTTCTTATTGTTGACCTCGGGAGATTGCGGCTCGGTTGAGTTTGTCCCTTAGGTCATAACCCTTCCCATTGCATAGGGTTTCTCTCAGGTCAACCACGGGTGGGGCTCTTTCTCCATTAACTCTTTTACCTTGTGGTCTTGCCTGTGCCGGTCCCACCTCCCGACCTTATACTTTGGGTCAGAGGTCGTTCCTTGTTTCTGAGGGTATGGATTGATTAGGTTGTATGCAATCCCTTTGATCTCAAGGTAGTTGTGTTTCCCTTTGAGATGGGGCAGGACTCTACCCCCTCCATATGTAATCTCTTCTACCCAAGATGCCTTCTAGGGCAACCACCATGCATTCCAAGAGGTCGGCTGAAACGGACACCTGACTTCCCTTTGTTCTCTATGGTCGGGGGTTATTGCCATTGCCATTGCCATTCTGGTTGGGGCATCCTTATCCTCCCCTTTCATACTTAGGTGGACTGTCAACTAGAACCCTTCGAGATGGTCCAAACCGTGACTGTCTTGGTTGTTCTTGCTGATCGATCGGCCATTGTTGTTGTCTTCCATTTGGATCGGGTCTTTCGACACTAGTTCTCTAGTGCGCAATTGTATTCTGCTTGGCTGTCTATCGCACCGTGGTGGCTGAACACACTTTGGTTGGGATCGAGTCATCACAATTCCTAGGCTTTAGAATATCCTTCTCACAAACGGAGCTAGAAGTGATGGAGCTCGAAAACGATCTCCGACTCACCTCGAACCATGATGACATTTGCAATCACAACCAGAAAGGGAAAAATTAGATCACCGGAGTGGGCTATCCCCCTGAGGATAACTCTAATGCCTAAGTCAGTATTCAAAGAGAGTAATCTCTCAGTAAATCAACTTAATCTATCTATGAATAGTGTATGATTCGGTAATCCATACCGAAGCAATTAGAATAATTGTGAGATCGTATCGCTCCAATTGCTCCTAAAATGATGGAGTTTTCCTAAATTGGGATACCTTTCCATGCACGTCTCTGGTCGAGAGTTATAAGCTCATTAAAGACCTTAAACTAATATCGTGACCTACCTGTGAATGTTGAAAGGTCTTGAATATCCCTTTTAAAAGGTCACGATGAGTGATTATAAGTTCATAGTATGTGTTAAGAGTTATAGACATTTAATTGTGGCATGGAAAATGTATGAAATTTATTGGAGCTGACCAGGTCGAAGGTCATGGTTTGATGAGATCTCTCCCAAACTCATTTTAAGGTTGGTGGGAAGAAGGTCGCTGCCCACTTTCCTCTTGTGATTCAAACTTTCAGATATTCGGGTCGATACTTAGATCCGTTCGGGTTAGTCTATCTGGGTCACGATCATTTCTCCCATCAATATTCATGTAAAAAAAATATATAGGAGTGTTATATCTTATAATATTGAACCTAATTTGATATTGAAAATAAGAAATTTCATATTGTATAAACAATATTAAACTTTGAATTAGACTTTTTGCAAGCGATGTCATATAGCAAAAAAAATTGTAAATCGCGAATGTGTATTAATTATATCAGCCAATTGCAACAAAACTTGTAATCTCTATTCATTGAGAATATAAAATTTATTATCTAATTTGTTAACATCTACATTCTATGAAATAAATAATTTATAATTTTACGAAATATAAATTTCTTGGAGACTTGCGAAATTCATATTTCTTCCCTCTTTTTCTATTATATATACCTTTTTAAAAGAGGTTAATACTTCATAAATTAGTGGACGGAATCGAAAAGAAAAGCAAATAAAAAACGAAAGCATTACTAACTCCAGGCCTTCACGGTATCAACTGGGTCCCTAATGGCACAAGAATCACATGGGGCCAAGCGGTTTCTGTTCTTTAATCCCTATATTACCCCTCAAATGTATCGATATATTTATATTCATGAGACACTGACCTACTTAAATCTTGAGGGGTAAAGAAATAACTTCAAAATGTAGCCGGTTTGAGGAAGGGACCCCGAAAAGGCTGGCGCCGAAGGATAAAAGATGACTGGGCATTTCCCGGACTCCAAATTCCTATAAAATTTCATTCTATATTCCATTTTTCGTACAAAACTTCGTTTACTCATGTGGGAACTTGAATGTTTTTTGCATTTATTTTGAAACGTTTTATTCAGAGTTTTTAATCTATTTGATCTTGCAAGTCCTTTCATTTCTTCCCACCCAAACTATACCCGTGCTTTCAGTGGATTGAATAGATGTTTAGACCCATTTCATTGAAGTCATCAATCCAACATAATCATCAAGTTTCACTCTCCCTTGATTCTCTATTAAATCGCTCTCTATTCTATTTCTTTCGATCTGTTCTGTAACTCCTCTCCTTGTCTCATCCTCTAGCCACTAATTAAAAATCCTTCACCTTAATGACTCACCCTTAATTCCTAATAGCTGGTGGCAACAATCGGGAGAGCTAATCCATTTGGTCCACAAAAGCACGAGTATAGTTGGGTTGGAAGAGATGAAAGGTTAGTTTGGATGGGAAGAGATGAAAGGATAGAATTACTCCTCATAATCTCTCTTGTGCGGTGCACATGACTTGTTCCACCATGGGAGTAATCGATAAGTGATGGTTTGAACCATTCCAGCTAATCGTAAAATCTTTAGAGACTATTATGACTTCAAATAAACATGTAAGATTGAACTATATTTTGGTCCAAACTTATGAGATTAAAAGCCCTTAGGAAAGGCTTGAAATGACAAAATTAACCCTCACGTGCCTTGCACGTGCTCTGTTCCGCCATGGGAGTAGCCAGCAAGTGATGATTTGGACCATTCCGACCATTTGTAAAAACATGAGAGACCGTTATGACTTCAAAAAAGCATTTACGACCGAACTGTATTTTGATCCAAACTTGTGGGATCAAATAGGCAAAAAACTTCATTATAGTTCAGCTTCTATTTCCTTTAACCACCAAATCAAATTATATTCTTAAGGTTTATATTCATTCTCTTCTTCCATGTCAAATTACCTTCAACAGATACTTTTTTTGTGTATTTCTTAATATTTCTTTTTTTTAAAAAAAAAATTAACACATTGAATATATTTATATAATGTAATGTATTTTATATACTAAATGTCATATTTGCTAAAATTAAATTATGCAAGAATGAAATATGTATTTTTGAAAAGTAAATACTCCTCCTACCCTGATTTGAATATTGATTTAATACAAAAAATAAAGAATATCTTTAATGGTAAGAAAGTTAAGACATTAAAATATAATTATTTTATGAAAAATATTTATTTAACTATATATATAAAAGAATTATAGAACAACTAGATTAGGATTATATTGCACTCAAGAGTATGGTTGAGTGATTTGAAAGTAATGCATGGAATTAATATTAATAAAAATCTTACAGATAATCATTATTTATTATTTTCTAATTTTTAAATATTTTACATACTAAATCTTTTTTAAAAAAATTAAATTACTTATCTTTTAAAAATATGTGTTAAATATTTATGGGTGCATGTGTAATATGAGTTCTTGAGCCGGAATAAAGCTATGGAAATATCTATAAAGAAATAAGATTGTATCTACGATTAATTATTTAAAATAGTTAATGTATAACTAGAAAAAAAAGAATAAAAATGGAAGAGATTATTGCATGGAGTGGACAAAATTCAAGGGTATATATATACAGGAGACTTCAGTGGATATCCGGAGAGAGAAGTATTGTTGCTATCAAAAGCAAAGAAAGATCGCCCTATTGCGATAGAAAAGCGGGAGGTTTTACGGTGGTTTCTTTTGGGAGAAGAAAGAGAGAAAGAAAAGAGTCGATCTACGGGGAAATCAAAATTCAAGGAGGAAAATGAGAGAAATTATAAGCATACATATAGGACAGGCAGGAATTCAGGTGGGAAATTCATGTTGGGAGCTCTATTGCCTTGAACATGGCATCCAGCCTGATGGCATGATGCCCAGGTCTGTATCCTTGTCAAAATTTCCATTTTTTTTTGTGTCATCCTCTCTAGATCGATGTACATCTCCATGTAATTGTAATTTTTATCTGTATGTGTAGGTACGTTACAGGTTGATTTGTATGTTTTTGTACTGTCTTGTCATTAATGGTGTTTTTCATTTTTTGGGTTCCCTTCAAATATCTTTTTTGAAATTCTTGTTCGCAAACTTCCCTTTGTCCTTTAGTCAAGTGGAAATTTTCTGATTCTCAATTTTGGGGGTTCGTCTCCTTGTTATTGGAATTCTATTGGGGCTCTAGAATTTGTGTAAGTTTGACTTTGGTCTTTTTGGGGTGTTTAGAGGTGAGTCAATTTTCCATCAACTTGACTGGGTGGAGAATTGATGATGTTTTCTTAAATTCTTTGTTTCTAAAAGCGAATTTAATCGCTTCATCACAAACCATTTTTCTTCTGGTAATTTTCGAAATTTTCTGAAATGAAAATGCTAAGAAGGAAACAAACTAGGAACATTTATGACTCTGGTGTGACATGACTGACTCAAAAACAAGTTGGATGTTATGGATCAAAATGAAATGGCAATCTTGTTCATTTTTCCCCTGTTTTTTTTGTTACCATAATGAGTCTGTTGGGTTGAATTGCATTTCTCTTGCAGTGATTAATGAATTCTTCATGATTCTGCAGTGACACTTCTGTGGGCGTTGCACATGATGCGTTTAACACCTTCTTCAGCGAAACTGGGTCAGGAAAGCATGTCCCAAGAGCTATATTTGTTGATCTTGAGCCTACTGTTATTGATGAAGTTAGGACAGGGACATACCGTCAGCTATTCCACCCTGAGCAACTTATTTCTGGAAAGGAAGATGCTGCTAACAATTTTGCAAGAGGGCATTACACAGGTAAGAGATTCAAGGATTCAAAATTGTATGTAGCTTCTTTTGATTAATTTTGTCATAAGACAACTTAGGATTCATGTTTATCTATGTCATTATTGAAAGTCGTCCCTTTTCTTTTTTGTGTTGCAGTTGGAAAAGAGATTGTTGATCTATGCTTGGATAGGGTGAGGAAGCTGGCTGATAATTGCACAGGTTTACAAGGTTTCTTGGTGTTCAGTGCAGTTGGTGGTGGTACTGGTTCTGGGTTAGGATCTTTGTTGTTGGAGCGCCTGTCTGTGGATTATGGGAAGAAGTCTAAGCTGGGGTTTACCATTTATCCTTCACCACAGGTAGTTATCAATTATAAATGCAGTTCTCAATTGAATTGAGGCATTCTGTAATTTGGCAATTACATTATGTCATTTGAAATTTATAGTTGTTTGCTCATGAAAAACAGCACGAATAATAGCATTGGCTTGCAATTACATTATGTCATTTGAAATTTATAGTTGTTTGCTCATGAAAAACAGCACGAATAATAGCATTGGCTTGCTACCATTGCAGGTGTCTACTGCTGTGGTAGAGCCTTACAACAGTGTCCTCTCAACTCATTCCCTCCTTGAACACACAGATGTTTCTGTACTCTTGGACAATGAAGCCATTTATGATATCTGCAGGAGATCTCTGGATATTGAGAGGCCTACATATACTAACTTGAACCGATTAATTTCTCAAATAATTTCATCTCTGACCACTTCTTTACGGTTTGATGGAGCCATTAATGTGGACATCACTGAATTCCAGACCAACCTTGTACCATACCCTCGAATTCATTTCATGCTCTCCTCATATGCCCCTGTCATCTCAGCAGCAAAAGCATACCATGAGCAGCTATCAGTGCCTGAGATAACCAATGCTGTGTTTGAGCCATCAAGCATGATGGCAAAATGTGATCCAAGGCATGGGAAATATATGGCTTGCTGCTTGATGTATCGTGGAGACGTCGTTCCAAAAGATGTCAATGCTGCAGTTTCTACCATTAAAACCAAAAGGACTGTTCAATTTGTAGACTGGTAAGCATTATGTACTTGCATAAACTCATTGTCTATGAGAAGTTGCATAAGAGAGTGAGAGAGGACGAGTTTGTCCATTACATTGAATACAACACCTAATTCAATTTTCTGTCCTTGATTTATGATCTGTTCCAACCTCTTCCTGATGTGATAACATGTAGTCCAGCAGAGAAGCATGTGCATCTCTGATTTTTATACAACCACCAAGAACTTCCTCTCTTTTCACTTTTGGCACCTAGTTGTACTTGTATTTGGTGTTTGCATTGGAAATCATTAATATTCTATTCCCATCTATGCATTAAGTATTCTCCTCTTGCCCATTACAGGTGCCCAACTGGCTTCAAATGTGGTATCAACTATCAACCTCCAACAGTTGTGCCTGGTGGTGATCTTGCAAAGGTCCAGCGAGCAGTGTGCATGATTAGCAACAACACAGCTGTGGCAGAAGTATTCTCACGAATTGACCACAAGTTTGATCTCATGTATGCTAAACGGGCATTTGTTCATTGGTATGTTGGTGAAGGCATGGAAGAAGGCGAGTTCTCTGAAGCTCGTGAAGACCTCGCTGCTCTTGAGAAGGATTATGAGGAGGTCGGTGCTGAAGGCATCGACGAGGAGGAAGAAGGTGAAGACTACTGATAATGTGTTTTGTGGGTTATCCCATGGCCATCTCTTCTGTATTGCATCTTTTTTGTATTGCCATTTCTCTAACTTGAACGGAATTGTTAAACTTGTTTGTTCGTGAATGTTATGATCCAATGATTATATGATATAATAACAGCAAAGAGGTGATAAAAATGGGCTTCTTTACACATTAAAACAAATCTTTTCCATTTAGCAATTTAAGTTTTAGCCTAGAATATTTTCTGTTCCAGCTTGAAAAGAGAATAATGCAAACTTGCAATCATCAAAAACAGCTTGTCAAAAGTGGTATGGTTGTATAATAATGGGGATTATGGCTTGATCCCATTTGCAGCACTAGATCCCAAGAGGCCCCACTATAAAAAAATTTCATCTCTTTTTAAAAAGCAGGAGAAGAATATTGGAAAGAAAGGTTCCAACATTTGAAAGAGAAAATGGTAAACGTCCATCGTTCACATGTTAAACCTGCAGCCAAGGGTTGTGTTTACCACAGATAAAGGTCCAAACCAAGACTTTGCACTGACAACATTAAAAATAGAGAAGAGACCATACCCTAAGATTTTGTTTTACAATTCCCATCAAAACACATAATAATTCATCCACAAGTTTCCATGAAACAAAGGAATACTGACCCTAAGACATAACCCTGCCACTATTTATACCATTGTCGTTCTAAGTTGAGCAAGACAATGACAAGAGACAAACCTAACAATACGCATGCTTTCCAAGCTAAAAAGTTCCATCAGAAGTTCCCAGGCACATGTGCAAAACAACCAAAAGCCTCTTCTTTCCCTAGGGTGTAAGTGAATATTTACAGGATCTCCAGCGCAAATGATGTCTAGCCCAGAACTGCGAAATATCAAGTGTCAATTGCATAACATCAGTAAAAGAAGATTTAATTACTTTTATTTCAACCACTAAGAGAGGACAATGGCAGAAATCAGACAATGAAGAAAAGTTTTGTGCCAAGGTATAGATTGTGATCTGCCACGATAACTATTTTCATCTAATCATCAATTTTCAACAATAGATTGTAAGAACAAAAAACTGTTTCATTTAATTTCAACAATCAAGAAAAGTTCTCTAGGAAGAAGTTGATAGATAATAGATCTATTTAACAAACCAGACGTACACAAGATCAAAAGCCCAGTAAGTCAGTAAATTGATGAGAATGCCTATGATGCAGAAAACTATTCTCCACCACGATCTTGAAATCTTAAGCTTTCCGTGGTGGTGTTCAACCTTGTTACATCACCTGAACCAAGAACGTGCAAATGTAGGTTATCCTTTACAATGAATTAACAGAAATTAAAGAAGATCCAAAACTTCTACCTTGATTCTCATTCCTACCATTAGGGTGAAGAAAGTGGCTTGTATCGGGTGCCAAATAGGGAGTCCTAGAGTAGCTCTCCAATATATCTGCAATTTTACAACAAAAAAATGAAGCCCAAGATGCAAGTTTTATGTTTGTGTCTCAATTTTTATGTTTGAGTCTCAATTTACATGCATATCTGTTGTATTTTGGGAGTGGGTGGGAAAGAGGGAAGAGGGAGAGAGAGTGAGAGCAGACCAGTTCCATTTGAGAAGTCAGCTGCCAGGTCTGGAAGACCAAAGGTTTGAGAAATGTGCCCAAGATATCCAAACGAAGAAGGATCTGGATCCAATAGAGTTTCATTCAGGGGTTGTGAGTTGGATTCCACACTACTGAAAGATGAAACAGATGCATCACCCAAAACAGCACGATGTTCCACAAGGTTGTTATGTGCTCCAAACTCAAAAGATGGCAAGCTGCCAGCATATCCTGGTTCTGATTTAATCATATCCCCACCCAATGCTTGTACTGTTCCTCTATTTGAGCTTTGAGCCAACAACATATTTCCGGCAACATCTAGGTTTCTGTTGTGTGAGGATATATCAAGAGCTGTTTGCACAGATGAGTGCATTGAGTGTCCAGTGGGGCTGAATACATTTGACACAGCAGCAGAAAGAGGGAGTTGTGTGTTGTCTGGCTGCAGAGTACACCCAACCGAGTCTTGACGCACTAACAATAAATGATGGAATAAAAAACATCATCATTGTCTATGACCCCAAATGCAAGAAGAAAACAAATATAAGGCCAAGAAGACAGACATGCAAGACAATGTAGAAGTTCAATACTTTATAGATACATACACAATCATTGTTAAGATTGGCTCTTAAGAGTTTGTAGAGATATCTTACTTGTGCTTACACGAGCCCCATTAGACATGGCTATGGAAAAAAGCTCTGCTTCTCCTATTCTATTCATCATAAGTGCTTGATCAGAAAGTAACTTGTTGAATTCCATAATCTGTGCTTTCACCATCAATCTGAGATAATATGCCTTGAAAAATTCCTGATTTTCTTCTTCCAGCTTTTGCCAAACTGAAACAAACATAAGTACAAAGTTCTGAATGGTTTATCTATGTACTGAAAACAGTAATGGGGCTTTGAGTAAAAAGGACAACGAATGAGTCAAGAGACTCAACCATCTGAGCTATTTCATACTTTAGTTTAAGCAGGAGCTAACCAACAATAGTGGCAGCCTATCTACCTTGGATGACAGCATTGAAAGATGTCACATCACGTTATATTTTTGCAGTCGATATATGAAGATTCTTTTGTTACATAAGATCTTCTGTGAACCCATAACAATTATATTGGGCTAACTACTGTTTTGGGTTACAGACATCCAAAAAGTTTCCTTTTGGCAGAAGAAAAATATAACACTACTTCAAAATTGTAATGTCATCTTTTAATAAGATGGAGTCTACAGGCCCCATTTCTATTTCTAAACACCTTAAGTTTGTAGTCAATTTAGCTACTAAAACATTTCAACAGGTGTAACAACTCCAACATGGAGGAAAAATACTCACAAACATACATACACCAAGCATAAGATAAAACATTCAAAACAAACTTATGAAAGGTATAATTGCAGCTATATTTAGTGTCCCAATTCCATTGAATTTATTTCCCAATGAAAATGTTCCGTATATGCTATCTACAGCCAAAACTACCCCCATATCTTCCAAAATTTACATGAACTAGAAATATTATCTGAAAGCCTACCATGACATGTATTCATGATGCACTGAATTATCATTACCGTTTCTATATTTAACCACCAGGATTAAATGGAACAGGAACTCTTGTGTTGTCTTGAACACCAGTTTACCATACCCCATCCATGTACTGAAGCAAAAGTTCTTTCTAGATGATCTCACTGAGAAATATAGAGTGCTCTAATTTGCAGCAATCCATGATGTGATTCCATAGCTCTTAACCTAATTCAAACGAAAGAATTAGACTTTTAACAAACTTCAAATTATGGTTTTGTCATGTATAATCTCGTCCCAGGGCTAAATTCATAAGTTTTTATACAACAGAAGTCAATGTTTGGGACACTAGAAATTTACACATTTTGTGAAACCAGTACTTCATTTTCTAGCTCTAAAAAGAAATAATGGCAAGAAACTGCTCTACATTATTGCATGCAGCTGCAGATGTACGTACTTTTGACAAACACATTCGAATTGCTTCAAAAGAGCATTTAACTTCCACAGAATTGGATCAATAATTTAGAATACAGATATAATTTCTCAGTATATCCTTCTACTTTCCTCTCATTTGTCAAACTTAAGCACGTGGAGGGATGAATGAGACTTCATAAATACAAGTATGCAGGAAAAAGACCTATGTGAAGCAACCATGATTCCTGCTCTAAAAGTTAGAGCTGAGACTGATTAGACTGGCACATTAAAAAGACAAATATCATCTTCAAGCTTTAAACATTTATTGGCTTTCAACAGCGGATCAATTTGCTGCAAATGACAAACAGCTTTAATTGAACTCAGTGCAACATTGAAAAAGGGAAAAAAAGGGATTTGCCAATCAACAGCTATCGTTAAGTCAGTTCAACAACTAAATGAAAATCTCAAAAAACAAACAGTCTACGGATGAAAAACTGTCAAATGTAAGTAGGACGATAAATGCACAGCGGACAACCAGTGCATCAGACCTGTAAAATATACAAGTAGAAGACATACGAGTGGAATAAGAGAAAAATACCGAGCTCTGTGAAACGAGGCTCTATTTTGTCCCGGATAAAGAGGGTGTCCATTACTTCTTTCTGGCTCATATAGGAACGGAGGCACTGTTCAATGCCATTTTGCACCTGAGATGACAAAAGTTATAAGTTAAAAGTAAATTCTAGAAGATCGAATCTAGAGAAAACATACCAATTCATTTCCACCCTCTCACTGCTATCAAGGACTTCAAGCATGAAATACATCTAGTAGCAACTTAACATTAATAATTATATTTCTAACAAACATGAAAACTGCCTTGACTAGGCCAAATTGCATGGTACCATTCTAGCTTCAAAGGGCCTTCATGCTGCAAACACTGATGGATGCAGGTTTTGACTTGTGGGGCAACTGCCCCCACCAACATTTCATAAAATATAATATTATAGTGTATATCAAATGACAAAACAAAAACTTAGAGATTTATCCTTAAATTGTAGTATTAACTATTTTTTTTCTCGCATAAAATAATTGTTCTAATCACATCAATGGCCACAAATGCATGCAAAAGACATTAAACAAGTCTATATTTTTCAGGTTAACAAAAGAATTATGGATGATGAGGGTACATCTGTATAATATTTTGGATGAGCGTATTTCACATCTACTTATATGCCATTCCAGGTATTAATTATTACTCTACACTGCCATATTTAGGAATACAAACTTCTCTTGGTTCCAATTTAATTTTAACTGTTTTCTTCTCTAATTCCCTATGAGTTGCACCTAACCCAAACTGCAAAACCTTTTTCCTCATGTCCTTGCTAAAAGAAACCATAGGAATTTAGAAATTAAAACTACGATCTATTTGGTCATAGAAATACATAAAATACCTGACTTTGTTTTCCTGTAAGAAGAATGTGCAGTTATAAAGCCAAAACAAAAACTCTTCAAAACCAGTATCATAGTCTAAAGGAAGCATCATATCAAATCTACAGCCATGCACTGCATTAATTCATCCCCTTGATTCTTTGTTTAAGTGAAACACATAAAAGCTCACTTATTGAGAATATCATAGAGAGCTTTAATGCTTGACTAGTTAATTTTTTTATTTTTGGAGTATGAATTCACATAATTTAAATGAATGGACCTCACACAGACATATTTCAAGGAAATGCATCATTTAAATCAACAATAGTCTTGCTTTATTTGGATAAAGTATTTAATGGTTATTTTTTCTTCCTTTTCTGAAGCACATTTAACCCTGATTTGTCACTCATCATGAAAATAGCAGCAACTCCAGCAAGTTTCTTAAACAGAAAGCACAACATTCATCAGATTTCCTCACATTACCCCAATATGTAATGATCGCCATTAGAGGGGAAACTTAAGAAATACTAAAATAATTTTTTTTTTTGTTTTAAAAGAAAAATGTCAGAGAAGGAAGGAAACCGAACTCGTAGTCAGACTGACAACATCACCTGCTGTGAGAAAATCTTTAACTAACCAAATATGAGTGTAAATGAGACGAGACAATTCGTGAATAGTTCAGGCTCTGCGCAGTAAAAGCTTGAATTCGACTTGCTTTAATCGAGCTCGAGCCGAGGCTCGCTTGTTAAATAAGTCAAGCCAAGCTCATAGGTATTCGATTCGTTAGGTTTGTGAGCCTAAATGAGCTTTTAATATAAATAACGTCTTATTTATAATATTATATATAATATAACTTATTTATTAAATATATAATATTTTATTTATTTATTTTACATAATATATTGTATTATTTTTTTAAAATATATTTTATTTATTCATCTACTATATATAATAATAATATTATTTTTAAATTTTTAAGAAAAATAAATGAATACACAAAAACGAGCTTAAACGAATTCGAGCTTGGACTTGAGCCAAACTCAAACAAGCACAAGCATTTAGCTCTTTTGACTGCACTTAAATGAACTCGAACCTTCTAAATGTTTAACGAGTCGAGCTCAAGCCTAAAATAACGTAAAGGAGCCGAGCCCAAGCCTGACAGATTCGAGCTCGGCTGGGCTGGGCTCGGTTACAGCCCTGCAACCAAATATAACTATATCCACACTTTTGCTGAGAGGTTCATAGAGCTCATATGTCTAACTACCCTTACATAACCTGTACGTGAGGACAAAAGGCACCGATTTGATAGCACCGATTCAATGTACAAATTGATAGCCTAGTTACTAAAGACAAATTGCATTAATGAGGTCACTTTACAATGTTTATCATGATTCCTATAGCTGATGTATATCTCCTTGAAACTTCGGATCAATTTATTAATTGTGACATGTCCATATCGTATATTAAGGGAAACCAAAGTCCTCTACTAGTGTCTTTAGAGGATTATCAGACAGTTTCTAAGCCACTGATTTTTTTCATTATCTGTTGAGAATATCCAGGTATTATTTTTCCTACAGAATCAATATCAATAAGGCCTTATCACAATGTCATCTTCTTAAAGTAGTTTTGTGAATGTTAAATCTATGGATGGTCTAATATATTAATGTAAAGACCATATTGGAATGATCTTATCTTTCTTATTTGAAGAATGTTCATCTTCATAATCAAATCAAATCAAATGTTTAGTATGCGTATGCATAAGATAATAGACAAGCAATTCCAAAACCGTAAAGTATCAGAAGTATTTCACAGCAGTTCAGCTTCAATATCTTACCCGCTGTATTTCTTCGCATGAGATTTTTCTATACTCTCCAGAAGACATTTCGTTAACAAGAGGTTACTGAGATTCAAAAAGCACTGGTTCACTAATAGTTTACCAAGCGAAGGCCTTCTCACTGAATCTGCAAGGACAGTTGGAAAGACTATCAAATGCCACCTAACAGCAAATAGGACAAAAACTGCCGATCATGTCCATAGCCCATTAAAAAGGACATAAACACTAGAATTTTAAATATTTGTAGAAGTTCCAGAAAAAACTTAGAACACAAGAAGAATAAAAATAAATCATTCGCAATCAATTCAATTCCTATAGAGTCCATATCTTTTACACCCCAAAAAAAGAGAGCAAAAAAGGAGACAAATCATGTACACCAATCAGTAACAATACCTCAAGAAACAAGCACATCAGATTATTAGGCAGAAGAAAAAAAAAAAAAAAAAACTCCTCTTAACATGAGGCTGAAAGACTTGGAGAAGACTGCATGACTAGAAACTTCAGCACCTATTCTTCTTATTGAAGAATACCGAATCTCCAGACCTTTATAAAATAAGGCCTCTCTTGTTTGTGAAAATACAACAGGCTTAAAATTGTACTATAAATTCAAGAAATGAAAAATCCTCCAGGTTTCTTCCAGAATTTTGCTATTGGATAAAAAATTTTGATCTTCAATTCCATGTGAACAAAAAATGAATTTAGTTCTAGGACAACATAGTTGCCGGCTTGGAATGCTTTAATGATGTAAAACCCTGCTAAAAAATTACTAGGATATTAGATTGCACACGTTCCAACACTCCAAAAAACCATCTTCTCATGCGAAGAAACAATTGGTAAAAACACTACTTTCACAACTTTGATCCGTTTGTGGTAAAATTAGATTATGAATCTTCAAAAAAAAAAAGGGACAAAACTAGGAATACAAGGTTCTCCCGTAAAATTCCCTATCTTCCTTTCACCCATGCCCAAGGAACTGAACCGCCTCAACCTGAAAAACTTAAAATCTGTTTAAACCTTCAAGAATTAATCTAGAAAAGCTTCACCCAAAAAAATGATCAAACAAATTCAACAGCAAAGCAAGAAAAGACACCAATGACTCGACAAAAAAATAAATAGCACACAAAGCCAGCATCACTAAAAAAAGAATTACAAAATAGTTAGAACCCACAAGTTTTCTTGAACTTCGGACCTTATTCCGGTAAAGCAAACAACAAAAAAATAATCCTCAAACAGTCTGTTAGTAGAAAGTAACAATTTCACCACCAAAGGGTTTAAATTAACAAAAGTAAAATTAACCGAACAAACAAGAAAAATGAAGCGTTAGACATAATCAAGTATATAGAGAAAAAGAAAAAGGGAGAAGGCATGATCACTAGCAAAAATAACAAACGGATTGAATCCCACAAAGGATCAAAGTCCAAAACAATAAACGTAACAGACAAAATTCCAAAAGCAGTTACTTTTCTGCTCAACTATGTTCTTGATTTCTCCATTACCTGAACAATTCTGACGCTGTTCGAATAGAACCCAGATAGTAAAAGTATCTGTTATGAGATTTATACAGAAGATTTTGATGAAAATGGGAAAAGTATTAGAAGATATATGGGACTCTATTGGTAATGCCTTTAGCATTCTTGAGAGTTTGCATAGATACTGCAACTTTGTGTTCAATTTCTTGGATTTTGGATACAACACTTTTCTTTTCTTTTCTCTTTTTTCTAAAGAAAATTGTTGGGTTTAATTTTCGGAAAAAGGAAAGTAAAGGTGGAAAATATGACGTGGCAACACTGCCATTACATACCTGTCGTTGTGCGTTGCACGCGTGTAACTCCACTTTCTCAATATTCCTTTTCTGTTAAGTCCTCCAAAAGTTTCACATGTTTCGTTTTTAATCCCTACATTTTTTTAATCCTTTCTCTTTTAACTTAAAAAAAATATATATTTTGTTAATAAAATATAATTTTTTTGAGCTCCCGCTTTTCCCTCCATATATTTCTAACTTTGTGGGACTTGAATTGGTAGTGAATAAATAATAGTCAGCGAAGTTGACTATTTGAGTTAGATTTTTATTTGTCAATATAATATGAAAAGATAATGTTGATTAAATCATTTCATTTTTAGAAAAAACAATGCTTTGAAGTAATAATTCTATTTCATTTTTTCCCTAATTGCTTTTTCCTACTTAAAGTTAGTAGCCAATCAAGTAATTACATAATTTTTCGATTTGTTTCATATCGTTTAATGTTTTGAAAATCTATTTATCAATTATCTACTATTAATCTAAATTCTTCGAATGTCATGTATGCTAAGGATTTTTTTTCCCCCTAAAATGTCTCAAATAAAAAATTTTAAATTATTCAATAAAATTGAACCGTAAAAAATGTATTGCGTTTGATATCTTTCATCCCCAATTTTTTAAAAAGATTTTTTAGATCTCTAAATGTATTACAAATTGCAATTTTATCCTAGCAAAAACTCACCGGCATGAAACCTTTTAATATAAAAAATATATTTTATTAGGGGTCAAATTGAAAGTCCATTTAAAAAATTCCCTTTAAAAACCAAAAAAAAAAAGAAAAAAAGAAACACACCTAATTCCCCGTTCTAATTCACAGTCAACCACCCTTTATCTGGGCTGATGTCTGATCATAAACCAATAGTTGGGTATCCATGAATTAGGATTCAACAATGGGAACAACAAATCCAGAGCATGTTCTGCTGGGATAAGAAGCCTAAGGTAACATGGGCTTGCATAAAATTTTGAAAATTGTTTCTAAAAAATGCAATTTTTCAACTTTTTTTATTCACGCTCTCAATTGAGGGTGATTTTGGAAGACTGCAAACACCTATGCCCATTAGAAACCAAGAAATTAGACACCCTTCACATTCTATCTCTGTAAGAGATCAACAAATCTGACACCTTCACAACCAATCTCCTCCCTAAACTCATAATTCCTGCCACCATTGTAAAAGCTCCGATCACCTTATTTCTTCATTCACAGTCCCTACTCACAATCCCAGCCACCCTATAAAAGCTCCAACCACCTTATTTTTTTAATTTCACAACCCCTACTTTTATGGTGTGTCCCAACTTTACATGCGATTAGTGAGATGAGAGATCAGAGAACATGTAGCAATGGGATTGGGTTTGGGTTTATAGAGATCTTAGATATCCATCGAATCAAAAGAGAAATCTAGATATCCCATCAACAATGTTCCTCGCCGCTCGCCGTGCTGCTCCTGCTTCCTTTTCACATCTGGATCATTAATATTCCGATATCATGTTCTAGGATTCTCCCAAGTCGTCGGCGGCGGAGGATATTCTTCATCGTGAAACCCTCCATAAATTCTTGCCTTACAACAACGGACTGGAAATCTTGAAGTCATGATAGTCGCGAAAGACATGAAAGTGGAAGCAGCTGCCATTTTGGCTGTCCAGAAAAACACCAAAAGGAGAAATAAAAGGTTAACTCTTGAGGACGGTGGTCGGTGGGGAATGGCAGCGGCGAAAACCGTGATTTGAGGACACTGGTTGGTGGGGACTGGAAGGAAAGGAAAGAAAGAATTTTCTTTAGGGGTTTAGAAATTTAAAATTGAAGTACCAATATTACCCTTCAATATATCTGATTTTTAAATTGGGAGAGTGAACTTCCACTAGTTCTTGCCGAAAAATTATAAAATGATCAAAGTTGCAATTTGTAATACATTTGAGAAAATAGAAAATTAAAATAAAAAATTTGGGGATGAAAGATACCAAATGTAATATATTTGGAGGATTAAAAACATCAATTATCCTTTCTCTCATAAAAAATTATTATCTCTATATATTCTTCTGCATCTACAAATATTTTAATTTCACTTATTTTAATATAATAAAGTTTATTTTCAAAATTATCTCTTTAATTTTTCATTTTCCATGAAGAATTATCTTTCTTTATATTCAACATTCACAAAGATTTACAGAGTTTTTATGTAAATTTAACTTTCATCAGTTTTATACTACAAAATACAATGTGATTATCAATTTTATATTTTAACAAAATTAGTTAAGTTGAAAAAATAAATTGTTAAAATATGTGGTTATTATCCCAATTAAATTTGTTTAAATGGAATTAAAAAAATTGTCTTCCCAAGGAAAAAGGAAGAGGGGGTGGGGAAGGAAAATTTTTATATGGATCGAGTCCATATCCCTACTCCCATATATAAATCTTGTGGTCTATATTAAGTTAAATAGATAAAAAAAAAAGAATGTTATTATTTGAGGGTTCCACTAGAATGTGCATGTATTTTTTTAAGCAATTATTACAACGTGGTTTGATATACACCATAAGATTTATGGGTGGGATATGGACCTCGATCCATATCAGAATTTTCTATGAAGAATAATGTTATTTTAGGAAAATTCTAATATGGACTCGAGTGTATGTTCTCACATATAAATTTTGTGATCATATCAAGTTAAGTAGATGAAAAAGAAATGTTATTTTGTGTGGATCCCACCAACATGTACCTTTTAAACAATTATTATATCGTGATTTGATATAATCATAAGATTCATGTGCAGGGTATGAACCTCAATTCATATTAGAATTTTAAGAATTTTACGGACCTCGATACATATTAGAATTTTTTGTGGGGAATAATATTATTAATGGAAAATTTTGATATGAAGTTAATCACCAAGGTCCATATTGATCTATATCAAACTAAGTAATTAAAGAAAAAAAACCAAAAGTATTATTTATGTGAGTCTCGCTAAAAAATACACGTACGTTTTAATAATTATTATGATAATAACTTAATATTCATCATAATATTTATGTATAGGTCCAAAACTCCAAATAAAAATTTCCTATTACTTTAGTATAAACCAATTTAACCAACCTTAAAGTCATAAATACCCTCACCGTTAAGAATATTATCCAAAACATTAAAATTTTCAATTTTCTATGTAAAAACAATTTAAAGTTGACCACGATGAATTAAACTTAGGGTGGGAATAACTCAATGATTCACTCAATAAGGATATCATTCTCGAATAAAATTAAATCAGTAGATCTGTTATATATAAAAATTAAATTCCTAAATTTTGAAAAACTTTTATTTTTGCATGATCTCTATTTTCTCATTATGTCAAATGGATAAATTTTTTTAAAAATAAAATTCTTTTTTTATATATAATTTTCTTCATCCTTATTCATATCCTTTTAAAATATAACAAATAATACTCTTTTTGTTCAGATTAAATGTTTCATTTTAAATTGCAAACATTTTAATAAAAAAGTTTGATTTCGATTATCTTTAAATTGTAATATTAATTTTTTTTAGTAAAATTTTATCTAATTTAGGAAATGAGATATTTATTTCCAAACAACTTAAAATGAAAAAAGAGACATTCAATTTCGGACGGATGGAGTAATATTTATAATTTAATAAACAATCAATACATGTAATTCATATTAATTTAAAATTTTACAATTATTTTTTTATTAAAAGAAACTCTTGGCATTTCTATCAATTCCTTTTTCAAATAATTTATTCAAAATATAATAGAAAATAATTATAAAAGATCTTCATATTTTTATCTAGAAATCTTTTTTTTTATATAAAATAATTACCACCACTATTCATATATATAATTCTTCTTAGATACGATGAAAATAATATTTATAATTTAATAAATGTATTTAATTCATATTGGTCCAAAATTTTACAATTAATTTTTATTTTTATTTTTAAAAAACTCGTAGCATTTTTCCATACCCTTACAAATAATTTATTCAAAATATTATCGAAAATAATTATAAAAAAGTCTTCATATTTTTTATCTATAATAATATTATATCATATCATAATATTTATTAAATTAATTTTTCTATAAAATGACTCGTGCAATGCATGCTTACCTTTGCTAGTCTGATTTTAAAACAGGTTTTACATGACACAACTTTGAAATAGAACCAAATAAATCTTTAAAAGAAAAAAATGATTACATGTGAACACAAAATTATATGGAAGATTTAAATTTTACCAAAAATAAGAAATATTGAGAAATTTGTTATTTAATAAGTCTTGAAGATTTTTATAAGAATTATAATACTCTAAATTCATTAGATAAGATATTCTTTTATGACTTAGTTATCCTTTATTATTTCGGATGGTGAAATTTTATTTCATTTTGGACCTTGAGAAGATTAGGAATTTTGGATGATTGTGATAGTGCGAAACTAAAGCTTGAGCAATTTAATGAATTGCGACAAAATTAAGGTTAGAAGGACCTTGGTTAATGTTAATACCAATTGGCTTTAGATCTCAAATTTAATACGTGTCTCTATAAAATTAAGTATCATAGAATTTAGTTTATCATTTTAGTATTTAATATATAAAATATATTAAAACATAACAATTAGAGATCATATATAAGATTTTTATTAACATTTTATCAGTGTAATAAAAAGTAACGCATGATAATTGTGAAATAGGAGACTTGGAATCATATTAGTTGTTATTTTTCCCAAAAAATAATAAACATACTATGAAAAAAGAAAGAGGTTAAACTCCTAGTGGAAGGGTCGGGCAGGCCCATGTGAAGGACCCGAAAAATACATGGCAAGGATGCCAATTTATGGGTCTGCTTGAAAGTGAACAAAGGGGTCTCAAGCCCACTTGTAGAGCATCAAAATTGTCATCTTCTGAATACATTAAAAAGAATTAACTCGAATGTGTGGGACTCAAACATGGTATATATCGTTTCTCTTTATATTCTATCAATATGGAGTTGATCCGAATGTGAGGACGTGCACAGTTCATGGTTGAAACTGAATCAAGTAATAAAAAAAATCTAACAAGATATGTATACTTTTTACCTAGTTTATATTTTGGATCTCACATTTGAGTTGTTGATCCAATCTTGAAACTTTAGAGGTTGAAAGAGTTAGCATTTCACCAAAATCTATGATGAACTGTGAATCGAAAAATATTGAGCTGCAAAATAAAGTTTGTAGTTTAGGAAGTAGATATCGTACCCATTGAAAATTAATTAACAAAAATTTTAGTAACTTTTCAAATAATAATAAAAATGGAAGGGGGAGTTATTTGAGATTTTAAATTCCAATTGGTGCTCTGATTTTGTCCGGTAGCCGGTCCTTGTGGCGGTTGCCAAACTAGTTATTATCAACTTTGAGTTCTTTTTATTTTATAAGATTTTCTCTATATAAAATAATATTTTATCTATTTGGAGTGCATCTTTAAAGATTTTCTTTTGTTTTTTTGAACACATCATAATCTAACTTCTGAACTTGCCAAAGGTCTAGACAATGAAAATTGGGTTGTTCTCCTCTAAACAATCTTCAATCTAAAGTAGTTAAAGGACGAAGAAAGAAAGAACAACTCCTTGCGATCACAAGGAAAGAGAGATAAACTTTGAAATATTATTGATAATAGATTCTATCCCTAGCTCTTAGGCATTCATCCTTATTTATAATACTAGAAGTTCTATGTTCCTAATCAGACTAGGAAATAGAAACCAGGTTAACTACTAATAGCTAAGTTCTGTATTCCTAATCAGACTAGGAAATAAAAATTAGGAAGAAAACAATAAAAAAATAAAACAAGTTTCTAAATAAAATTCTATCTAATTAAATAAAATAAAATTATTAAATAATCTTGATCATGCTCGTCTACTTGCTCTGCATCACAAAGGAACCAAATGTTTTGGTGGATATAATCCAGAAGACCTGTGGATGTAGGAGGTGGGAAGTGGAAGAGATACCTTGCAAACATGCCATTGCTGTTGCCAGGTAAATTTTTGGTCTATTTCCTGACTTATTTGCTAAATTTAAAAGGTCCATTCGAGACATTAGTTGTCCATTCGAGAGAAAAGGATCCATTATAGAAACTAGAATCGAGATTCGAGACAATAGAATCCAGATTCAAGACCCTAGAGTTGTCCATTCGAGATTTGAGACCAATTTTGGTCCATTTGAGATCCACGCCCTCCATTGAAGACCTATCCCTTCCATTCGAGACCCAAGTATGGTCCATTTGAGATTGGAGACCAAGTGTGATCCATTCAAGACACAATTCTTCCATTCGAGATACATGTCATCTATTCGAGACTCAATTGCTTTCCATTCGAGATTCGAGACCAAGAGTGGTCTATTAGAGACCCAATTCTTCGATTTTTTTTTATTCTATAAGCATGTAATTAGATATTTCCACAACTCATTTACCGTAATTCTTTTTTATAGGGAAACTGGGGGTCATTATTACACTTTATGTCGTGGTCATTCATTTGACACAGAAAAGCTGAGGATAGTATATGCATTTTCGATATAGCTTGTGCCCTTGTGTTCATCTTTGAATTCAATTGCAGGTATTGATGATGTGGTCGTCAATCCTCCTACTGGCAGAAGGTCTGTTGGAAGACTACAAGAGGCTCGCTTTATCTCTCGAAACGAACAATACCGTCGAAGGAAAACATGCTCCCTATGCAAGAGAAAAGGACATAATCGTACCACCTGTCCAAATGCTCACAACACGGAAGCCCAACATTCCGAAGAAAATGATTCAACAGTGACTGACTTAAATCATTAAGTGCCCATATCTGATCTGAATTCCACACAACAATCTTTCGGGACAAATTTTGTTAACGTTCATGTCAATTTCTCCGTGGAGGGTGTGGATTTTTATCATGGCAATATCAATGGTGATACGGTTCATGACATGTAAATGTTATTATTTTACGAAATGTGAATTTTTCATTTAATTTAAATTTCATTTTGGTGATTGAATCAAGGCTACAATCGTCTCTACCTTGTATACGGATTGATATATATATTTACTTATTATAAACATAGAATTATTGGCTAAATCAGGACTCAAACTATAACCTTTTGGCCATTTTGTCAAAAAAAAAAAAAACTTTAGGGACCAAAATGAAAAAGGGTATAGTTTGAGTCCTAATTTGGTCCCTGAGTACTTTAGGGACCAAAATGCAAAAAAAGGGTACAGTTTGAGGCCTAATTTGGCAAAAAGATACTTTATGGACCAAAATGGAAAAAGGGTATAGTTTGAGTCCTAATTTGGTAAAAAAAAAACTTTAAGGACCAAAATGAAAAAGGGTATAGTTTGAGTCCTAATTTGACCTCCAAGTACTTTAGGGACCAAAAGGAAAAAAGGGTATAGTTTGAGGCCTAATTTGGCAAAAAGATACTTTAGGGACCAAAATGAAAAAAGGGTATAGTTTGAGTCCTAATTTGACAAAAAAAACTTTAGGGACTAAAATGAAAAAAGGGTATAGTTTGAGTCCTAATTTGGGGAAAAAAACTTTAGGGACCAAAATGAAGAATTATATAGTTTGAGTCCTAATTTGGTCGATATGTACTTAGGGACCAAAATGCAAAAAAAATTGTATAGTTTGAGGACTAATTTGGTAAAATGATACTTTAGGGATCAAAATGGAAAAAGGGTATAGTTTGAGTCCTAATTTGGCAAAAAGAATACTTTATGGACTAAAATGAAAAAGGGTATAGTTTAAATCCTAATTTGGTCCCTAAGTACTTTAGGGACCAAAATGCAAAAAAAGAGTATAGTTTGAGGCCTAATTTGGCAAAAAGATACTTTAGGGACCAAAATGAAAAAAGGGTATAGTTTGAGTATTAATTTGGAAAAAAAAACTTCAGGGACTAAAATGGAAAAAGGATATAGTTTGAGTCCTAATTTGATAAAAATAAAAACTTTTGGGACCAAAATGAAAAAGGGTATAGTTTGAGTGATAATTTGGTCCCCAAGTACTTAGGAACCAATATGCAAAAAAAGGGGTATAGTTTGAGGCCTAATTTGGCAAAAAGATACTTTAGGGACCAAAATGAAAAAGGTAAAAAAAATACTTTAGGGACTAAAATGGAAAAAAGGTATAGTTTGAGTCCTAATTTGACAAAAAAAAAACCTTTAGGTACCAAAATGAAAAAGGGTATAGTTTGAGTCCTAATTTGACAAAAAAAAACCTTTAGGTACCAAAATGAAAAAGGGTATAGTTTGAGTCATAATTTGGTCCCTAAGTACTTTAGGGACCAAAATGCAAAAAGGATATAGTTTGAGGCCTAATTTGGCAAAAAGATACTTTAGGGACCAAAATGAAAATAGGATATAGTTTGAGTCCTAATTTCCCAGAAAAAAAACTTTAAGGACTAAAATGGAAAAAGGGTACAGTTTGAGTCCTAATTTAGCAAAAAAAATACTTTAGGGACCAAAATGAAAAAAGGGTATAGTTATAAACATATTATAGTTATAACATTCATGTAATATACATTTATCATTAGCGTATTGATTACAATAAAAAAAAAGATACTACGACCTTTATAGGAAATAATTTACAAAAAAAACAAAGAAAAAGTGAAGCCGTCAACAAATTGCTCCCCAGTAACATGATCCATGCCATCTCATCCCAAATTCTCTGTGCTATAGGCTCTGTAGAAGACAAGCGGGGCATTTCCTTAACATGTCCCCTCATCAGCTGTGTCATATAATAGCAGATGTAAGCTATGCAGCTAGCACTGTCTGGCTGAACAAGGATGGAGTGCTGTTATGCGTCGGGGGGTCAACAAAACTACCAGTGAACCTCTGTGGCTAGGGCTATTCCGTCCTCTCATAAAAGCTGGCTTGCAGTAGTAATCGTGGCAACATCGAACAGACAGGTGCCAGTAAGTCCAATCGAGAGCCCTTGGCCATGGCCGATGGTTTCGGATCATACAATGTGATCCGAGACCTCTCCAGTAAGATTTGGAGTAACACCTGGAGTGAGTGTAGGCAACAAGACATCAATTCCTATATACACAATACAAATATTAAATCAATTACTATTAAATAAATCATAATGTAAACCAAAAGTTTTGCAGAAAATGAAGTGAAATACCTCATCTACCTCCCACGATGCTACCTCTCCCAGGTTCGAGTCTCCCCCGACCCAATCAGTGATGAAGGTATCGAACTCGTACGTCTTCGGCTCTACTTGAGATGCCTTGGTCTGCTCCCACACACCTTGGAGAATATTCTGTAACTTGAGTTAGTTAAAACATGATGTTGTAACTAGTATAAATGAAACAGAGGTGAATGAAAAATTTAACCACGTACGTAGAAGTATGCCTAAGCGAATGTGAAGCGAGCTTCGCAGGGATAAAGTAATGGGGCATCCCTCGTCACTCTCCGCAACTCCATCATGAAATGGTCAACCTGATCGTCCTCAATGTGAAATGACATGGATCTGACATTCTTCAGGTCATCCCCGACAAATGAGCCGCACCTCCCAGTCGCCCACCTGTGACAAAAATTTAGTTAGACTATAAAACGGGAAAGTTATAAAATGCAAGTTAATGAAAAAAAATGTAAATTATCTCTCTGAAGCTCCGGTGCTGCAGAAGGCATCCAACCGTGTCCGGTCGAGGGTGTAGCGATCCATCACGGGAGTAGGAATCTCCCTCCGCACCTCCAACACTTGAGTCGTCCTCTCGCCTTTCGTCCTCGGCCTCCCTCCTCTCATTCTCGGTCTCTTCTATGGTCGAGATGACTCGATGTGATAGGTTGGGTCGGTGTAAGGTATCGTACAACTGCAACTGCGGCTGCGGCCTTGGGCTGACGTGTTCTATCGAGCCCCTAATAGAATATACAAAACAATTATTAAAAGTAATGAATAGTACTTTAAAGAATAAATAGCCCAATAATTACTATAAAGTTCTTTAATAATAAAATGAACAAGCAACATAAACTAAAATTCCCAGATTTACAATAAAAAATTTACCTGGATAGTCTCGGTTGGGACTATGTGAACCTCTGTGGCTAGAAACTCTGGAGCTGGAGGGGTGTCTGGATCCTTTCCCTAACTAACAGGTGCATCGACCTATTATTTAAAAAAGAAAGGAATCATTTTAAAATTAAAAATTAGATAAGAAACTGTAACCGAAATGAATACTGATTTACGAAGTTAAATTTACCTGTGTGGTGTCATCGCGGACTATGGGAGATGTCGAGCGAGGGGTGGCCATCGGTCTGACTAAGACATCGATGGAGTCAGTAACCACCTCGGGCATGGGCGTAGCAGGCTCTCGGGAAGGGGAATCATGTAGTGGCAGAGCATCTCCACGATTGTCATCCCTCTCCAGCACATCGAGTCAACACTCGATATGTGTGAGCTGCTCGAGGATCTCAGCCTGCATCGCCCCGAGCTGCTAGAGGACCAGCTCATGCCTTTGTAGTAATCAATCCTCAAGCTGGCACAATAAGATCTCGACCCTAGGCATGGGTACATCGGCCATCGCAGGAGACTATAATTATAAAATATGGTTAGAATCCATTAGTAATAGTTTCGGGGGGAGGGGGTCATTTAAATAGGAAGAGGTATATACCTGACGTCGACTCCGATTGTGTCGAGCCGGGCTGGGAGAAGGGTGTCTTCTCTCTTGGTCCTCAGTCGGAGGGCTCCCCGTGGTAGCCTGGATGCTCTGACTCATAATCTAATCACAAGGCAAACAAATCAACAAAGTAAATACAATCATAGCGAATAGCATCGACTAATCTACTGCGATAACATAAAATACAATGAGATACATACCATCTATCGAATCGTATCGGACCTCGTCGGACTGATCGATCGATCTCTATCAATCCTCTCCTCAGCCACATGTCCATCATGACGTGGGATCTAAAATCAAATAAAACTAAAGTATCAATGATCTTCATATTTAGCATTATACAAAATCAACTTAAATTCTAGAAATTGTGATTAGCCTAACCTGATCGAACTGCCGAACAGGCGATCCCTGTCTGCATTCCACAAAAAATGAGCTCGGTAGATAATTTCTCCAACATGTCGCTGTCATGTGTGGGATACAGGCGAAATCATCCTAGTACTGCTGCTGCTATTCCTCCCAATCAGCCTCGATATACGAGGAGTTCGCACGCACCTATAATTTTAAATTTGATTTAGTGATAATAACTAATTTTTAAAATGAGAGTGAACATTGATAAGGTATTCACTTACCTCATCAAGTAGCCTCGAAGGGTAAGGCACCTCGAGCATCATGGACGTACGTGGAAGAGGCCACGTCTACTCGCATCCTGGGTGTCCCTACACAGCTGAGGACGCAGGGATGGGAAGTGCTCGTATGCCCACCACTAATTACGGATAAGATTAAACAAATTTCAATTTAGTATTTGTAAAGTCTAAAAAACACTATTGATATACGAATTTAATTAATAATATGAAAATTTACCAGCAACAGCCAAGGGTTGCCGTACAAGTGTCTCTTTAGGGCATCCTCGGAGATGGTTCGTCTATAAGAGTGCATCGTGTGCCTCCACTCGATCGTTCCCCATGGGAAAGGCTCTACAGCCTTCAGACCATCTAACATCCTCCATACGTAAAAGGGGATGACTGCAGTCGGCTCTCGGGTGAGTATCCAGTGACCTATGATGATGTCGTATGCCAGTCTGAGGGCATCATCGATAGACAACTGGCCCACGGCTATGGCCTCCCACCTCGTCAAGACCACATCTGGAGTAGCTGGATTGATCCCAATCAATCGAGTCATGGCAAAACCCGCCGTCGGTGACCTATTAATAATACATCGGTCTACTACCCCAAAACGTGGACCGGTGAGGAGAGTGTACTCTTGGAGGCCCTGTCGGTGTAACTAGCCTCCGATGAAGAACCACATCTCGTCGAGCCAGGCATGCTCCAAAATTACCTCCCGTCTCAGTATATGTTGGCAGCTCGGGCATAGTAAGCTTCACGATGATGGGGAAGATCCACCATGTATCCGAAGGGGCCTGTCCGAAAACACTGTAGTGCCCCATGGCACCGTAGTAGGTCCACGGTACTTGTAACCATTGAATACTTAGCGTGTGAGCTAAGTGTGCTCTCGTCAAGCACAGCGGGATCGTGTCGGAGCTCAAAGGCATGTTGCACGGGATCTATATATCTACAGCTTAATGTCATTTATTATAATGTTGAAAAAATTAATTATCACTTTCAAATTAATTAATAATATTATAATTATTATTAATTAATAAATAATATTGTTTCCTGACACAACCTATAAATATTTCAAGACACAATGTAGACAATTCTAGACATAATGTAGATAGGATATACACACAATGTATGCCATTCGAGAAAAAAATTAACCCATTCGAAAAAAATTCAATCATTTGAGACAACAATCGAGCAATTCCAGATCAGAGACCAAATTAAACCAATTCCAGACCCAACACAATCCATTCGAGACCCGTGACAATAAATTCTAGACTATAGAGAACCCATTCTAGACCAAAAAAAAGCCATTCGAGACCCTAGAGACAATTTCAAGACCCTACAAATTTAACAATTCAGAGACACAAGTCATTCGAGACCAGAGACCAAATTAAACCATTCAAGACAAAACACAATCCATTCAAGACCCGTGACAACAAATTCTAGGCCAAAGAAAAGTTATTTGAGACTATAGTAAATTTCGAGATAAAAAATACCATTCGAGACAGTAGAGACAATTTCGAGACAATATTCAAAACAAATGCAAGCCATTCGAGACAATGAGACTGTTTCGAGATACCAATCCAATTTCGAGACAATGAGACCATTTTGAGATAGCAAGCCAATTTCGAGACAATGAGACCATTTTGAGATAGCTTGCCAATATCGAGACCCTAAAAATTTAACAATTCGACGTCCAAATTAAACCATTCCTAACACAAATTCAACAATTCAAGACCCAATGCCCAAAACCTATGCACCATCCATTCGAGACCCGTGACCCAAATTTAAGACGACTAAGAGAATTCAACCGATCAACACCCAAATTAAACCATTCGAGAAAAAATTTCAACAATTCAAGACTGAATATTCAAAGCCCATGCACAATACAATACAGTTAATCCATGCTTTCAACAAACTACAAAACCGAAGTTAAACAACCTACAAAATCAAGGTTCAAGTGAAGAAAACCTACTGGGAAGTGAAGGAAGAGCTGCATCGACGAGGGAGTGAAGAAGGATGCCGCCGGTGAGGGAGTGAAGAAGGACTGCCGCCGGTGAGGGAGTGAAGCTTCGCGTCGAAGGGAAGAAGGGAGTTGAAGGAAAATGAGAGTGAGGGAGTGAGGGAAAAGAAAATGAGAATGGAAGGAAGAAAGAAAATGAAAGTGAGTTGAGTTATCCGGTGAATTATTATGGTGATCCGGCTTTTGAGAAGTAGTGGATAGTTGTGTCTAAAATCGAGAAGAAGATGAAAAGTTGAGACTCGGTTCTCGATTTGGGTATTGAAAAACGAAGGGTAAAGGCATAATTTCCCATTTCCAGGGGTAATTTTTATTACCCAAAAATGCAATTAATTCCCAAAGATACCCAAATAGGTTGACCCAATTTCAATTTTACCCAATTTCTGAAAACATTTGAATTCTACCCAATTGGGTTGCCCCAATTTTAACCTATACCTAAAAGTCAATTTAAACATTTTTGGGTAATAAAAATTATAACAGAAATGGAAAATTACTTTCTTGCCCTTATACCCAAATCGAGACAAGGGCACCAACTGTTCTGTTTATTCCCATTTCGAGACCGACTCCCCACCTTCTTCACCGCCAAACAACTGAAACTCTCCACCTTCTCCACTCTTCATATTTCTTCTACTCTCACCCATTTTCTTTCCTTTCTTACCCTTCTTTCCCTTCTTCCCTTCTTCCACTCTCATTTTCTTCACTCCTAACCGAAGTTGCCCCTCATTCTATTTTTGCGACACACTTCGGTAGAATCCACACTCCCGCGACGGTGCCATTCGCCGGTAGCTCACTTCGTCGTCGCTGCTGCCATTACCGGTAGGTTTTCTTCAAACATAAACCTTGATTTTGTGTCGAATATGCTATATGTTGTTTACTTCAATTTTGTATTTTGTTGCAACTGTCTCGGACAATCGTGCATGAATTTGAAATTGTATCTTGAAATTGTTTAAATCTGTCTTGAAATTTTTTTGTTGTGTCTCGAAATTGTTTGAATCTGTCTCAAAATTGTTTGCTTGTGTCTCGAAATTGTTTGAATCTGTCTCGAAATTGTTTGCTTGTGTCTCGAAATTGTTCGGTTGTGTCTCGAAATTGTTTGTTATGTCTAGAAATTGTTCAGTTGTGTCTCGAAATTGTTTGTTGTGTCTAGAAATTGTTTGGTTGTGTCTCGAAATTGTTTGGCTGTGTCTCGAAATTGTTTGTTGTGTCTCGAAATTGTTTGTTATGTGTTTGCTGTTTCTGGAAATTGTTTGATTTTGTCTCTAAAGGG
>JAOXNR010000013.1:1731598-1795907 GCA_028571225.1 Parsonsia alboflavescens
ACAAATAATATATAGATATATATATATATATATATATATATATATATATATATATATATATATATTCATAAATTGACAGAGAAAGTAGATTTGATTTGATTTTGAGGCAAACTTGTGGATACAGGGACTTGTGTCTTGGTAGCAAAGTTGTCTTGGTCCTCTATTGTTGTACCGACTCAGGATTTTCAAAAGGCGATCTGAATCTGATCTGATTCTCTTCCAAAACTCCAAGAAGTTGAGCAGTGTTTGGCTTTGTTGAACCAATCAAATCAATTTCAAACATTAAAAAAGAAAAAAAAATGTTGAAAAAGAAAGTTATAGAATCTGCTTTGAGTCACAGACAAAGCTATTGGTCCTCAATAATTGCAAAAATTTCCAATAGCAGTCAAGTTATGTCAAGATACTATTGCATGTTAATTAACTCTACAATGAAGTTACTAATCAGTGGAAAACAAAACAAAAATAGCAAAATAAGAATTCGAGACATATATCAGTTGATAAAAGTTGAGAGATATTTGAACTCTGATGGGATGGTATAAGATTAGTGCCTCGCTCATTTTGATATCGGGCTATCAAGGAACTCAATAATATATTATATGAATGCAACGATTGGATTAACTTCCTTATTAAGACTCTAATTATAGTCTCAAGTCAACCATAATAGAAATGAAAACTTGTGGAGTAGAAAAGCATATCTTAATTCCCATCCACAGTGAACTTTCTTTGAAATTGGAAACATATATATCAAGGTAGAGCTGCAGGTTGTTCTAATTCATTTGCAGCTTGAGAGGAAAAGAAATTAAATGGGTAAGTTCAAAAGGGTTTGTGTCTTCTGTGGAAGTAGTTCAGGTTACAGAAAGATATTCAGTGAGGCTGCTCTTGATCTTGCAACAGAACTTGTGCAAAGGAAAATGGGCCTGATCTATGGTGGAGGAAGTATTGGTCTCATGGGGTTGGTTGCTCAAACTGTATATGATGGTGGATGTAAAGTTCTTGGGTAAGTGATCATTAATCCTCGATATATATTTATTTTCTTAATTCCAATAATCTGTTTTGAAGAAATAATTAACTTATTGTTGGTTCTTTGATTCTTCTTAATTTCTCCATTAAATTCTCTAGAGTAATTCCACGAGCTCTTCTTCCAGTGGAGGTATGAATAACTAACTGTCAGATTCCCTCTTTTCTTTTCTCCCCCGTATAGTTTATATATGTGGTTGGCTGGTTTTGCTTGTAGTAATCCTTAGATGATCCCCAGATATCAGGGCATGCAGTGGGGAAAGTAATGATAGTTTCAGATATGCATGAAAGGAAAGCTGAAATGGCAAATAGGGCAGATGCTTTCATTGCCTTACCTGGTAAGCAAAAGTATTGCATGAGCAGAAGAAATATACTCTTGAGGATACAATTGTAAGAGTACTTTGGCTCTGAGAAGAATTCTTTTCCTTTTTCTTTGGGTGGAATTATAATGAAGGAGGGTATGGAACAATGGAAGAGCTACTAGAGATGATCTCATGGGCACAGCTTGGAATTCATGATAAACCGGTATGTTTGCAACCTCTATGTTAAATTGTTTACACTTCGGTTATTCATGAGAGTCTCCAGAAAAGTGAAAATTCATGACTAGTTTCTTTATTATACTTTGGTTCTTTAACCTTTCAACTTTGGTTGTTATACTGACATGAGTCTGTTATTATTAGTGCAATTGATATGGTTATGTTATTGACTTGGTCTAGAAGGTGAGAAATATCATATGCTAAACATACTGATTGAAACAGATTGGCCTATTAAACATTGATGGATATTATGATTGCTTGCTGGGGTTATTTGACAAAGGTGTGGAAGAAGGATTTATAAACAACTCAGCAAGAAGTATTGTGTTATCTGCAGATACTGCTAAAGAGCTTCTAGAAAAGATGGAGGTACTAATATAAAACATGCTTCCCTGCAGTTATTTTATGGCTTTATTATTGATGCTTACTAGTGTGCATTCATTCTTTGTAGGCTTATCAACCAGTGCAGGACCAGGTGGCATCGAGTCATAGTTGGAAAACTGCAGAACCTGAACAATTTGCAAACTTATAGCTTTTTTTAAAAAAAAAAAATCTTTTGCCCCCAAAGAAATCAAGGGGGAATCACACTGAAAAAATGGCAATTCTTATTGACAAATTCAAGTGAAAGGATAGACAGCATATACAAATAAGAGAAATGTGATTTTTCAAATTCTATCATAAGTCCTCTTGAGGAATTCTAGGACTTTTTGTGAAATGCATCATCATCTACAATCACAATGTTTTTGTGAGATATATAATGTAGCAAAGAGATTCACATGAGATATGAAGGACATAAATGTCAGCAATACTCCTTCACTATCAAAAAGATCAGGAACTATGAATGAAACAGCTCAATTTTTCGGAGAAGAAAACGAATCTTGCAGCAAATTTTCTAGTCTGATATTATAATTTTTTTCCAGAAACTGCAGCCGGATATTTTCTTCTGAAAAATTTCTCTTTATCAATGCTTTTGAACAGTTCAATAAGGTCAGATGCAAGTATTTCGGAGATAAATTGGAAAAACAAGAATCAATAGTACAGTACACGAGAAGCCACGAGCAAAAAGAATAAGATGCCATGTGCATCTACCAGAATAATGGTTAACATCTTATGAAGGAAATCTCAAATCCAGAAAAATAGCATTAAGTTTTCCATCTATCATAGGAAAAGAGAGTAACAAAATAATGCTAATTATCAAAGACCAACTTAGTAAGACATCTGAGCACACACCCTTCCATTTGACCTTCATGAAGTCCATTTCTGTGTATGAGACCAAAATTTCCACGACTTCTACCTAAGCTCCCAATCATTTTCATCAAGAATTTATAAATCGAAAGAAAAAAATTCTCAAGCAGGTCAAGCATGCCAATACAGAAAGATATGCAAGTTTGTGTTATTGGGAAAATTGTTCAAAACCATGAACTCATCATCTCAGAAACAGCATTTGGCTGATAGTGGGAAGAGAAGGATAATATCATAGCTTCTTCCAAGAAATGCAGAAGTTTCGAAGATCAATTTAGCTCAATTGCAAACCAAAAGCAAAGACGAGTTGTGGCAATGAGGAGATACAATGAAGCAAGAATTACAAAAGTTTTTAATATATGATACATTTAAATAAGCAAAGCATGTTCTCAATTAATACAATGAAAGAACAAGTGAAAATTAACATAACCTAAAATTCACTTGTGTACTTTGTTCACAAAATGGAAATACATCTGATGAGATAACTGGAAGACGATTAAGCCAAAAAGAAGGAAACCAATGAACAACTTTCCAACCTGTTTAGCACATCACTGTTTCTGTTTCTGTTTCCAAATGTCTACAACTTCTTCAGCACGTATTAATTCCATTCTTGCAATCTTGGGTCAAGTTGTAGAATGTTTCTACTCTTGTTTTCGCCCTGTAAAATACTTCAGTATCCACTTCAACTCTCATATATCCATCAAACTCAACTGGGAGGCCACCATTCACTTCAGTTGTTTCGTTGTACCACTCACTTGTATTTCCCCACAGTTCCTTGTAATCATCCAGCAAATGAACCTGGTAATGAGATCTCAGCTTATCAAAGTAATTGTAAAATGGTTCATTGGTAGCAATATACAAATTCCTCCGTGGTGTAAGCATCCCTTGAAGCTTTGAAACTAGAGCATCAGGAGATGTATCAGCATCCAGATGAGGCCACAGCTCTTTATTCTGTGCTTTTTCTCCTCGAACAATGTGAACTGCATCAAAATCCCAATCCATTCTCCCACTGATAGCTGTAACTATATTCATCAGTCTCTTTGATTTCCAGAGAGCATGCCAGGGTCTTTGTATGTATTTTGCTGCTGGACCTTCGCAAACACGATACCAGTAATTTTCTGGCTCAGGAGCATCAAACTGCCTATGTATAATTGTGCTCTTATCTTTCTTCAATTGCATTGGTGTAACCTTGTAACCTGCAACCTTTCTTACTGGAATTTTCTGCCTATGTGTCTTATCCCATTTCTTCCAATCTTTATGGAATTCCTCTTCCTCCACAATTGATGCCACCTCTTTCAAATGCTCAAAATCAAAGTAGAACCTAAAGTCCTTTCCTTCCTCATCCTTGTTACTCCGAGTATAAGTAGATGCCAAACAGATACTCAGATCCATCACAAAAGTCCTATTTAGGTATTGAGCCTCACCTAAAGCACACAAAAGGCTCCACATAAAATGATTCATTCCTTTACAATAATCACCACCACGTGAATAATACAGGTATTTCCCATTTCTAAAAGCTGAATCAGACCCCAGGACTGGAATAGTATCATTAATCTCATCATCTCGAACAGGAGGGGCAAGTTTAGCTCTCTGACCACTTCCAGTGGCATTGCTTCGAGTCCTTGGTCGACGGGCATTAACACCTGAGTGCCAACGTCCTGCATGAACCACTTTGTAACTGCAGTCATCCTTAAACCCAATCCTAAAACTCCGGAAATCCCTGTATTTCCTCCAAGATTTCTCCTTCTTATTCCTAAACCTCCATGCCACATCACACTCACCTTTCTTTGATCCATTAACTGGAGTTTGATAATCCAAAAAAACAATGGATCTGAAGGTTTTCAAATTAAACCTCTCTATTGTGATCAAAACCCGAGGGTCTGAACAATTAATCACACTGACATCCTCACATCCAGATTTCAAGCTCTGATTTTTATAATTACTTTCAGATTTCTCAATCACTTCTTCAGTAATTGATACACCTGCACCAGCAGGGGCTATCGCTGGAGCAAAAGCAATGTCCTCACCAGTTTTAAGAACAGAAGTATCTGTTTGGAATGTAGCATTTTCAACTTCTGTAAAAACCCTAGTGAGAGCTCTTGAAGACTCCCACGGATCAGGGGGCTGGTATGTTATTGCAATTACAGTAATTATGAGGACTGAGAACACAAACACTGAGAAACATACATTGCTTATGAGTTTTATTATATTCTGTCCAATTGGGTCCGATGATGAATTCAACTCTTTCATTTTATACAAATCCCAGAGTCTATTCACGAATCAAATTGGGGACATCAAATCTTTGCAACAACTTGATAGAAGTGATTAAGCTATAAAATGTTGGATCTTGGGAGTACTCAAATGAAAAAATGGGAATCAAAAGAGCAAGTGGAACAACATAAATATCAAAAGTTGGCGTAAGGTTTACTCACCTCTGATCCGAAACTGACTCTTTATTGCATACACTGAAATAACAAGAGAACGACGGGATCTTGAAACTTACTCCCTGTCCTCTGACAAGATGAATAGTTATAACTTGAGTTGAGAAACAGAGAGGGAGAGAGAGGAGCTACCGCAGGGTTTAAGATTTTTTCATGATAAAACTAAGAAAGAAAAGATTGGATCTTGACATTGGAAGTAAGGGAGTAAGTCAGAATTTGGTGGGCTGTGATGATTGGGAAGAAGATGTTGAGTAGAAAACACTCTACGGATATGATTACTTAATAGTAATACTGGATAATAGTCTGTCCCATGATTAAATTTTCACCCACAATTTTCAAGAATTGATAGAAAAGATGTACTTGATCTACTTGAAATGTTGTTTTGGAGCAAAAGAACAAAGAATGAAAGAAAACTAGGAGAGGTCAATTGGGACTAGCCATCGATCCAATCCTAATTCATGATTTTAAAGTTTGGATTTAAAAAATTTAACTACATTAACTATAAAAGTTTTTTAATCCAACTTTTAAAGGTTAAAGGCCAACGAGGTTGACAGAGGGTCAAGTTGGGTCTTAGGGTCAAAGATATTAAATAATATATATTTTTTTATTATCTACTTATATTAAAAATTACAAAAATATTATTTTTAAAAAATTATTGAAAATTGTTTTTTAGTACTTACAAACTTAATGTTAATTGATTTTTTTTTCTTATTCTTTTTATTTAGATAAGATGACGAGATTAAGCAAACGATGTCCAAAGTTGATTCAAACATTCTTGAATAGACCAACGAGGTTGAAAGAGGGTCAGGTTGGGTCTTATGGTCAAAGATATTAAACAATATATATTTTTTATTTTATAATTTTTTTATCACCTATTTATATTAAAAATTACAAAGATATTATTTTTAAAAAATTATTGAAAATTGGTTTTTTAGTACTTACAAACTTAACGTTAATTGATTTTTTCTTTTCTTATTCTTTTGATTTAGATGAAGATGACGAGATTAAGCAAATGATGTACAAAGTTGATTCAAATATTCTTGAAATTGGAAGTATTCCATTTGGGAGTGTAGAAGAATTAGTTACTACTTCTCTGTGTATTGAATATGATTAATCTGTTTTCTATTTGAGAGTATCCAAAAATGTTTGTTTAGTTATTTTGATTTCATTTTGGAATGTAATGAATATTAATACAAAGTTTTTCATTTATATGTTTGGTTTGTATATCATTTTCTACATTTTTCTCTAATTTTTAATTTAATTTTTTTATTATTCTCAACAAATTTTTTTTAAATGATGTGAAAATTGAATTGTTTTATTTCAATTTTAAAAAAAAAAAAAAACCTGAGCCCTTAACCCTTGTGAGGTTGGTAGGCTTTGGTTTTCATAACTCTTCAGAAAATATGACCGACCCATCCAGACCCTTCAAATTCTCTAATCCTTACAATTGGGATCGGAGTGGGTTGAATCGGACTAACCTCAATTGATACCTCTAAAAACTAGTATAGAAAACAAGGCAAATTCAATCGGAGAAATCCCCAAAGACATCTAAAATCCCCTAATTAATAGGGGAGGTTGAAATGTTTAATGTTTTCAGTTCAAAAAAAAGGGCTAAAAAAATATTTTTATTAAAATTTTAATGAAAATAATTTCTTGCTTCGATTTGAAGTGATTTTAGGGGTAAGGAAAAAGAGTAAAGAAAGTAGATGATTTTTGTGGACTTAATTACCCTCTCTGTCGTCATGGTCAGTGTGCTGTCACGAGCAGGAAATAACGACCCGGTAGCGGCGGTGAGATGCAACGTCGGCATAAAAGGAACGGAACAGCTATGATTTTGTTTACAAATTGGACCTTCAAGTTTTGGGCTTGTTAAACTTTGGATACTTCTATAATATTAATAACATAGCATGTAATATAATTTTTTAGCCATTGTATTTTTTTCCCATAATAATGGTTGTTTTACAACTATTAATAGATATATTATTTTTCAATCTTAATTCTTTTTTAATATCGTTCTCCCAAATTTTCAAAAACTTCAATTTTTTCATTGATTCTAACCTCTAAGCATGCCACATTACACATGCTTTTTTTAAATTTTTTTAGATTAAAAAATTTAATAAATTATATAACAAATATTTTAAAATAAATGAATTCATCTAACCTTTTCGTTTTTAAAAAATGATTAAATAAATTATGTATAAAAGGATGAATTTATATAAAAAGACTTTTCATATTCCTATATTGTTATAAATATTATATCATAGAAGGTATATTTTAAAAAGTGAGAGGCAGGACAAAGGGCTCAAAGGTAATTGTCACCGTCAAGGTTCATCTTTTGAATATGCAAGAAACGCAACATTTATGACTCTTGCAATTAATTCATTGAATTTTGACTATCACATGCACACGATAATCCCCCCCCCCCCCTCCCTAGATTTTGATTTCTTATGATACTTCATTTTTGTCTTTTTAGTTGTTTGGTGTCATAATTCTTTTTCAAGATTTGTTACCAAAAAATAGTTTTACACTTAATTATAGATATTAAATAATGAATATATTCTAATTACATAATCCTTCGAAGTCAAGGAATATAATTATATATCAAATTGAGAAGTGAATAGGCCATTAACCCTTACTAGAAATTGAATTCATTTTTTTTCTTCTAGGGTCACCCATTATAAATACATGCATTTGTTAAAGTTCAATAAAATAAAACCTAATATGATGAAAATGATATGGAAATACATAATTTTTTGGAAGTATTATTGATAAAAATAAATAAAATAATATTATTTTGATATTATTAGGAAATGTTAATGTAATAAAAATAATATTATAAATGATATTATTATAAAAATATTACAAAATTATTATTATAATTTTTAGGGAAAATCCCGTGCAAACCATGCCAATTTATTATGCAAAAATACAAGATTCAGAAGAAAAAATCACTTATAAATTTATATCTAAAATAACATATATGTAATTAAAGATTCTTAATAGATTGATTCTGATTTATTTTCTCTGTTTCAAATTAACCTCCCATTTACAAGCAGTTGACTTGAAATGTCATTCCATTCAGATTTGATTCTAACGAATTAAAATTATTCTCTTTGGTTAGTTTAAATTTATGAGAATGATCTCATAAATTACAATTCTTGGTAAAATATTAAATATTCATTCCTTAACCAAGCACATGAATTTCAAAATTTAGAGACATAAGAAATGAGAATGAATTACGTATTATGAAAAAAGTAGTATGTGCTTTTATTTCCCTCTCACAAGTTATTTGGTTCACATTAATGGTTATTTTATTTCTATCTAATTCTTGTGGATAGGGATTCAACTTTTTGTTTGTCTAAATTTAAAGCATATAAGAATTGCAATTTCTTATCGAACCTGGAATAACTAATAAGTAGTATTCTTTTTGTTTCAAAATAATGGTTGTTTATACATTTTGAGATAAAAAGTGTAAATGAATTATCTTTTCTATCTTTCTTATTGATTTTCCTTTTCACTGCTTTCAAAACTAATTTGTTATTTTACTAGTTATTGTAATTTATTATTTTACTATTTTCAATATCTAACAAACCAATAAGAGAGATGAGAGTAGAAAAGTACAATATAATAATGAGAGGTAATATTATCTATAGAAGAAAAGTAGTTGATTACTTTAATTTATCTAAAACAACATTAAGTTGAAAAGAAGGAAGCATTTCTTTGAAAAATAATCATTTTGAAAAGAATGGAGTATTTCTTTGGAAAACGGAAGAATTTCAATTCACATTTATAAAAATCAAGATTGAGAGAATATATTACAAAAATACCCATCTTTGTCCTTAGAATTTCTAGATGTCCTCTTCATTAGGGTTGTACAAATCCAATTTCATAAAATTCAACTGAATCGATCCAAATCAATCCAATATAAACCGATTAAAATCTCCCTTTTTTTTTTTTTTTGGAAAATTGGAACAAAACTTTGTTAACAAATGAAAATATTACAATATAGTATTGTCTACTCTCCTATCCATAGGCTCTTTAGCCAAGATATTGGAACAAACAAGAATATAATGAATACAAATATCAAGCCTAAGTAAACAAAAGTTATCATCATACAATAAAGCATTATGCCAGAACCATAATAAAGAACAGGTAACACGAAAAATCAAATGTCAAGGGAAAGTACAATCTTAATTCAGCGATGCTCTACAAAGGTTTCTATCAATCTAACAAGTAACATGTCGTTGATCAAAGAAAATCCGATAATGTGATGGAGACAATAAGGAAAGCCATATACCTCTACTCATCGGACAATCACGTATGGCATGTAAAGTGGATTCCTTTGAATAAGCACAACCACCATAGTGAGGATAACTACGAATGCAACAACGAAAAAAGAGGTCGTCGGTTTTGAGTCTATTCTTCCTAGCCAACTAAAGTGAAATTGAATATCTCAAAGGACATCTGAAAGACCAAAGATTACGCTATTAAGGGTCATCCCGGGAATAGAATTGCTTCTTGATATGTTTATAGAGAGATTGCAAGGTGAAAAAACCAATAGAAGGGAGACTCCATCTTGGTCCGTTTGTCTCACCTAATTCAGGTACACACAAGAGAAGTCTATTGCAAGTCTCTAAATTTAAAAAAACATCAAAAAGTCTCCATGTCCCAACCCTAGAAGGATTGAAATATTCAAAAACATTTTTAGCACTTTCCTCATAATTATTAAAATCTAATTATTTGAACGGATTAATTTGATGGATTTTCTAGAAAATCAATTTAATCAAATTGGTTGCTTTAGAAAAAAATTTTTATCAAATAATTGACCAAACCGGTTATATATATTCTATAATTAATATATAAAAAATACTTGGTATATATTAATTATATATAAATATAATCGATAATTTTATTATAAGAAGGAAAGAAAAATAGCACAATCCAATAGCTATTTTTTTCTAGTTCCAATAATTAAGTTAATCAGGTTTTTAATTTATTTTTAAAGATACAAGATAACATGTGATGTGATTTGTTTTAACTTTTAATTAGTATAAGTTATTTTTTTTAGAGTAAGATTTTATATTTGGATAAGTTATGATTTATTTATAAATATAATGAATATCAAGTAGTTTTTAAGTTTGTAAGATATTTATTTTTTATATATTTGTTTTGATTTTAATTAATTTTTAAATTTAATAAAAAATTAGGATTTTATTAAAATTTTCTGAGTCAATCAAATCGATCCAATTAGATTTGAATTGATTGAATTAGATGATTTTTTTAGGTGAAAATTTCCAAAAATACTCAAAATTGAATCATATATTTCAATTATACTCTTTTTCTCAAAACATCTCAATTGTACCCATTTCAAGTTAGTGAATTTCATTCTATACCTAAATTAGTACTGACACCCAAGTTGAGAAAAGAGAATTGCTGACCAAATGGAAAAGCCCCATGTGTCCTCATTCAATAGACCTTCCCTAAATCCGCTAGGAATTCCAATGGGTTTGTTGTTCCCTCATTCAATTGACCTTCCACAAACCCATTCAAACGACCTTCTAACAACGGAAACCCAATCGTCCATCTCATCTTACAACCCATTTGTTCAAGTTCCCTTCTTGCCTTGGAATTTGTTTATCGGTAGCTTGCCGTTGTCAAAGAAGAAGAAGGTAGACTGCAGCAAAAAAAGAAAAGGTTTCACCTGCACCTTTTCGGTTACAGGTAAATCCCTTTACGTCATTTAAAATTTTTTCCTCTCCATGATTATGCATATGGTTGTGCTGTGATTGTTTCTCTCCATAATTATGCAAATGGTTGTGCTGTGATTGTTAGTTTCCCTTTGTGTCATTTCTATCATCTTTTTGTTTATTACTTTTGAACTAGAAATTTTAACTATCATATGCCTTGATTTGTACTTTCTCTTTGTTTTAAATTTTTTTTATTGATACTTGAGGAATGTTAAGCCTATTTGAAGGCATATTTGTGGGATAAACGATTGGGGAAGGTTGGAAATAGACTATTTGAAATTGTGGAAGGTCAAGACAATCTATGGAAGGTTTGTATAGTTTATGGAAGGTCAGGATAATTTATGGAAGGTCGGTATAACCTATGGAAGGTCGCCACAATATTATTATTATAAAATTTTAAATATCACTGAAGGTCGGGATAATCTATAAAATGTGGAGATAATGTATGGAAGGTCGAAATAATCTATGGAAGGTCAGCCTATTATTATTTTAAATATCATTGAAGGTCGAGATAATCCATAGAAGGTTGGGATAATCTATGAAAGGTCAGGATAATCTATGGAAGATCGACCAATTATTTTGTTTTAAAAATTTATATTATTAAATTTGAAATTAAATAAAAATTAATTTTATTAAATTTTAAATTAAATAAATTTTTTTATTATTTATTATTATAATTAAATTCTAAATGAAATAAATTGTAACTTAAATAAAAATTATTATTATGATGAAAATAATTAAAAATTATTATTATTAAACTATCATTGTACTTTACAATGATTTATTATTATATACTGTTGGTCTATACTATCAGTGTATAATTGACTTTAATTATTCAATGTATTTTAATACTTAATATTTTATAATGATTGTCCTGACTTATTTTATTTTTTTTATAAATAAAAATACATGGTACTTTATATTAAGAAAGTAAAATAATAATCTTATAATGACTCCATCAATGTCTATCTACTAATAATAATAATAATAAGTTATAACTATAATATGTTTTAAAATTAAAATACTCGGGATAAACTTTTATACAATGGTTTTAAATAATAAATTATTATAGATTTTTCTGTGCAATATTATGTTTAGGATTTAAATAATTCCTTTTCATATATAAATTATTATAGATTTTTCTGTGCAATATTATGTTTAGGATTTAAATAATTCCTTTTCATGCTAACAAATTGTTTGGAACTTATTTTATTTATTATACTTAGTTTAATTTAACGTCAATCTAGCAATTTATTTATTTATTTTTTTTATATTTGCAAAGATATGGATCATAAATGTAATGAGGGCAACAATAGTCAAGGAACTTTTCCCCGTGCCGAGCAATAGTCTCCTAGTATGGGGGAAAGTTTCTTGGTTATCGTTTTCCTCATGGCATGAATGAAAGTGCATCCAACTTGTCGTCTTGTGATTATGGCTTCTCTTACCATGCTCCGTGCTTGGGCTGACGAGCTAAAGAGATGGAAAGTCAATATCCCGTTTTACAATTTAAGTAATGCGTACTTTCCTGGTGAAAGTAGGAAGGGGCAGCAAGTTGAGAAGTTCAGAAAAATTCTCCTTGAGATGTTTCGAATTCTAATACTTGATGAGGGTCACATACCGCACAACCAGAACAGCCTATTGTGGAAGATTTTGACAAAAGTTAAGATAAAAGTGACAAATAATCCTATCTAGTGCTAAAGGAAAAAGTTGTCTTGCAAAAGGAAGATGGACTTCCTTAACAAGGCTAAAGTATCAGAATACTGATGATGAAGTAGAGAAACTCAGAGCAACGTTGGATCCATTTGTGCACGTGCACAAAGGAAGGTACTATTCTTGACATTTTTTGTGCCTAATAGTCGGAGAGAGATGTTTGTGAGAGGGAGGTGACAGATCTACCTGCTCTAGTCGAGGTCCGGAATATTGATCAGGTTAGATTAAACATCTCTATATTTTTGAATATTTCATACGTGAACCAATTTTCATAGTTAGTTAATTTATTTTAAATAGGAGGAGGAGGGCGATGCCTTTGAGAGGGAGGTGGCAGATCTACCCGCTCCAATCGAAGTCCGGATTACATATCGGGTTAGATTAAATATCTCTCTGTTTTTTAATATTTCATACGTAACCAATTTTCATAGTTAGTTAATTTATTTTAAATAGTAAGCGGAGGGCGATGCCGGTAAGAGGGAGGCTTCGCCCGCTCGGCCTAGTACTGTTGTTCAGGTGAGACATGATATAATTAGCTAAATTTCTTAGTATTGACTTCATATCTATATGTCTGGTTCAAGTATCTTTAATTTAATTTATTTACGTTCTAATAATTTGATTTAAAATTATCTCAGGAGGGAGGACATGCTCTTCAAACCAAGGTCTGAGCTGCAAGCCTTCTATTACCTTTCACGGACCCCTCTCACGATATATCTTATGGGCCTCCAAAGAAGAAACCCAAAAACAAAAAAGAGAGAAAGGCAGGTCCAGTAGGGATGCCAGGGGGCTCTCTGGTATTTTTAATGGACACTCCCCAAAATTGGAGCCGCTTGGATAATTTCTGCTCTTCGGGAGAATTGGAGAAGTATTTACATGCATTCCGTTAATACAATTTAGATTTCTCTTCATAATTAAGTTACTATGCCGTTTTTAGGATGTTAGAGTTATTATTATATTTTTTAACAATTGTGATTTTTTATGGCAGCCGCTCGACGAGGGGATTCCTCTCCTTTGACGAGAACTTTTTTTGGATCGTTCGAGATTACACTTAAGAGCTGGAGGAGCCTCATGTCGATCAATTCATCAAGGGCTCCGACAGGCAGCTACAATGAATCCGGATGCCTATTGTATGGTGGTAAGGTTTGCCATTGTCCCGCCTTATCTTTACGTAAGTATTTTGTTTATTTTTATCGAGTGTATAAAGTATTTTGTTTATATAATATCGATTAAAAATGACATCATTCCGCTTTTGTTTCTACATCCGTTGAATGGATGCTTGAGATCCACAAGTTCAATGAAGGTTCCATCGGCTGGGTGAAAGGACTCAGAGATGACGATGAGGTTACCTGATGGTGGGTCGATAAGGTAATAAACATATTTACTATTTATTTTTTATTTTAAGTTACATTTTATTTTAAAATAATTTAATATTTTCTGATGTATTCGTAGGTCTTGATGTCATATTGTCACAAGAATCACTGGGTACTTCTATAGATCTCGTCGAAGAAGGCGAAAGTCACTCTATATGATCCGAAGCCAACACGGGATAAAATGATGAAGGCACACGGGATAGAGTTGATGGATCCGATATGTAGGATGTTGCCGCACCTTCTAGTACAAGCTAGCTATTATTTCACGATCGGAGTTGTTGCTGCTCCATCCACCAGGTTCAGATATGAGTTTTTTGGCATTGAAGCCCTCCCGAATTAGCCTAATTTGATTAGCTATGGAGCCTACATTGCATATTACATGGCGCAACTGCTGAGAGGATGTATTAGGACGATGTCATCATTGGAGGATATTCCAGATGCACCCCACTGCATCAGGGACGAGATAACACTGATCGCACTTGATTATAGCAGCAGTACATAAATTTATATCCCAATGATTTTTTTTATTTTATATCATGTATATATTTTGGACAGCATGTAAAATATGTAAATGAAAATGAAATTTTACTAGTTGTTTTATATATATTGTGCAATTAAAAATAATATGAAAAAAAACTACAAGTGATGATTAATATGAAAATAATTACAAGTCATGAAAATAGGACAGTGACAGTGATATGCCTCGGTTTCAGATGCATCATTTTTATTCCCTATTGCGTTTGAACTCTAACGGTGGCATGCCTTGGTATGTAGTTTGACAGTGATAATGACATGTCTTAGATGTAAAATAATTACATAAACAAATGGGGAGATCAGATATGAGTTTGGAAATGAAAAAAATGCTTTTATAGTGGAATGTCAATATAATGATCCAAAAGTCAATATAATTATCCGAAGGTTGGTTATATCTATTGAAGGTTCAGAATAGGCTTGAAGGTCAGCCTCTACTACTAAAGGTCGGTTGTACCTCTCGAAGGTCAGATAGACCTGTCACGGGTCAACCATTACTTCAAACACTCAACACATGTAACTTTCTTTCCTTCCTTTCTTATATCAAACAAACAACACAAAACAGATGATCGGCAAAATCCAACGACACTTAAGAATCAAAATACAACCATCAAATGCCATAACAGCAAAAAAAAAAAAAAAAACAAACTGAACTCAAACTCAAACTGAACAACTCGAGCTTGATCTTGTGAATAAAAAAAAACAAACTCCTCTCCCAAACTCAGACCCAATTGCCACATGTTTTTTCCTTCAACAAAGAGAATGAGTTTCTTTCAAGTTCAACTTTCAACAAGGAAACTTCATCAATGATGCAGTAGTTGTATGGTTTTCAATTCAGTTTTACAGTGTAATGGTAGTTGGGCTATTTTGAATGTTGAGGGTAATATAGTAACTACATGATAAAAGTTAATAGAGGTTAGTTTTATTCTTTTTTAAAGAAAAAAGTCAAAATGGGTATAGAATGAAAAAGTAATTTTAGAATTGGATAAATTAAGAAATATTGTATAGAAATAGATAATATTGAGATCTTTACCCTCAAATTGGGTAAATGTGAAAACAACACTTTTTTAGTGATCCAATTGAATGGAACCATTTACTCAAGCAAATCAACCGGGTAATGGTCCGCCCCTAGAGTCTTTGTAAGACCTGAAATCGCGAACCAACTTTACCTTCCTCCGGCTACCACACTGGCGATCCCCGAGAAGCCGCCCTTCTACCTCCGGCAACAACACAGTCCATCCACAAGAAACCGTCCTTCTACCTCCGATCCATTTTGTAAGCCTCTGCAGATTACGAACTCATCTTTTAGTTTTGCTACTTAAGCTCGAATTTATTGTGATGTTAAATCTTCAAATCATTTTCTTTCTTCTTCTTTTCTTTTTTCTAAATTTTTCAACCATGTATCAATTTCACATCAATGGTTTGCATTTTCAGAGAGAGTTTGCTGTTGAGGTATTAATGAAATTTTTTATTGGGTTGCGGAAATTGCTGGGCGGGGATACTGGTTCTATTCCACATTGCATATTCATGAAATATGTTCGATGAAATGTCACTGTGAACGTTTTTTTATAGCGAATTTATTCTTTCAATTTTGCAGCGAGAATTTTGGGCAATTTGAGTCCAGAAAAAATTGTGGTTCTAGTGTGACGTGAAATTGACGAGGAATTCATTTTATCATGTATTACTATTTTTTAAAAAGTTATTATTAAAGTAATTTTTTGAATTAATTATCTGCAAATGGACTTGGACACGATTTGGCACTCATAGTTTTAAGCTCACCAGGAGTTGCCCCAAAGAACATGCCATACTAAATACACCCCTTCATATATTATTGCCGTTTCAGAGAAACTAAGAACTCGCCTGTTGCAGGGATATGTAAATTGAGATTTGAGAGAGAGCAATTTTACTTCTTGGAGTAATGTGTTTCAATGTCTAGAAGTAGTGGGATCAAATCCAAGTTTTAATCTTTACCTTCAAATAGTTGAAGAAACACGAGAAGTCTTGTGCCTTTTCAATTCTCAACTTAATAATAACACAAGTTTTTGAGGGGAATCTTGAAAAAAGATTTCAGATGAAATGAAAATTGAAAGTTACAAGCAAGAATGGAAAATCTCAATTAAGCTTCATTTGATCTTTACTTTATTAATTAACTTGTGAGCTGTATTATGAATTGAGCTAGTCCTTCAAGTTGATGATACTATTTTTCCTTGTGCAAAACACTACAGAGCACAAAGAATCATCGCATTTCAGTTAATGCCTGAGATTTCACTTCCTTGATTTCTGCTTTCATTCCATTCATTTATTCATTCCTGCTCTTGTTGCAATATAGTTCTTTTTGAAAGAATTGAGAGTCTTTGACTTGCTTTGTATGTAAACAGTAGGGAAGAAAAAAAACAGTTCAGGTGAGCTTCTCCATGCCATCATTTAATCTTGTGTGGTTTATAATAGACTACTTGAGTTTTAATGCAACATAATATACCCATCTATTTTCATTTTTCAACTAGTACGGTTATGCTGTGCAATGCATAGCACCTCGAACTTTCAGGAATTGCCTTGCACTTCCTATCTGTGATGGTCTGATGTTTTCATCTTTTTTTATCATGGCAGTACATGCATGTGACTGATATATTTTATCTGAATTTTGTAGTAGATATATTACTTTGAACTGATGCAAGATTACATACTGTTTTAATGGTAGCTCCCAAAAATTTAGTGCTACTTTTCATGTACTTTTGTTTTCAATTGCCTGATGTGTTATGCTTCTATATTTATGTATTTTTATTTTAAATATATTTTTAATTATAAATTCAAATATAAATCTCCTAATTAACAAGTTATGGTGTGAATGCCAGCCATCTTATTCTAGAAAAGTTTAGTGTGCCTTGAAGAATTTTATGTGTAATCTATGTGTCAGACACAAGTTGCTGATGAAAGTAACCATATGACTACAGATGCTTGGCAGGATTACTAGACACTACTTCTCTACATCTTCACCTCAACCATGGATTTTTTTGGGCTTGGGAAATCCTGGGGATAAATACAGGGGAACGAGGCACAACGTGCGTTAGTGCTTTTCCTTTTTTTAATGTTAATTACATCGCAGTAAACATTCAGCCTTTTTCTGAAAAAATTTGTTTAACAGGTAGGATTTGAATTGATTGATGCGTTTGCAAAGGCAGGAGGAATTCCGATGGACACTGTTCATTGCAAAGCAATCTTTGGAAAAGGCAATGCTTAACTTGTGCCTTCATTGTGTCTTATTCGATCTTAGATATTTCTCTTTACAAGGGCAAATGAATATATATTTTTCAATTGTTCTTTAGGTTTTGTAAATGGAATTCCCGTCTTCCTTGCAAAGCCACAAACATATATGAATTTGAGTGGTGAAGCAGTAAGTGACTTTTATGTCTTCTTATGGTTTCTGTTTGGGGATGTATTCTTGACATTAGATGGTGTTAAATGTTGTTGTCAATAGTCTTACTATACTAGAAGATAACTTGTGAATGGCATGAGAGTGCTAAAGCATTTGCATTGAGAACTTGCACAACAGTTAGAGTCAATACATGACTGGAAAAAGTAGATAAAATTTGAAATAGAAAAAGGAAGAAAATATAAAAGGGTTTTGCTTTCTGGTGTTGAATGTACAAGGAAACTTTTGAAGGTTTGAACTTCACTCATTTCTTCTTGGTGCATGCAATCATAGACAAACCTTGGTTTTTTCTTTTTGGCAGTTTAGACTGCTGAGACTTAATTTCAAACTTTAAGAATAGAAAACATTATAGTTGCATATTGATAGAGAAGGTTGTCACCTTTTAACAAGTTTGCAGAATTTTCCACAAGAGATATATTCTGTTCATGTGATATCAGTGCCACTTTGCTTCCAAGTATCCTCAGGGGACGAAATCATTACTTAGATGAATTTTAGTGATTTATTTTACTGCAATCCTTGCAGGAACATTTTCAACTGGGGGTCACTAATTAGTTATTGAGTTCCTATCTAATACTTCATCGTTCTATTAAAAACCAGATTGGTGGTGTGTAACAGCATTCTTGATGGACAATATGAAGCTTAGAATTATCCTCTTTGTCAGTTTACTTCAAAGATTATCATGCTGTTGTTAGATATTTGCTGCGAAGAGTGTGCCTTTTGGGATAGAAGAATATTGACGTCTATTTTGACCTTTCTTGTGCGTTTCTAAATTATGGCTGTATTTTTTTAAGCTTCTTGAGTATGCACTTTTAACAAATTTTTAGAATGAAAGGAGAAATTCATTTGGATAAGAATGATTACCTTTTTGTTGTGGAATTCTTGTGATATTAGTGGGTCCGTAAATATGGATATAAAAGATAATACTGATTGAGAACTAGTAATAAAAGATTAAACTGGACCCCAGCTAAATTGAAAACTAAAAAATACAGATATAAAGCTTGTCTTGTTTGATATAATAGTTGTATGAAAGATATTAGCGTCTGACCCTTAACTTTTCTTGTGAAATGAAAAATTTGTTGTGGGGACAACTTAACTGGAGTCTCAATTGGCTGTATTGCAAAAAATGAGGACATTTTTCTTGGGTACTTTTCTTGATGGTCATAACTCATATATTTAGTGTCCTGTTTACTTCCATGGTTGCATAATTTTGTTGTTTCAGTGTGAAGGACAATTCTCATGATCCCCATTTTTTGAGATATGGTACTTTTTTGGGGAGACTATTTAAATGTTTCCCATTTGTAAACAGTTATATTTATTGTAAATTTACACTTGAAGATTGATTTGGATTTTTATTATTTCATTTTTCTCTTATGTAGAGTGGCCCACTTGCTGCTTATTACAAAGTCCCACTCAACCGTGTGATCTTGGTATTTAGCAAATACTTAATTGATATATGATTTTTATATTAATTTTTGATTTATTGATTGATTCAGATTGGGTATTAATTTGCAAATTTGTGCTTGTAGTTCCATGATGACATGAATTTACCTTGTGGGGTTCTTCGTCTCCATTGCAAGGGAGGCCATGGAAGTCACAAAGGGTATGATTGAACAGCTTTATGTGTTTATGCTATACAGCTGTTATGCCATATAACAATTGGTTCCTAATGATTTGGCCATTTTGGTTGACTTGAGTAGGTTCTCCTTTTCCAGTCTTAATGTGGTATCTGAAAAACCAAACATTTCCTCTGGGATAAGCCTCTAGAAGTGGAGGAGAACGAATTTAAACCTAAATACATTATACTAAAAGCCCTTCTATTGCTTTTCTAAATTAACCTGCCTTCCTAAAACATTTGTGATTTTGATGAGATGGAATTTTGCACGTCATGTATGAAAAAATAATTCTCTTAATGTGCATGTTTTTGTCTGAAATATTGTTAGAAAAGTGCTGCAGATTCACCCATAATTTAGCAACAAATAGAAAGGCTGTGATTGTTTCCCTCTAATGTTCCTACAAGTCTTTTGGTACAATAGCGGATAAAGGGTTCCTGCCAGTCTTCTTGTGAGTTCTGTTTGTTATGCCTCATCAGATTTGGTTTCCAAACTTCTTCACTGACTTGGGCTATGTTTCCCCATGTTTCTGCTTATGTTTCTCCCTTAACACTTATTTTCCTTGTTTTAGTAATTTATTAATGAAGTTGATATTTTCCTTGTTTGAGTAATTTATTAATGAAGTTGATGCACTAGCCTGCAACTGTGTGGTCTGGCTCTTATAAAGAACAGAGATTGAAGTGGAAATGAAATCTGGAAACTTAAACAATAGCTAAGAAAATTACCCATGTTTTGCACTGGTCTTTGATCAGCGAATTGCAGAATAATAAAGAGATATGGGAAGATGAAAAGCTAAAGGGCTCAATTTTAATTGAACACTTTTAATTTTTAAATTATAGTGATTTTGTTAGGATGAACAGAAGTTGAAGAGTCTTGTTGAACATTCTTCTCAATTCATTGTATTTGTTTAACTTAATGAGATTTTTTGGGGGGAAAAATTAGAGGAACATTAATTTTTATTTATAGTGGACATATTTATATTTAGAGGAAAATAAAAAACAATATTCTCATTTAATAGAGAAAAAATTGAACTTTACTAGGGTTTGGGAGTTGACCTTAAAAATATTAAAAATATCTAATAGATTTAATTAAAACAACTCAAAATATAACTCTTTGAGGACACAATGACGAAACCTACAAGAAATCCCTCCAACCAAGGGATGAATCTCTCCTCTTGATTTTGTGATCCCACAAAATTGGATATCTGGATCAAAACTCTGATATACTTCATCCTTATTGTGCTATTCAAAGGAGGTTAAGAACTTCCCAGCTACGTACAGTTAACACTCACATATGCAGATTCTATGAACTTGGACATGTATAGCTGGAACAAATCTGGAAAAAAACAACTTGTTTGAGTTAGAAATCATCTTAAGTGGAAGAAGAAAAATTGAACTACTAATTACTAATTACTGTTGTATCTATGGCTTGGCTTTTAGAGTGGGGCTCCTGGTGGAATGGGCTTATATTTAAGTAAACTATGATTTGGAATTTGGCTGGATGGGACATGTAATGCTACTTTCATGTGCTGATCAAAAGTTCGCAGATATTTTGTCCCGTAGAAAGTTTAATTATCTATCATCAATGCATGGTGGATCTATAAAACCATGAAAGTCAAAAAGAAAATCCAGGAAGATGTACGATTGAGTTTATTTCTTTACAAGATAAGTTTTGCTGAAAACATCAGATTTTAACTATTGAGGCCTCCCATAGAAATTCATCTCTACCTTCCCTGGATAGTGAAGTTAGTTTTTGAGCTGTATACAGCATTGTGGATTTCTTCTTTTTCTTCACAAGCTCCAGGTCCCGAATTGTTGCTCTGTGTTGAGTGTTGCTATAAAATATGAGTTCTCAAGGTAACCAGAATTGCTGTTGGTATATTCAGGCATTACAATTAACGAAAGATCAAATTATCTCCAGATATGATACTTCACGTTCAACGAAACTATTTCTTTGTTGGGACATAAGCTCTCCAAATATGCTCCTAATACATTGATAGGCTTACCTCTGATTTATTCACCTAAAGTTGCACTGGAGAAGCCTCAGTTTTCTGTATTTTCTAGTTCATCCTATGATGCCTGCCCAAGTCATTTAAACCAAGCAGTGCAAAGTATACAGATATGAGCTGTATTGGTACATTTACTTCTATATGTTTGTTGAATATGTATATATATATATATTCATGTATGTATATTATTCTGTAGTATTACTTTCTCTGCTTTATGTAATCTCTTAGAAAAATGTAGCCTCCTTGGGGCTAGTTTTAGTAAATAGCATAATCGTGTAAATGTAGTTCTGTACATACAGAACAACTATTTATTTTGTTGCATATAAAATTCCATATGTTTTACCTTCTGAATTTGGCGTTCAAGAAATAGTGTTCCATGTTCTGAAATTTGCCAGATTGAAGAGTGTGATCTACCATTTTCGTGGAAACAATGAGTTCCCTCGAATGAGAATTGGTTAGTTTGACATCTGAAATCCTGTCTTCTTGTTGTAGTACTTACAGTATGTTCTATTATGATTGACAAAGCAATTGGATATTATTTTTAGGTATTGGGAGACCACCCGGTCAAATGGATCCCAAGGCATTCTTGTTACAGAAATTCAATGCATCAGCCAGAGAAAGAGCATGTCTCCTATTCTAATTTCATTAATTGTCATGACATTTTGATTAACATGGCTGCTGTCTGTCGATTATTTTGAAAATCTTCTGTTAGAATCACGGTTTCAAGATCATTGATTCTAGTTTTGAAATCTACATCAAATTCTGGATGAGGACCATCTAATGTGGTCCTCAAAAAGATAAATCTTCTTTCCTGCCACTACACATCCTACTGCTGTCTTTCAGTTCTTTGTTTTCTGGTCTAATTAGCTGTCTAACCTCTGAATGTTTTTGCCTCATAAGATTGACGCTGCACTGGAGGAGGGGGTTGATGCATTGAAGGATGTCTTATCAAAAGGCTTAACAGAAAGCGCAAGATGCTTCAATACTGACCAAAAGTACAAGCACATACGGTTGCAGACCATGCCAACATAATAGAGTTCTTAGAATAGTTCCTATCTCGAGGTAATTTTTTATTTTTATATTTTCACTATATCTGATTAAGTTAACAGATGAACTAACATTGCCCATCAGACATAAATGTTAATGAAGTCACTAAAAGATCACATGGTTTATGCCTGTTAGAAGTAAACTCTTTACTCTCAGTTTAATCCTCTATGCAGGAGATGCCATACAAGAGTGCATAAACTTCAAGGCGACAACTAAGCTTGAATCTTATATTTGTGCACATATATTATAATGAAATACTGTTAGTGCACTCATCTTTTTTAATTATTATTCTCCTCCCACATCCGAAGATCATCAGTGATTATCACGTACTCCTGATGGTTGTCTTGAACTTGAGACCTTTCTGTCCAAAGTGCCACTATTTAACAAAGCCAGCAAGCTTGACCTATAAGTACACTCGGTGGGCGAAGGCTTTATTCGGCAGTGTTTGAATGATGGTTTCATACCATTTGGGATGCAGGTTTTGCACGATTAAACTCATATTCATGGTCCGTGGTCATCATCTTATGAGGACTGGAGTTGCATCCTGTCATATGGTTCCCCGGTGGTGGAATTTAAAAATTGTTATCCTCTATCCATAATTAAATATTTTATTTTTCATTTTAGATTGTCTAGAATTGAATTTTTTACTTTTTAAATTAATTAAACTTTTTATTAAAAAAAATCATATCATAAAGTTAAAATCAATTAAGTCTTTTTTTTTTCAGATGCTTGTAGATCAAAATAGTACATTTAATTTTGAACGAAGGGAAGAGAGTAATTTGTTTTCTTGTAAAGTTATGAAATGTCATATGCATCAAAAATTTTAATTAAGTATTACATTTAAATTAAAAATTGAAAATGATAATCGAGAATTTTTCACCTGTGACTACCATTTCAATTGTCTTGAAAATATCTATTCAATGGCGTCATTCATTTTTAACCCCTGGGTTCTTTTTCTCTTTCCTTTTCCTTTTTAATTTGTCCATTTTAATTTTTTGGGCTTACAATTTCGGTTTTTTGTTAATGGCCCCTCCTTTTTTGAACTTCCATTTCGACGCCGTAGAGGTATTTGAATATATTAATAACCGGTATTTTGTGTGCAAGATTTGCCTAATTAATTGTTCGCCCATTTAATCTTTAATGGTAGGTTTTAACTTTTCTCTCTCTCTCTCTCTCTCTTTTTTGATATACCCAATTGCTTAATTTTCTTACATTAATCATTAAACATTATCCAATTGACCATCTTGGATTTTTAAACAATGAATTAAATTAATTTTACATCATGATACTAAATTCAATTTCTATACATGACTCAATGCCTGGATAATTAAATGATTTTTTTTTTTTCCCTGTCTAGGCTGTTTTTTGGGTATGCAAAAGTATCGGGAATGATAGGGAAGGGACAACGGTTCAATATACTTTACTTCTCTTTTATCTTTTTAATACAATCAAGCACGAAAAAGGTTTTTAAAAAAGAAAAAAAAAATTTATTTACGCCTCCTTTTCATTGATACAAAATAAAATTGAAGTAAATAAAGGAATTAAGTAAATGTTTTATACCTATTTGATTAAATTGTGTAATGAGCATATTTAATTTTTTTTTTTTCCTTTGTGCATGTCGCTCATATATTTCAAAAATTTTCTCAAGAAAAAAAATAATTATAAAAGACAGGCCAGAACATGGGAATAATGCCAAATACGAAAGAGAGAACAAAAAGATACCCATTTAACAAAAATTAAAGTAATATGGACCTATTTAATTAATTGTCATAATTATAATTAGCAGCAATATTGAAGGGTATCAATTAATCTTCAATCTAATTCATTTATAATATACTTCCTTCACACTATATTGAATGTCTCTATTTCAATCTTGTATTATTTGGAAATGAATATCTCATTTTCTAAATTAGTTAAAATTTTCTTAAAAAATTAATATTAATATGTTTAGAAGAGTGGCCGAACGGTTCGGATGTGAAACGTATATAACGCAAGTTGTGAGATCGACTCGATAATTATATTTGGAACAATTAAACTGTGTAAAAATTGATTCAGATACCATTAAAAAAAAAAAGATTTAGAATAACCTAAATCAATTATTTTTTTTAAACTATGTGCAAATCAAAATGAGACATTTAATCCCGAACCGAGCAAATAATTTTATTATTCTTCTTCTATTTTGCATTGAAAAAAAAAAACTCGTTGCACCGTCCTCCCGGCAAGTTCTCATTCAAATTTAGAAAAACGGATAAAAATTTTATGCCCACAAAAGATACTTTATTAGCCGATGACACCCAAATCACAGCTAATGTTGAACCTTCATCCCAGCCTCCACTCAGCCCCACCTTCTTCACTTTCCCCCAGACTTTATGATCTCTTCCCCATGCCTTTTTAAAGTTTTTCACACTATACTGATCCAAAGATAATAAATAAATTTTCAGTTTCTATATGGAATGGAATAATCAAATAAATTAAATTGCAAAGGGTAGTATGTTATCAAACTCTCTCTACCCATTCCACTAATCAAATTTACAATATTTTAGTCATCTTTCAATTTCACAACATAGAAATAAAGTCATTAAACAAATTAGATTCCAATCATTTTTCAAAAGTCTATTATTATTTAAATGGATAATTTCATCATTGATGATTCTGGTTCATTGATTTGTTTTTATATTAAGATAAGATATGAAAAATTAAGGATTGGCATTCATTTTAATTTACATTGCTTATATGTCTTTGAAAATAAGATGGTAAGTAATGGGATCAAATGAAATTAATACTCCCTTTTCGTTAGAATTGAATGTCCCATTTTGATTTTATTAAATTTTTCTAAAAGGGCTTGATTTTGTTCATTTAATATCAATTTTTTAAAAATATATTTTTTTTATTAATTTAGAAAATGAAACATTATGTTTCGAATGATTCGAAATAGAATTCTACACATTCAATTTTGGGCGGAAGGGAGTATGGTTTTTAATATAGCAATGTTAATTTTTTGTTGAAATTTTTAACTTAATTTAAAAATACTACACATTGCATTTCCAAATTGAGGACTATTTATCAAGTTAATTGGTTTTTCCTCCATTTGCAATTGGATATGAGTTTTTTTAATGTAATGCAAAATTTAAGGAACGTATATGTATTTGACTTCAATATGGTTAATAAAATATCTTTGAAATTAATAAAAGTTAACAAAATATATTTGTTATTAATAACATTAGTGGTGATACACAAGTTAAGGAAAATAATCCAGTTCATTTAAGGGAGTTGAAAATATACTTTAATAAAGTAGATGTGTAATTATGAACGTTTCAAAATATAAATAATGATATCCGATTAATTAAAGTTATCTTTTATTCCATTCATAGCTTAATATGCATAGTAGCTATTGAAGTTGATATATATAAATATATATATATATATATATATATATATATATATATATATTTATTCCAGTTTGGCCATTAAAATTCAAAATTAATTAATTTAATCATTATACTTTGCATTTTTTACAATCTAGTCATTATGTAGTGGTTTGATTGAAGAACAACCAAGGATATAACCAACTTCTATGTAACCTAAATTTTCCACATTTGCTAAGTGAGTTATTGTCAAGTCTTTTTATTTAATTTTTTTTATTGACACTTCCTTTGGATGATACTGACAAAAATTTTATACTTAACTTACTGATGGGGAAATCTAAGTGATATAGCAAGATCTTGTGACATTATATTTAGAAATTAATCATATTCGAAACTGCTATTCAATCTAATAATCGTAAAGTAGCTAAATTGTCATACAATAAATAAATTAATTGGTTTGTAATTTAATGATCAATCCGGGACAAAAAAGCCTACTTTTATGGTCATTATCATGCTGTTGAACTTCAAGCTCCCTTTCTCATCTTTACTAAATGTCACTTTACATTAGTTTAAAAATATTAGATAATCAATATTTACATATATTTGACTATTTTACCCTTTATTATCTTAGTTGAAAATATAAAATTATAAAAAAAGTTTTTAAAAAATCCCTCGAATGGCGCTTATAACCAAAAAAACCGGGAGAAAAAAAGAGGGAGGAGGAGAATTTGAAGTAGTTCAAGGAACTTGCTCACTTAGCATTTGGAATTATAAAGGTTCACAATTGATAGGGAACATTCAACTCTATGATTATTTGAACGGCATATAATTGCTTCTTTCATGCTAATTAAATTTTCGAGATTAATTAGTAGTGTATTTTAATCATATTTTCTATGCAATAATACACATACATATTTTTCTTTGTAATATTTAATTTTCATAACATCAGAATAAAAGTATGTACTCCAAAATATACATAGGTATGTTTTTACACGTGAAGATACTATGGAAATATTGAAGACAACGTTACACATGATGACATATCAATATTACTATTAAAGTATATAATGCTCCCTTCAATCCCTTTTTAATTGTTTTCTTTAGACATTTGCACATGTTTAAAAATTGACAATGAATAAATATACTTTTAAATCAATTTGATTATTACTTTTATCGTCAATAGAGATTAAGTGACTATCTTTATCCCACCACATTCGTTAAGAGTAAAGAGCTTGTTAAATATTTCTTTAAATAATAAATATAAATTTTTTAAAATTAAAAATGTATTTTAAGTTTTGATTGAGAAGAATATAAAAAATTGGCTCAATCACATAATTGCACGTCAATTCCTGGAAATGTAATACTAAAAATCAAAAATTTTCAGGATTTAATTTATCCTTTTAGATTTTAATATTAAAATATATTGAAAGATAATTATTAAAGGTAAAGAATAATATTTTTATTATTATTTTATTAATGTAACATAGAATATCACAATACGAGATCCAAACCTTAAAAAATTATGTACAGGTAGTAGTGTTATCCACTTTTTTTAAAATATTCAATTCACAAAAATTAAGGTTTGTGGACTTTACGAAAATACAATGGGTGCATGCGTATATGCAAGAATTTAAAAAAAAAAAAAAAAAACTACACTATTAGAAAAAAATGGAAAGGAAAATGAAGGATTGCATCAGAGCCCACCCCTAGTTCTCCTCCCTCGCATTTTCCTTGAAATAAATAATGGGAATGTGGCCCATTTTGCCCTCAAATTAGCCGCTATATAAGCATTCTTATAAACACACATTCAGGGTGTGAGTGTGTGAAAAGGGGAAGCCTCAATCCCTCCTTCTTCCCGAACCCCCAAAAAACTCCAAAAAAAAAAAAAAAAAACGACAGAGAGCGCCACCACGCCCGCATACGTCTCTCTTCTACTACACACAGGCTTGAAAAACCCTAATTCATCAGCCATGGACGCCGAGTCAACTCAACTTCAGCAGGCCCAACTCGCCGCTATCCTGGGATCGGACCTTACTCCATTTGAGACCTTAATCTCTCATCTCATGTCCTCCTCCAACGAGCAACGATCCCAGGCTGAATCAATCTTTAATCTTATCAAGCAGACCGATCCCAACTCGTTGGCTCTTAAGCTCGCACAGCTTTTATCCTCTTCGCCTCACGTCGAGGCACGTGCTATGTCGGCCATCCTTCTCCGGAAGCAGCTCACCCGGGATGATTCCTATATCTGGCCGCGACTCACTGTGTCGACTCAGTCCGCTATCAAATCCATTCTCTTATCCTGTATCCAAAATGAAAATTCTAAGAGTATAATCAAGAAGCTCTGTGATACCATTTCTGAATTAGCATCATCTATCCTGCCGGAGAACAATTGGCCCGAAATTTTGCCATTCATGTTTCAGTGCGTCACTTCCGATTCAGTGAAATTGCAGGAGTCGGCTTTTTTGATTTTTTCGCAACTAGCTCAGTACATAGGCGACACACTTATCCCCTACATCAAGGATTTGCATGCTGTTTTTCTCCAGGTTCTGAATAATTCACAGAGCTCTGATGTGAAAATTGCCGCCCTTAGCGCAGTTATTAATTTTATTCAGTGCTTGAATAGCCCTAGCGATCGGGATAGGTTTCAGGATTTGCTGCCGGCTATGATGAGGACGTTGACCGAAGCCTTGAACTGTGGCCAGGAGGCTACCGCGCAGGAGGCCTTGGAGTTGCTGATTGAGTTGGCAGGAACGGAGCCTAGGTTTTTGAGGAGGCAATTGGTGGATGTAGTGGGTTCCATGTTGCAGATTGCAGAAGCGGAAGCTCTAGAAGAAGGTACAAGACATCTGGCCATTGAATTCGTGATAACTTTGGCTGAGGCTCGGGAGAGGGCTCCTGGTATGATGAGGAAACTGCCTCAGTTTATAAGTAGATTGTTTGCAATCCTGATGAAGATGTTGTTGGACGTGGAAGATGACCCTGCTTGGCATAGTGCAGAACCAGATGACGAGGATGCTGGGGAGACCAGTAATTATAGTGTTGGCCAGGAGTGTCTGGATAGGCTCTCTATTGCTTTGGGTGGGAATACCATTGTTCCAGTTGCTTCGGAGCAGTTGCCCATCTATTTGGCTGCCCCCGAGTGGCAGAAGCATCATGCTGCACTCATTGCACTGGCACAAATTGCCGAAGGCTGCTCAAAGGTATAATTTTTTTGACAACTAACAATTTTTCTTTACCCCAACATTTGCTCATTTATTGGAAGTAGTGTGTTTCCAGATATTGGTTAAATGCCTTTGCACTCAATTTTCAGTTATGATGTCTTGCTGATCAAATGACAAAAATTAGTGACGAAATTTTGGATTTCATATAGTTGTTTTTACCTGAATTTGAGTATGTGGTGATGTATATGCTCTTTTCCCTTTTCGTGGAATAGTCAATCTATTTAGTTTGTCATTAGGATCGGGTTCTTATTGACTCTCATTACAAGTGACTAAACAATACTTACTGACTAATTATAGGTTATGATTAAAAATTTGGAGCAAGTGGTGAATATGGTTCTAAGTTCATTTCAAGATCCTCATCCACGAGTTAGATGGGCGGCTATTAATGCAATTGGTCAGCTGTCAACGGATTTGGGCCCAGATTTGCAAGTTCAATATCACCAATGTGTATTGCCGGCCCTAGCCACCGCTATGGATGACTTCCAGAACCCTAGAGTTCAGGTTTGTCGTTTTATATTTAAATTTGTTTTAGATGATGTAAGAGTTCTTGATATAGTGACTTTCCCGTCATTCCTTTCTTTATGCTGTTCTATGATTAACCAATATTTCCTTTTTGCATTATGTTAATTGTGATATTACTTTGTGTTTTATGTGCTCTCGTATGATTTACTCTTTTCTTGAACTCGGTACATTCAACTTTACCAACCAGTTGGGAAATATCTGTTTCTGGTTGTCTGATTTCTTTATTCTTTTATGCGGTTTATTGCTTTGACATAGAACTTCGAAAATTTTGTAGGCTCATGCTGCTTCAGCAGTGCTTAACTTCAGTGAGAACTGCACCCCAGAAATATTAACTCCTTATTTGGATGGAGTTGTCAGCAAGCTGCTTGTTCTTCTGCAGGTATTATGAATAAGAGTTTTTAAACTAGTACAGCTTATTTTTTTACTCTCTTGTGGAAGCTCACTGCAGTACTTTCCTACCTTTTCCTTTATCTCTAAAATGTAGAATGGAAAACAAATGGTGCAAGAAGGCGCCTTGACTGCTTTGGCTTCAGTTGCTGATTCCTCTCAGGTATACCATTTTGTCCCCATTCTTTGACTATCTAACCTCAGTTTAAATATTTTTCATGTTGCAGACTGACAAAGGCTGTATTCACAGGAACACTTCCAAAAATACTATGATGCAGTCATGCCTTACTTGAAAACTATCCTGGTAAATGCTACTGACAAGTCAAACCGCATGCTTCGTGCCAAAGCAATGGAATGTATTAGCTTGGTTGGAATGGCTGTAGGAAAAGAGAAGTTTAGGGATGACGCTAAGCAGGTCAGAGACAATTGTCTGAATGTTATATATTATTATCCACAATGAAATCATATGAGCATTATAGTTAAACCGAGGCATTCCCATTTATTGCTTTACACTGAACAGGTTATGATTTTGATGAGATTCACAAAATTATATGTATTTAATTGTATATGTAATGATGCATCATGAATTTCATCATGTTCATATAAACAAGTACTTCTACAAAAATTTCTGGTTTAAGTGATCTTTTCCTTTGTACTATTTTACATGTTAATTCTAATTGCATGACACTGTTGATATTCTTCTCCGTCTTGTTTCTGTTGCTCAGCTCCTTGAGAAGTATATCACGGCGGGTTGTTTTTATTGCAGATTCAGTTTCTTAATTAATCTGCTTTAGCATAACATCTGATTTTTCTGCTTGTAAAAGGTTATGGAGGTGCTCATGTCACTTCAAGGAGCACAAATGGAAACTGATGATCCCACTACCAGTTACATGCTGCAAGTAAGTATTTGGTTTGGGGAAGTTAAGCATGGTTTTTCATTTTCTTTTTAAAATTTCATCAATTGATGGGTATATTTGAACTGTGAAATCTACTTAATATCTATCTTAGGCATGGGCCAGACTCTGCAAGTGCCTGGGACAAGATTTTCTTCCTTACATGAGTGTAGTCATGCCTCCCTTGCTCCAGTCAGCTCAACTTAAGCCTGATGTAACCATAACATCTGCAGATTCAGATAATGAAATTGATGAATCAGATGACGAAAGGTATGTCCTAAATTTTTACCTTTTTTTTTTGTTTTTTTGTTCAAACTGGCATAAGTATTGGTTCTATTACTTGGTGTTCAAGTGCAAATGTTTCTTGCAATGATAGCCCTTTTCGTTATTGTGTTATATGAATCTTTTTTAAAAATATTTTCTACACCCATCCATCCCCTAGCCCTTCATATATCCCCGTTTAACCCTCCATATACCCCAATCCTCCGAAGTCGACAGTAGTTCCCAATTATACTTGTCATGTCTCGAACTCGAGATCTTCCAATCTCAAGTATTGTTGCTTTCTACCAAGCTAGCTAGACTTGACATTTGATCATTTATCTGTGATTTAGTTTTATCATTGTTTATGTGAAATGGTGACAACTTCTGAACGGATTAAGATTTTTTATGCAAAATTCTACGAGATTGAATTTGGACTAGATAATTGTCTCCTTTAAAAGTTTTGAGTTCTTATAAGATTTTGTGTTCAACAATCATTTTCGAAGGTGGATGATTGAAAATTCAAAAAGCTCTCTTGTTTGCCAAATTAGATAGCGGAGAGAGACTTGTGAAAGGGAACAATAAGGAAATATATATCTGGAAGGAAATTCTTCCCTTCACTATTCTTGAAATCTTCTTGCAAACATTCTCATTATAGTTTGTTTTTCTGCCTTTGATTTACTGTGCTTAAGATGCATAAGGGTCACTGCGGTACTTTATCTTCTGAGTGTGCAGAGACTAAAGAAATCTCTAGCTGGCAATCTGAACTAACACATCAGAATTTGGGTGTAGCAAGTAGCTTTAAGAGCTACCTCGTTTGTCTGTGGAATTCTTTGGGAGCAATATCCATATAATTTCTTGAAGTTCCAATATTGTGAAGAAATTCAATTAATAATTTTTTCCTTTGCACTCTAAAAGCTCACTTGACTTTGATCTTGTCCATGATGTTGGTTCCAGTGAAAGTCTTGTACCCGGTTTATAATAAATTGTACCTTAATTCTGTAGTATGTCAATCGGGAAACAAAGTTACTTTGACATTTCAGTATTATGGGTAGCCGCTGACTTTTGTTCATTGCTGTTGCATGGTATTTTCTTGTTGAATCTTCTTGTGTTTCCTTTTGTATCTCAAGCACACCATGCTACTTTTTTTGTTTAAATCATATTTTTCTTTTATCCTTCAAGTACTTGCTTGATGGTGGTTGTCCTTTAAGCTTTTGAAATCTTTCTAAGAGTTTCATGTTGTTCAGCATGGAGACAATTACTCTTGGGGATAAAAGGATAGGCATTAAGACAAGTGTCCTGGAGGAGAAAGCTACAGCTTGCAACATGCTATGTTGTTATGCTGATGAACTGAAAGAAGGTTTCTACCCATGGATTGATCAGGTTGGTTATAAATATTCAGATTCTGATGTGCATCTTATGAGACTAATCAGCAATATCATTGCTAATGAGCTCTCCTTTGTCCAACTAGGTTGCTCCAACTTTAGTTCCGCTTTTGAAATTTTATTTCCATGAGGAAGTTAGGAAAGCTGCTGTTTCAGGTAAATGAGATGACTGTTTGAATCTTTATTTTTCTATTATTTGCATAGTTTCTATTTCCCTTTTCCCCTCTTTTCCAGCAATAGGATTTTCGTTTTAATTTAATTCATTTATACAGCCATGCCTGAGCTGTTGCGCTCTGCAAAATTGGCAATCGAGAAAGGGATTGCTCAAGGTCGCAATGAGACATATTTGAAGCAATTGTCTGACTTCATCGTACCTGCTTTGGTGGAAGCTTTACACAAGGTGCTGTTGGTTGTAAATATCTTTTCATTTGTTTTACACACATTGACTGATTTTAATGGTACTTGGTTTTTGTTTTGGATACTGAGAGAAATCAATTGCAAGTCTTGCAGGAGCCTGATACAGAAATATGTGCAGCTATGTTGGATGCATTGAATGAATGTCTTCAGGTTAGTGATTTGTTCATTTAAATGCAGATATATATTAGTGCTAGAAAATGTGTGGGCCTTTTACTATGGGTATAATTTTATTATATGTGATAGTTTGGATTATCATGTTTGAGCCTTTAAGGTTCTATTCTAGTGTTTTTATCGTATACTTTCATATTCCCTTTTTTTGTTGTATGCGTTGAATATTGTTTGCCACTGCTTTACTTGTTTGAGTGAGCAAGCACCTCTAACCGTCTTCGTCTTCATGTGTCTTCTGATATATATATATATATATATATATATATATATGTATGTATATATTGTTTGTATATGGATATGGTTATGGTAGACAAGAAATACCTAATAGCCTATTTACAAATTTGGTTGTTTTCTAGATAATTCTACTCATCTACTAGTTGAGGAGATGGAATGAATAATTATAACATAGGGTTGGTGGGTGAAGCTTGAAGGCTGTTTGGTATGAGGATTGGAGTGACTATTTTAATGACAGCTAGTGAAATGTCAGTGCTTATCTGTCCTCTGTAAATTTTACTTTCAGATCTCTGGACCCCTTCTAGATGAAAGTCAGGTTCGAAGCATTGTGGATGAGATAAAACAGGTGGTCACAGCAAGCTCAAGTAGAAAAAGAGAACGAGCAGAAAGAGCTAAAGCTGAAGACTTTGATGCAGAAGAAGGGGAATTGCTCAGAGAGGAAAATGAGCAAGAAGAGGAAGTCTTTGATCAGGTTAACTTTTTAGCATCCTATTCTATGTCCTTGTATAGTCTCATGCTTATCCTTCAGACTGGGAGGTTTGAACTGTATTTTATTGTTCTTTTGGGCTAGGTTGGTGAAATCTTGGGGACATTGATCAAGACATTCAAGGCTGCATTCTTGCCATTCTTTGATGAACTTTCATCGTATTTAATGCCTATGTGGGTGAGTTCTGCCTCTAATCTTCATGGTAGCTTTGTTCTTTGGGGGCAGTTAACTTTTGACATGTCTTACCTATGCACTCATCTTTCCCTGATAAAAATAGAACATTCCTTGTAAAATTTCAATTTAGTTGCAGAAAGTTATTTTGTTTTAACTTTTAAACTTCGATGCTTCAATTTGGCATTAAGTGCGACTATTATGTTACTCCATCTTTCTATTATCTGTTATGATAATAAGCCTTTAAAGTTTTCTTCAAAAAGTTCAATTTAATTCCAGAAACTTGCAATTCCTTCTCCTGAGCCTTAGAAGCTGTTGGCATAATTAATCGAACATATTTGAGGTACTCTAATAAGATAAAGTAAAAGGCTTTTGATTATTCTTAATTTTATTGTTTGAGGGCCCTTTTGTTAAGGATAACATTTTAGTTAATTTAAGTTTACTTACCCTAGAAAATTGTGAAGATACGTTACTTTAAGATAATGACGATGGAGGATTTGCCAAACATCAGCAGTATCTTTTGGGTGGTCTGGGACAAGTTAAAGCAGAAGATATTGTACAAAATCTTGCTTTCATGTAAGGCTGCATGCCTATTCTTTCTGGTGGTTGGTGAGCTAGGAGTACTATGTGGATTTGCCTCCACGTTGATAGTTTGATGTCTGTGAATTAAAAACAAAATGATAAAGAAACATCATTAAGTTAGCTCTGATGTTTTGATCTATGAAAAATGATCAATGAGAAAATATTTCTATATATATCTATGGAATATGATGTCAATGTCTATGCAGGGAAAAGACAAGACTCCTGAAGAGAGAAGAATAGCTATCTGTATCTTTGATGATGTTGCGGAGCAATGTCGTGAAACAGCTCTCAAGTATGTAATATGTTCTTCTTCAGTTGCATTTCTTCCAAAAAAATTGTTTTTATCTTCCATTCTAATTGGCTCTTTGCTCTAAAACAGGTATTATGATACATATCTTCCTTTTCTTTTGGAAGCTTGCAATGATGAGAATCCAGATGTCCGACAGGTTTGCTTAATGTTTGGATTAGGTTTCTTTTTGTTCACTTCCTTCGATTTATCATATCATAATGAATTATTTATAATTGCACTGAACAATTTTCTGAGCAAATTTTAAAACTTCATTTTTTTTTGCTATTTTCCAACTGTAAACTGTTCAAAATATGGAAGAGAATGTTGGCTGAAATTTGCCCCTATATATCACAAGTGATACTTCTGTTGTTATGCCTGGTATTTTTAGCATGAAATTCTCCATGAACAAAATATTTGATTTAGAAACATCTATTTGCAATTGGAAGACAGAAATGGCTACCGTGAGTAGTCTAAGATGTTAGTAACTGTCTAGAAACTCTTTATGAGTGCATAACACCTCAAACATGTATTTGATGTTGATTGTTGAAGTATTAATAAAGGCTTTTGTGTTATTTTGTTACTCTGAATCATGTTATTACTTTCCCCAGGCCGCTGTCTATGGACTTGGAGTCTGTGCTGAATTTGGTGGTTCTGTTTTTAAACCACTCGTTGGCGGTATGATGTAACTGGCATTAGATATATATATTTTTACCCCTTTCTGGTTCTCTTGTCTTGGTGATTGATCCAAGCCTTATGTTTATTACTTCATTTAGAGGCCCTCTCAAGGCTAAATGTCATTATAAGGCATCCTAATGCTCTGCAGCCGGATAATGTGATGGCATATGACAATGCTGTTTCTGCTCTGGGGAAGATATGTCAGTTTCATCGTGACAATATCGACTCAGCTCAGGTGATTTGATTTTACTTTACTGCCATTACTCTCTTCCTTCAATAGATGAACCTTTTGGAAAGACTTGTTATATAAGTATCTTAAGAATTTGTTGTGTGTTAAAAAGGTTAGGATTTGGCATGATGATCTGTGAGCTGAGATTAGCCTTCGAATACCTTAGAATTAAAAGCATCATATCTCAGTTTGTTTGTATAACTGAAACAATCTATTTAAGAATTGAGGCTGTTCTGAATTTAATTTGTTCCTTTTTCTGTGGTACATGCATGTATACTTGTCTGTGGAATTAGACCCAGTAAATATAAATCTTGTTACAAGCTATGATTTTGATGTTGCACATTACTGAGTCCTCCATTGATTGACAAGGACTTCTTGATCTCAGAACTCCGTACACTCTATCTAATTAATGTGCTTATATTTCTTTAATCATTTTTCTTCCGCTTGAATATTGGATTGTGTTGTTACTTGTTAGGAGTGATTTTTTTTTTTTCCGAAGGATGTTTAGACTGCGCTGTTCAGCATTGTATCCTTGTTTTCCTCTTTCGGTAAAACATTGGAATTTAAAATTTGTTTTTTATCCTTGCTCATGTAAACAGGCAAAAGCAAAATTTGCAGTAACCAGAAGGTAAAGGTTTTAGAAACAACTATAGATTTGAATAGAGGCCAATTGAATTTAGCTTCATGATGAACACCACCGTCAACTTATGTTGGAAACAAGGAGATTGAAAGATCTTCAACTTGGTTGAAGTTCCAGTTCCATTTTTCTTATCAACTGTGTTAAAATTCACTTCAAATGAATTTATGGAGTGGAATATTTTTGCTTTGTGATTCTCGTATTCTTTATAACAAAAAGTGAGGAGAATCTAATGAACTTAGCTACTGAGCAAAAAGTGAGAGAGAAACAAAAAGGATGGAAGCTCCATGCTTATTTTGTATCTTAGCTACTGATAAAAAAATTTCAGAAACCTATCCTTTCAAGGGCAGATGTTGTTGGTTTATAAAATAATATTGGCCTATAACTAGTCCCCCTAGTCCCAAACTGAATACCCATCCACTTTTGAATAAGTATTGGAGTATGGTTTTGCTGCATCACCTTTAATGAATTATTGGGAGCAATCTGTATGAAGTGGCTTTGTACTCATTTGTTTTTTTTATGTCAGGCTAGTGATGATAATTTAGATGGTAAGTATGTATTCTTTAGGAAAGTGGCATTCATTTTGTGACAACTGTAAAGATGTGGACATGCAATTGGATAGGAGTATCTCATATGACTTCCTCTCCTGAATTGATCACCTGTGACTTTTATTATATTTTATTGTTTATTTATTTATTTATTTTTTTGAGTATTCTTTTTCTTTATATTTAAGTTATGATGATTTTCTCTCAGGTTGTTCCTGCATGGTTGAACTGTTTGCCAATAAAGGGTGATCTAATTGAAGCCAAGGCAGTTCATGATCAGCTTTGTTCAATGGTTGAAAGGCAAGTCGATAGGAATTTGACTTGTTCCCTTGAAAGTTCTGTTTGTTCTATTTGTATATCATCATCCTCTTCACCTTGTATGAGTTGAGTTGTTCAGTAATCATTTGGTTTTCCTTCCTGCAGGTCGGATAGGGAGCTTTTGGGTCCCAACAATCAATATCTGCCTAAAATTGTCTCTGTTTTTGCTGAGGTAGACCCCTATGCCTTTTCTTGTCTGAGTATCAAAAGAATTGGATTTTGTTGAATTGAACCCTGAAGGTTCTTCTACATTACCACTGGACATCTTGAAATTGAAAAACTATAGGTTCCATGAGAAAAACAGTGCAACGGCCTTTTTTGTAATGTTGGGGTTGATTGTAATGAAATCTAGAATGAGGAGTGCAGATGGTTTGTTAACTTGCTATGGTTCCAAGGCTGTGAGTTTGTGTTGAAATGGAAGGAATATCTAGATGATGAGAGGAGGTGACACTAGAAGTACTCTTGCATTTGTAGCAGGCCAGTAATATAAAGCTTGACCATGCATTATGTTTTGACTCTTCCTACTTTTCTTGAAATATACTACAATTTCCTTATGGTCCATAATGGCTGATTTCTGAGGAATGTTTAATGAAAAATTGGCAAACCTTAACGCTTGGGTTGGTTGGTACCTACTTGTGCTAACATTCATATTTTTTTAATGGAATTTCTTTAATTGTAGGTTCTTTGTGCTGGTAAGGATCTCGCTACAGAGCAAACTGCTAGTAGAATGATAAATTTGTTGAGGCAGCTTCAGCAGACCTTACCCCCTGCTGCCCTAGCATCAACATGGTCATCCTTGCAGCCTCAGCAGCAGCTGGCATTGCAATCCATCCTATCGTAGCAGGTTGATTTGTGTTGGTGGCTTTGGGGGATGAGTACCTACCTTGTGTCTATCACAGTTCTATTCAATTCTTTCTCTCATGAGTTGTTCCCATTATTCATTTTTCTCTTGGAAGGTTATATGCATCAACCTCATCTTGGTTGCGTGGTGAGTGTGAAGATATGCGAGTGAAATAGCAAACCTTTTTTCCTGTAGAATGTGTATATTTTTCAGTCTTTTACAATTTAAATCTTTCATTAGGGCCAGGAAGAAGGGTTGATCTTCGTGGCGTGAGATTTTTGTTCAATGGGTTGGATCATATAAGGGTTGTCAGTTTGGGCAATTCTTGTCACAGTTTTGGTCGGGTCTTCTTGTTCTCCAATTGTTGATTGTTAAAAAGTACCGAGTATGGAATGAATATAAATGCTCATTCATTTTGTGGTTCTGAATCTCATATTTAAGGTTATGGATGGTCTTTTTTAACCTCTCTCTTTTTAAGCTTTTTTTTTTCAGAGAAATGTTACATCTAGATTAACCCGATTTACCCTTTACGTGCAATGCATTGTTGTTATGGATGAATTAGGGATAGAAATCTGGAAGTGCAATTGTATATGTGTGTGACCCTTATTATGAATCTCGTTTTTAGTTATTATTTTCTTAAAAGAACTTCTTGATTTACTCATATGAACTTTTATTTTTTTGTTCTTCTCTGTTTCAAATTGAGTTCTCTCTCTCTCCTTTTTATTGCTTTCTTCTTCTTTTTTTTTTTTTCCATTTCCCCTCTCTGATATTAATTTTATAAATTAATTTTAGTATTAGTATTTATGATTGATAAGTAAATTATTTAACTGTTAAATATATATATATATATATATATTTATATATACGGATTTGCTAAGGTGCGTTCCGGAGCGCGCCTTAATGCGCGCTTCAACCGTTATCGTAATGAAATTTTTGCTCCGCTTTGGTTGGTTACATGAGCATTTTAGCAAAAATTTTGTTACGGTAACGATTGGAGTGCGCATTAAGATGCATTCCGGAGTGCGGCTTAGCAAAATCGTGTATATATATATAATACGAATACTCTAATATTTTTAAGTTAAGTTGGTCACGAAAATCTTTTTACTGAAATTAAGGGTCTATCATAACTGAGAGTGAGATAGATTATTGAGTTGACTCCGAGCATCCTCGGCTCCCATAGGCACATCCTGATCCTGATCTTCCCTTCTGGAAAACAAAATTCGACTTGATGATTGGCATTGCTGCCGTAATCATTTTCTTCGATGGGGAGAAATATCAAATGTGTATGTTTATGTTAGTCATGGCATCGGAATGGTTTATGGATATTCAACTCTCTAGTCTCTACCGTAGCAGTTGATGATGGATGGATGGAAGCATAAAAAGGTAACCTCTGGCAGCTTGTGGAAAGAAAGATTCCATTAGCGTGCATTGTAAAAGATTCTTTCTTACATTCCCCCCAGAGGTTTTAAGTTAAAAGAGTGTTTAAGAGCCTTAAAAGAGTCATTTGTTGAACCGGTTATTATAATTATTATCAAGATGATAATAATAATAAGGATTAGTTCAGAAGCTGTTTTCTTATCAACTCTGGCGTGCATCCAAATGGCAGGCTACTCCCCCCCCCCCACAGCTTTTCCAAATTTAAAAGATTCAATCAAAAAAAAATTAAGGTGTGGGCAGGCCTTCGTGATCCCAACTCTCCACAAATTCTCAAGTTGACCAAAATGGAAAAGAACAAACTTCACCAGATGGACCAACGTTTGACCCTTTTTTTTGATATGCATTTTTCTTGATAATATGACTTTCTTTTCCTGATGTCAAAATTAAATAACTGTTAGAACAAGTTGTTTTGGTACATGACAATCACAAATCCAGAAAATGTTGCTGTGGTCTAATTGTGATTACGTTAAGAACCTTTTGTCCGTGGAATTTTTATTCATCAAAAAGAACTGATGGAATCTTTCTTGCAATAAGACACCGAGAATGATGAAATATTTGCAAAGGTTATTTTGCAGGCATCAATAGTTATATTATTTTTCAGAGTCATGATTTTGACTTCCTTTTCCCCTTTTTATCATTTACAATAATCCCATGATTTGTTTTTGAAGTGTAATGATTGTTAGGTATCTTATGCCCACCACTCTTTCGAAGATGAAAGCCAATAAAAATCCATATTTTCCCCCAAACCAAAAACGAAGAACGTGTTGGGCATATGAGGAAATGCAAGCATATTAACAAACAAACCACAAATAAACATTTCTTGAAAAAATCAGTCATGCTTACTGGTCATACATCTCATCACATAGTCTTATCTTCTTGCATTGAAATTTCAGTCAACCATTTAGAAAAAAACAAATTGAATTTGTGTAATGGACAACAAAATCAAGACAACCCCTCCACCAAGTCTTACGACTATAAAATCCTCTCGTCTCCATTTTGTGATTAGAATCATCAAGACATTTTTTTTTCCCCCTCCAATCTTCCCCCCTTTCACTCAATTTTCTTTCCTTTGAGTAAGTCAAGGATACATGGAACTTCAGTTCCAGAGGCAGCAGCAGAAAGATTTGGACAGAAGCAGATGTAGTAATAATAATAATAGCAAAAGAAAGTTTGTTGGGGTGAGACAGAGGCCATCTGGGAAATGGGTAGCAGAGATCAAGAATACTACTCAGAAGATCAGAATGTGGCTGGGAACATTTGACACGGCTGAAGAGGCTGCACAGGCCTATGATGAAGCTGCATTTCTTCTCCGGGGATCGAACACTCGAACCAATTTCATGAACCATGTCCCCTGCAATCCTGCTTTGTCAATGAAGATTAGAAACCTTCTCAATCAGAAGAAAAATCAAAACAAGATTGCCTCCCCTGCTGCATCCTTCACCACCACCAAGAACAGCACCACCACTACTTCAGCAGAAAACAGCCTTATAAGAACCATTTCTTGTGGCAGTAGTTTTAGTAGTACTGAACTATCTCCGGCAAATCAGGGCAAGAAGTTCTTTGATGATGCATATAAGCCTGATTTGAGTTACTTCATGGGAGGATTTGAAATGGGATATTCTTCTAATCTTCTTCATCATCAATTGGATCATAATCCATCCCCTATTAGTGATAGGATTCTTGTAGCTGGGCAAGAAGAGGGTTTTGAGATGTTGTCCAGAAGAGAAATGATCAGTGAAACTATTCATCAAATCCCAGATTTTGAACACATGAAGGTTGAGAGGCAGATTTCTGCAGCGATGAATGGGGTGAATGAGTATTGGGAAAATGTCCATGACTGTGATGATTCTTTCTGGGATCTTCCCATGTTATACCAGATGTTCTGTCCTTCCTAGTTAATTTAGTAATTCATTCAGCTTAGTGTAATCTGAAGCACATTCTTGATTTTCAGAACTTACATTTTGAACTCTCTCTCCGCAGCACTTTTCTTCATTCAAATTCAAGTCATGATAAAAAAAAAAAGGGGAACAGTACTTTTCTTGCTTCCAATTTGCTCAATAGAGGGCTTTTCTATTGATGAGATTAAAGTATGAATGTTGATGTATTGTCTTTAAAAAAAAAAAAAAATCAAGAAGTAGATTTATTTTCACTCCTTTTAATAATTAGATGATAAATGTGATTTTTTAAAAAACTAAAATATTTTTATTTTTCATCATTGTTATTTGTTTAAAATATCAAAATGTTTTAATTTATTAACGATCTAATTAACATACTCAAGTTTGTAATCAAAATCATGATGACTTTTACTAGAAATTGAAATATTTAATATTTTAAATTAAGAATAAGTTCATATAAATTCTATTGTTTATAGTTTTTCATATTAGAAGTTATAACAAATTGATTTAAATATAAAATTATTAGACTAATAAATGATGTTTTTCAAATTTCATCCCTTCCATTAAAGTATCATTTAGTTAGGATTAAGAGGGTGTTAAAATTAAAGCAGAAATTCTCAAAAATACTCAAAATTGAATCGGGTATTTCAATTATATCCAATTTGTCAAAACATTTCAATTATACCCGATTTCAATTAGATAATTTCATTGTATACCTAAATTGGTATGGACACTCAATTTGAGAAAAGAGAACAGCTGACTAAATGGAAAAGACCCATTTGCCCTCATTCAATCGACCTTCATATATTCAATAGGAATTCCAACGAGGTTTCTTGCAACTCATTCACCCGACCTTCCCCAAACCTTCATTCAAACTTCTGAAAACCCAATCGTGGTTCCTTCCACCTTAGTCCTCCCACAACCCATTTTTTTCAAGCTCACTGGTGTAGTGGAAAGTGTTTACCGCTAGCTTCTCGGTGCCATGGAAGAAAAAGAAGTTAGACCGTTACAAAAAAGAAAAAGTTAGATCGACTACAGGTAAATCTCTTTTGCGTCATTTAAAAATTTTTTTAATCTCCAAGATTTTATGCAAATGGTTGTGCCTTTTGCGTCATTTATGTCATCTTCTTGTTTTTTGCTTTTGAACTGGAAATTTTAATTGTCATCTTGTTGTTTTTTTGTTTCAGTTAGTACTGGAAATATTTAATTGTCATCTTTTTTAAATTTCATTGATAAGAATTAAGTGTGTTAAGCCTATTTGGAGGCATATTTGTGGGATAAACGATTCGGGAAGGTTGGCATTAGACTTTTTGAGTTGAAAATGTGGAAGGTCGAGATAATCTATTGAAGGTAGGGATAATATATGGAAAGTCAGTCATTATTATTTCATTATTATTATTATTACAAATTTTTAAATATGGAAGGTCGGGATAATCTACATAAGGATTGGATAGTATATGGAAGGTCGACGATTCTTATTTCTTTATTATTATTATTATAAAATTTTAAATAGTCACTGAAGGTCTGGATAATCTATATAAGGACAGGATAGTATAGGAAAGGTTGGGATAATATATGGAAGGTCGGACATTCTTATTTATTTATTATTATTATAAAATTTTAAATAGTCACTGAAGGTCGGGATAATTTATGGAAGGTTGGTATAACATATGGAAGGTGGGCCATTATTATTTCATTATTATTATTATTATAAAAATTTTAATATCACAGAAGGTCTGGATAATTTATAAAAGGTCGGGATAATATATTGAAGGTCAGGATATTATATGAATGGTTGGAGTATTATTAATAATAAATTATTATTATTATCCTAAAATTTTAAATTAAAATAAAAATTTATATTATTAAACTCGAAATTTAATAAAAATCAATTTCATTAAATTTTAAATAAACTAAAAAATGTTATTATTATTTTAAGTTAAATATAAATTATTATTATTATTAAATTCTAAATGAAATAAATTGTAACTTAAATAAAAATTATTATTATTATTATGAAAATAATTAAAATTTATTATTATTAAACTCTCACTGTACTTTACAATGATTTATTATTATTATTATCACCATGTACTTTAATACTTAATATTTTATAATAATTGTCTTGACTTATTTTATATTTTTATAATAAAAATACATTGTGCCTTTTATTAAGAAAGTAACTAATAATATTATAATGTTTATAGTTATTTATGTGAAATATTATGTTTAGGATTTTAAAAAATATATTTTCATGCGATAACAAATTGTTTGGAGTCTATTTTATTTATTGTATTTAGTTTAATTTAATGACAATCTAGCTAATTATTTATTTATATTTGTAAAGAAATAGACCCTGTTAGAAGGAGATGGTCGTACAAGCATAGTCGTGTTATTCCTCCTGGTTGGACTATGAGTGCTCACTGCAAGTATTCATGGATAGTAGAGGTCATTGACTTGGTCAGGCTCTACGGGGTACAGGAGCGATTCAGGAGTGGTTCATTCGAACACATGTTGGAGCTACCATAATATGTCGGGGGTTTTTACTTCGGTGCTGCAATTCATGCACTTAGACGAGAGGTTCACTTGCACGATAGTCGCCCCAATGATATGTGGTTTCACATCGGATTTAGACTACATCAATTAGGGCCTCAAGAGTATGCCCTAATCATCGGACCTCAATTTTGCTCGGTGGATGCGGAGATTATAGGGTGGTAGTTATCGAAAGACTCCGTAAGTGATAGGTTATTGGGGCCGGATCCATTGACCCTGACACAGGCCCTTGCCATGTTTAGCACAAAGGATGTTGGACGTTGGAGCAAGATAATGTCCTCAAGCTTGCTTATGGTATCATCGTCAAATATTGGATCTTGACACTTGAGTCCTCTTCAGTCATTCCATATTATGTGTGGTCCATCCTTGAGGAATTGCCAGCGGTTGAGGTATTTCCCTGGGGCACCATGGGATAGAGCATGACACAACATTACCTCCAGCACGCCGTTGATGACAGGTCTAAGGCGACAGAGAGGTATTTATATGGCAATGCCTGGGTGATATTGGTATGACTTCAAATCTACCATTTTTGTAACTTCTTACGATTTATATTCACCTTTTGGTCCTTTATTGATGTTTTTTCTATCGATTCAGTGGTGGATGTATGCCCACTTCCCGTCCTTGCACCCGTATTTGTGCTCTACTGCTCCTCCCGGAGCTCTGAGACCTAGTGCTACATGGCACCCGAGGTGCCTTCTTCTCTGGAGGCCGATTTAGTCCAATTCCAAAGTCCAGTGGCTTGGTCTATTAGATAGTGTAAGCAATATACCTTTAAAAATAAGATGTTCTTTAAACTAAATTACGACTTATACAGGCATCTGCTTCATCACCTTGCATTGAGCCAGATGAGTAGGAGCCGTAGATGCTTTATTAGACTGATTTTGATGACCTCCCGTATATTCCACCTGTTTGTTGGGGGGCTTCGAAACACAGCTCATTCTGGCAGGTCGTTCGACAGCAGTCACCCCCCTGTGCGATTTTAAAGGTTGGTTTAATGATACTTGAATTAGTAAATTGTAAATTAAATAGAGATGATTTATTGTGTCTCATAATTTTTATCTGTTTTGTTTTTAGTCACCTGCCCAAAAGTTGGGGATGCCGAGATGCCAGGGGACGAGGAGAAGCATTCTGAGGAGCGACGCCCATCCCCCATGAGATCGGAGGGTCATGGGATGGAGGAGGACCACCACCAGGTAAGAGCTAGAGCGTCAACAGAACTGGGGACAACAGGGTGGTCAGAGATTTCCTCATTCACATCAGGTTAGTATGTGTTGTACAATTTGAATTAGTTAGCTATTGGCATTATTCCAATCGTATTAATTTTCATTGAAACTAGCAGGAGTAGTTGAAGGGGTCGGGGCTTGATGCAGATCCGCCAACTCCGTCTATGGTTGACTCTACCCCCCACATTAGTTCTATCATAGTAATAGATAACAATTAGGTAAATTTTGGTAATTACGTAAATATATCCAAATTGAAATGGATATTCTAATTTTTTCAATTTGGGTATATTTAGGTAATTAGGTAATTTTTTCAATTTGGGTATATTCCATGAATGATAAAAAAAAAAAAATAGAATACCCATTTCAATTTGGGTATATTTATGTAATTACAAAAATTTAACTAAATATTGTCTATTATTAAGATAGAACTATTTTTATGCCTAACAACCAAATGATGATGTCCGTGAGAAGGAGGTGGTAGACCTACCTGCTCTAGTGGAGGCCCGGACTATCGACCAAGTTAGTTTAAATTTCTCTCTATTTTTGAATATTTCATACGTGAACCTATTTTCGTAGTTAGTTAATTTATTTTTAAATAATAGGTGAAGGGGGATGCCAGTGAGTGGGAGGCTTCACCCGTTCGACCTAGTTCTGTTGAACTCGACCCTGTTGTTCAGGTGAGACATGACATACTTAGCTAAGTTAATTAGTATTGTTTTTTAATTTCAAATTTATATGTCTTGTTTAGGTGTCATTTAATGTTTTTATGTTCTAAAACATTGAATTAAAATTATGTCAAGAGGGAGAACGTGTTGTTCGGACCAAGGTCTGGATAGCAAGCCTCATGTCACCTTTCACCGATCCCTCTCACCATATACATTCTGGACCTTCAAAAAAGAAGCCCAGAATGTCTGTGAAAGGGAGAGAAACGAGTTCAGTAGGAGTGCCAGGGGAGGGCTCTGTGGTATTTCTAGTGGACATTGTCGATACTCGGAGCTGGTTGGATATTTTCTGCTCTTTAGGGGAATCAGAGAAGTATGTACATAATTCCGTTAATTCAATAAAGCTTTCGTTCTATAATTAAGTTATTGTGTCTTTTTTAGTATGTTAGAGTTATTAATTATCTTTTTCTAACAATTGTGATTTTTATGTGGCAGTTGCTCTATGAGGGAATCCTCTCCTTTAACGGGACCTTTTTGAGGATAGTTCGAGATTGCACACAGGAGCTAGAAGACCCTCATGTCGATAAGTTCATCAAAGCGCTCCGATTGGTAGCAAAAGGGCATCCGGCTGATTTCCTTATGGGGTAGAGGTTCGCCATTGTCCCGCCTTATCTCTACCTAAGTATAAAATTAATTTTTATCAATTGTTCTATTGGATTATATGATTATATGGTTACATTGATTTAAACTAATTCTGATTGCAGACTATGCTCTATATTGCCTTCATCTTCGCTAGAGCTGCTGGGAAGCTTGAGACGTTCAAGTTCGATGATGGTTCCCTCGGCTGGGTGAAGGGAGGTGGAGATGATGATGAGGTCGTATAGTGGCAGGCCGATGAGGTAATAAATATAGTTATTATTTAAGTATTTATTTAAGTTACATTTTATGCCGAACGTAGTTTTTTTTTATTTAAGTATTTATTTAACTAGGTACTTCTATGGATCTGGCCAAAGGGGTCGGCACTGGAGAAGGTCAAATTATATGATCCGAGGCCAGCTCAAACTAACGTGGTGAAGGCATCCAGTCTAAAGATGCTTGAGCCGATTTGTATGATGTTGCGCATCTTCTACGATAGGCCGGGTATTATTCCACGTTGGGAGTTGCTGCTGATCCACCTCCCAGGAACAGATATGAGTTCATGGGCACTGGAGCCATTCCAGTTCAGCCAGCTTCGACTAGCTGCGCAGCCTACGTTGCACATTACATGGTGCAGCTGTTGAGGGGGTATGTTTGGATGATGCCATCATTGGACGACATTCCAGATGCACCCCAATGCCTCAGGGACGAGATGGCTTCGATCACATTTGAGTATAGCAGCACCATGTAGATGTCCCAGTGATTTTTTAGTTTATATAATGTATATATTTTGGACACCATGTAAATAATGTAAATGAAACTGAAATTATATTAGTTGTTTTATTTATATTAAATAAAATAATATGGAAAAAACTACAAAATGATGATTCATATAAAAAAAAATCTCCAAGTCATGAATCATTTATGAAAATAATTTAAAAGTCATGAAAATAGGGCAGTGACAGAGACATGCCTCGGTTTCTCGTTTGACAGTGATAGTGCAAAAAATAGCTACCTAAACAATTGGGGAGGTGAGAAATGAGTTTGGAAGGGAAAAAAGCTTTTTGGCTAATCAAAATGGTGGAAGGTCGGGATTGTAGTCCTAAGGTTGTTATAATTGGTTGAAGGTCGAAATTATCTTTCGAAGGCCGATGAAAAGACTTGGAGAACTTGACTTGTGAGAAGTCTTTCATCGACCTTCAAAATATAACACTGACCTTCCACAAATTATACAGACTTTCCACCTACAATCCTGACCTTTGGAACGAAAAGAGAACCTTTGACCAAATGGAAAAGACCCATTTGCCCTTATTCAGTCGACCATCCCCAAATTCAATAGGAATTCCAATGGGTTTCTTGGAACTCATTCAAACGACCTTCGATAGGAATTCCAAAGGGTTCTTCTGACAACAAGGAAACCCGATCGTTGTTCCTTACTCGTTATTTGTTCTTCTCACAATGGGGAAACCCAATCATACACAGAAATTGTTTCAACCCATTTTTTTCAAGCTCGTCGGTGCCGTGGAAGAAGAAGAAGTTAGATCGCTGCAAAAAAGAAATAGTTAGACCGCCTACAGGTATGTCCCCTTTGCATCATTTAAAATTTTTTTTATCTCCATGATTTTACGCAAATGGTTATGCTATTTGTGTCATTTGTGTCATCTTCTTGTTTTTTACTTTTGAACTGGAAATTTTAACTGTCATCTTGTTGTTTTTTGCTTCGGTTTGTACTGGAAATATTTAACTGTCATCTTTTTTAAATTTCATTGATAATAATCGACTATGTTAAGCTATTTGTAGGCATATTTGTGGGATAAACGATTTAGGATGGTTGGCATTAGACTTTTTGGGTTGAAATTGTGGAAGGTTGGAATAATCACTTTGAAGGTCAGGATAATCTATTGAAGGTTGGGATAATATATGGGAGGTTAGAGGGAGATGGTCGTACAAGCATAGTTGTGTTATTCCTCCCGATAGGACTATGAGTGCTCACTGCAAGTATTCGTGGATAATAGAGGTCATTGACTTGGTCAGGCTCCACGGGGTAGAGGAGCGATTCAGGAGTGGTCCATTTAGACACATGTTGGAGCAACCCAGATAAGCCAAGCGTTTTTACTCCCGTGCTGCATTTCATGTGCTTAGACAAGAGGTTCACTCAATCGATGGTCGCCCCGATGAGATGTGGTTCCACATCGAAGGTAGACTACATTGATAGCCTCCGTAGGATGCCTTGATCATCGGACTTCGATTTGGGCCAATGGATGCGGAGATTATCGGGCGGCAGTTGTCTAGAGACTCCTCACATGATCGGTTATTAGGGCCCAATAAATTGACCCCGACATAGGCCCTTGCCATGTTTAGCACAAAGGATGTTGGATCGTAGGAGAAGGATGATGTCCTCAGGCTTGCTTATGGCATCATCATCAGATACTGGATCTTGACAAGTGAGTCCTCAGCAGTCATTCCATATTATGTGTGGTCCATCCTCGAGAAATTGCCAGTAGCTGAGGTATTTCCCTGGGGCATCATGGGATAGAGCATGACATAGCATTACCTCCAGCGCGTCGTTGATGATGGCTCTGAGGCAACAAAGAGGCATTTATACAGCAATGCTTGAATGATACTAGTATGATTTCAAATCTACCATTTTTGTAAATTCTTAAGGTTTATATTCGCCTTTTGGTCCTTTAGTGATGTTTTTTCTATCAATTCAGTGGTGGATGTATGCCCCCTTCTAGTCCTTGCTCTCGTATTTGTGCTCTGCTACTTCTCCCCGAAGCTCCTAGACCAAGCGCTACACGACACCTGAGGTGCCTTCTTTTTCGAAGGCCGATTACTCAAATTTCAAAGTCCAGTGGCATGGTCTATTAGATATTGTAAGCAATCTACCTTTCCACTTGTATTTTTTTTCTTTTACTTTTTAAAAATAAGATGTTCATTAAACTAACTTATGACTTACACAAGCATATGCTTCATCACAATACGTTGAACCAGATGAGCATGAGTTGTAGATGCCTTATTGGACTGATTTTGACAACCTCCCATATATTCCAAATGTTTGTTGGGGGCTTCGAAGCCCAGCTCATTCTGCAGGTCGTCTGACAACAACCACCCCCCTGTGCGATTATAAAGGTTAGTCTAATGATAGTTGAATTAGTAAATTGAAAATTAAATAGAGATGATTTATTGTGTCTAATGTTTTATATCTGTTTTATTTTTAGTCACTTGCTTTGCGAGCTGGGGATGTCGAGATCCCAAGGGACGAGGAGGAGCATTCCGAGGAGCGACGTCCATCCCCTATGATATCTGAGGGTCATGGGGCGGATTAGGGCTGCCACCAGGTATGTATCTCTTCATGTTTGTTAAAATCAAGCATTCTATTCAATATGTATATTTATTTTAAATTATGTTTAAAATTATATTGGGCTCTCGAAAGCGTTGAGAGGCCTAGTCGTCCTACTCTTACCGGCAACGACATAATGCCCAGCTGAGGACTCTATTGGTAGAGTTTGAGGAGCCGATCCATGCTCGAATTGCCATGCATGTCGATGCCTCAGTGGGTGAGTGGACAGTTGGAGCAGCAGGAGTAGGTGGCCCTGGCTCGGCACATGGCTATCCTTCATCAACTAGATCGACAAGATGAGCCAGAGCATTAACAGAGTTTGGGGTAGTAAGGTGTTCAGAGATTTCCTCATTCACATCAGGTTAGTATATGCTGTAAAATTTGAATTAGTTAGCTATTGATATGATTCTAATCGTATTGATTTTCCTTTAAACTAGTAGGAGCAGTTGAAGGGGTCAACGCCTTGATGCAGATCCACCAGCTCCGTCTGTGGTTAACTCTACCCCGCAGGCTAGTTCTATCTTTGTAATAGATAATATTTAGGTAAATTTTCGTAATTACGTAAATACACCCAAATTGAAATGGATATTCTAATTTTTTCAATTTGGGTATATTTATGTAATTACGAAAATTTACCTAAATATTATCTATTACTAAGATAGAACGATTTTTTTATGCCTAATAGTCGGAGCTTGATGTCCGTGAGAGGGAGGTTTTAAACTAACTTGCTCCAGTCGAGGTTCGGACTACCGACCAGGTTAGTTTAAACTTCTCTCTTTTTTTGAATATTTCATACGTGAATCTATTTTTGTAGTTAGTTAATTTATTTAAATAACAGGCGAAAGGGGATGCCAGTGAGAGGGAGGTTTCACCCGCTCGACCTAGTTTTATTGTACCCGACCTTGTTATTTAGGTAAGACACGACATACTTATCTACGTTAAATAGTATTTTTTTAAAAAAATTTCATATTTATATGTCTTGTTCAAGTGTCATTTAAATTTAATGTTTTTACATTCTAATAATTTCAATTAAAATTATGTCAGGAGGGAGGACTTGGTTTGAGCAGCAAGCCTTATGTCACCTTTCATGGATCCCTCTCACCATATACATTCTAGGCCTCCAAAAAGAAGCCCAGAACGCCTGTAAAAGGGGGAGAGGCGGGTTCGGTAGGAGTGCCAGGAGAGGGCTCCGTGGTATTTCTAGTGGACACTATCCATACCCAGAGCCGATTGGATATTTTCTGCTCTTCGGGGAATCAGAGAGGTATTACATAATTCCGTTAATTCAATAAAGTTTTCATTCTATAATTAAGTTACTATGTTTTTTTTAGTATGTTAGAGTTATTAATTAAATTTTTCTACCAATTGTGATTTTTATGTGGCAACCGCTCGACGGGGGGAATCCTCTCCTTTGACGGGACCTTTTAGAGGACAGTTCAAAATTGCACACAAGAGATGGAGGACCCTCATGTCGATCAGTTCATTAAAGGGCCCTGACTGGTGGCCAAAGGTATTCGGTTGATTTCCCTATGGCACAGAGGTTCGCCATTGCCCGCCTTATCTCTACGTAAGTATAAAATTAATTTTTATCAATTGTTCTACTGGATTATATGATTATATGGTTACATCGATTTTAACTAATTCGGATTGCAGACTATGCTCCATGTCACTTTCATCGGCGCTAGAACTGCCGGGAAGCTTGAGACATTCAAGTTCGATGATGGTTCCCTCGGCTGGGTGAAGGGAAGTGGAGATGATGATGAGGTCGCCTGGTGGCAGGCCGATGAGGTAATAAATATAGTTATTATTTAAGAATTTATTTTAAGTTACATTTTATCCCAAATGTAATTTTTTTTTTCCGATAAGAATCATTGGATACTTCTATGAATCTCGCCAAAGGGGCTGGCACAGGCGAAGGTTAGATTATATGATCTGAGGCCAACGCAAACTAAAGTGGTGAAGGTGTCCAGGCTAAAGATGCTGGAACCGATCTGTATGATGTTGTGCACCTTCAACGACAGGTTGGGTGTTATTCCACTTGTGAGTTGCTGTTGCTCCAGCTCCCAGGATCGAATATGAGTTCATGGGCACTGCAGCCATCCTGGTTCAGCCAGATTCGACTAGCTGTGTGGAATACGTTACACATTACATGGCGCAACTGTTGAGGGGGTATGTTTGGAGGATGCCATCATTAGATGACATTCCAGATGCACCCCAACGCCTCAAGGGCGAGATTTCTTCTATCACATTTGAATATAGCATTACCATGTAGATGTCCCAGAAATTTTTTAGTTTATATCATGTATATATTTTGGACACCATGTAAATAATGTAAATGTAAATGAAATTACATTAATTGTTTTATTTATATTAAATAAAATAATATGGAAAAAACTACAAAGTGATGATTCATATAAAAAGAAATCTCCAAGTCATGAATCATAAGAATATGAAAATAATTTAAAAGTCATGAAAATAGGATAGTGACAAAGACATGCATCGCTTTCTTGTTTGACAATGATAGTGCAAAAAATAGCTACCTAAACAACTAAGGAGGTGAGAAATGAGTTTGGAATTGAGAAAAAAAGCTTTTTGGCTGATTGAAATGGCTGAAGGTCGGGATTGTAGTCCTAAGGTCGTTATAATTGGTTGAAGTTCCGCATTATCTTCTGAAGGTCAATGAAAAGACTTGGAGAACTTGACCTTTGAAAATTCTTTCATCAACCTTCAAAATGTAATACCGACGTTCCACAAATTATACCGACTTTCCACCTACAATCCCGACCTTCGGAAATAAAGAGAACCTTTGACCAAATGGAAAAGACCCATTTGCCCTCATTCAGTCGACTGTCCCCAAATTTGATAGGAATTCCAATAGGTTTATTGGAACTCATTCAGACGACCTTTGATAGGAATTCCAACGGGTTCTTCTGACAACAAGGAAACCCAATCGTTGTTCCTTACTCGTCATTTGTTCTTCTCACAATGTTGAAACCCAATCGTTCATAGAAATTGTTTCAACCCATTTTTTTCAAGCTCGCCGGCGCCGTGGAAGAAGAAGAAGCTAGACCTCTGCAAAAAAGAAAAAGTTAGACCATCACCTCCTCGGCTATAGGAAAGTCCCCTATGCGACATTTTAAATTTTTTTATCTCCATGTCTATGCAATCGTTGTGCTGTGATTATTTTCCTTTGCATCATTTCTATCATCTTCTTGTTTTTGGCTTTTGAATTGGAAATTTTAACTGTCATCTTGTTGTTGTTTGCTTCAGTTTGTACTGGAAATTATAACTATCATCTTTTTTAAATTTTATTGATAATAATTGAGGAATGTTAAGTGTATTTGGAGGCATATTTTTGGGATAAAAGATTCGGAAAGGTTGGCAAACTGTGGAAGGTCGGGATAATCTATGGAAGGTCGGGATAGCCTATGGAAGGTCGGTATAGTATATGGAAGGTCGGCCATTCTTATTTCATTATTATTGTTATTATTATAAAATTTTAAATATCACCGAAGGTCGGGATAGTCTATGGAAGGTCGGCTCATTATTATTAATAAATTATTATTATCATAAAATTTTAAATTAAAATAAAAATTTATATTATTAAACTTGCAATTAAATAAAATTTAATTTCATAAAATTTTAAATTAAAAATTTTTATTATTATTTTAAGTTAAATATAAATTATTATTATTATTATTCTAAATGAAATAAATTGTAACTTAAATAAAAATTAATATTATGAAAATAATTAAAAATTATTAGTATTAAACTATCACTGTACTTTACCATGTATTTTTATGTATAATATGTCAGTGTATAATTGAATTTAATTATTGACGTAGTCAAGCTCCCTAGGGTAGAGGAGCGATTCAAGAGGGGCCCTTACAAAGCCTTCCACAATAGATTGTTCTGATTGCTCGGTGTGTAACCCCCTCATTAAGTATTAGAATGTCAGGGAGCAAGTTTGTATCATTTAAATTGTAAAGCGGGATATTGACTTTCCATCTCATCAGCTCATCACTCCAAGTATGGAGCATGGTAATAGGAGTTATAATTACAGGATGGCAGGTTGAAAGTACTTTCCTGGATGTCACGAGGGCAACAATAGTCAGAACACTTTTCCCCATGCCGAGCAATATGCTCCTGGTATGGGAAAAAGTTTTGTGATTATCGTTTTCCTCGTGGCATTTGTGAAAATGTTTCCAAGCTGTCATCCTGTAATTATGGCTCCTATTACCACACTCCATGCTTGGGTTGATGAGCTGAAGAGATGGAAAGTCAGTAATCCTGTTTTACAATTTAAATGATGCAGACTTGATGCTTGGCATTCTGATACTTGGTGAGGGTCACATACTGCGCAACTAGAACAGCCTATTGTGGAAGGCTTCTCCATTGCCCCGCCTTATCTCTGCGTAAGTATAAAATTATTTTTTATCAATTGTTTTACTAGATTATACATGATTATATGGTTATATTGATTTTAACTAACTCGAATTGTAGACTATGCTCCATTTCGCTTTCACCAGCGCCAGAGCTGCTGGGAAGTTTGAGACGTTTGAGTTCAATGCTAGTTCCATCGGTTGGGTGAAGGGAGATGGAGATGATGATGGGGATATTGTTTTATATCATGTATATATAGTGTGTAAATTATGTAAATGAAATATTACTTGTTTTATTTATATTGTGTACTTAAAAATAATATGAAAAAAACTACAAGTGAAAAAATAATATGAAAAAAATATAAAGATAATTACAAGTGAAAATAATTACTAATATAACAAAAATTACAAGTCATGAATATATGACAGTGACAGTGACTGTGACATGCCTCAGAATCTGGTTTCATAGTGACACTGACATGCCTGGGATGCAAAATAGCTACCTTTAACAACTGGGAAGTGAGATAGGAGTTTGGAAGTGGGAAAAAAGATTTTTGGCTGTTTGAAATGTTGGAAGGTCAGTCTAATGATTTGAAGGTTGTTCTAATGATTTGAAGGTCAGTATTATCATCGAAGTTCGATGAAAGGACTTGGCCAATTTCACCTTTGAAAGTCTAATTTCGAAATTCAGAATTTAATCTCGACCTTCAGAATATAATCCCGACCTTCAACAAGATGATCCTAACCTTCCACAGTTTCAATCGACAAAAGCCAGTTTCCTATTTCCAAACCCAATACTCACCTCCCTAGTTGTTTATTATAATTTTTCCCCCCCAATTTCATTACTGCTTAAGAAGAAGAAGAAGAAGAAGAAATATGGCTGAGAAAAATAAAAAGACATGTGGTAGGATAAATAAAAATATTGCAAACCAGTAAGAATACGAAAATCGATTACAAGTCATGAATCGTCTCAACACCAACATCGTCTTCAAAAACATCACACTCTCATGGGCGACACTTATATTAACATTAACAAACACTCCCTCTTCAACTGTCGCCTCCAATGTTTGTCCAGAAACTCGAGATTGTTGGGTAGATATCTTACTAGATGGGTGTCCTTCTTGAGCATCATCATTTGATAATGGAACCTTTACTTTGGGTGGTGGGGCTTTTGTAGCGGCTCTCGAACAAGTTGTCGGATTCTATCCTTTTCGTTTGCATATCGTGCAAGCTTTCTTCTGTTGAAATTGTTCACTTCGAGAGAGGAACAGACCTTCTTGTGGTCTTCCTACCTCCCTTTTTACAAACAATGCATTTACAGCCACATCTTCCAAACCTGCAATTTTATTCAAAGTTGAAGACAACGGAATAGGCTGTATCGAAGGTGCATATGCCTTCCTCAATATTTCTATGTCAAATGAATTTCAATAGCACAGAGAATAGTAGTGAACCCCAATTTCCTTATAAAGAATTAAAGATGAGAAAAAACAAATTGGGAGTATGATTTTAACTCTATTTTCGAAACAATAGAGAAGGCACGGAAGGTCTACCCGGCCACCCGTAAGGTCGGTTTGGCCTTCTAGAGTGTCTGTTTAAATTATATGAAGGTTTTTCAATACCTGGAAACAGTGATGGCATGTTTATAAGGAATTCCTTCTACATCCACAAGTCATCCGAATCATATCCACAACAACATTTGCTTCTCGTGGGGGATTACCGACGACATACTCCTCCCTTGCTTGAATGGATGTAGTACGCAACCTTTGTTGGTCAACCAAAACAGCTTCCGCTTCAATCCATTCCACAACACGTTTGGTAATAATAGTAGGCATTGTAGCAGCTGCTTCTTGGAGTTTATTGAACTAACTTTGACACATACCCTAAAAAACTCGTGAGTGAATGTAATAGGCAATTTTCAAGCTTTCTTGATTGCTTCATTGAAGGACTCCACAAGATTGCTTGTCATTTGGTTGTATTGATTCTTTGGACAGTAAGCACGTGAACCAACCCGATCACCCTACCTCAACATCCAACCACCGACGAATCCAAGGGTGTATACATTGAATCTCCCCAAAGTGGTGATCTTATTTGTGCTTATCACAGGCATATGCTGCATTTTTGAAAATCGTTGGAACACAAGGATCTCTGCACTTTGTCTTCAAGTTTTCCTTCAAATGTCGAAAGTAAAAAACATGTGGAACCTCAGGATACACTTTTCTCACTGCGTGTAGTATGCATTTGTGTCGATCGAACACAATTACCAAATCATTGGGCAATCCGTAAGCAGTTCTTAGTCTTCTTAAGAACTACTCCCATGAATTATTGCCCTTTTCTTCACCGAATCCAAATGCAAGTGGAAAAGTTTATCCGTGTCCATCCGTACAGATAGCTGGGCCCTCCTGTGCATTTTTCAAGTGTGTTGCTTCTAGGACAATGACAAGTCTCATGTGCGTGAAACCCTTGATTGAAGGACCAAGTGCACAAAATGACCTCACAAAATGCTCCTTCGGCAATGCTATGCTGGTCACTGAGCCGGGCATTGTATGCTCCAAAAGGTAGAAGTATGTTGGAAGTTGTCTTAGTGATTCCTCTGAAGTTCCAAAAGCGATTTCCTTTGCACGCTGCAAAGATCTCCAGGCTTTGGTGTATCCTTCCTTCACACTATAATTCTTCCCCATGTCTTGAATCACATGTTTGGGGGTGTGATTCGCACCGATGATTTTACCAACATAGAAACGACCAATTGTTGATGTACTTACATCCTTGTTTTAGATTTGCTGTACAGTTTGAATGCAAGTGTGAGTCGGGACAAACTTGTAAATCACCCATATCTAGCATCCAGTTCTACATTGTACACGTATCATGAAGGTGCAATCTTTTTTATTCTTGCATCACGCCTCAAATCTAGCCTTATCCGAACGTATCACAAGATAGGAAAACCAATTCTCAAGCGAATATTGACCCATTGCTGTCGTCAATTCATCCTTACTGTTAAAAATTGAATCCTTCCCTATCTCACCCACAAGTGGAATGGTTTCATCTTTGGAATAATGCACCTTTGGTTCATCACCCAAATCCATGTCTGTGAATTGAGTACAAGGATCCGGTATAAATTGCTCAAAAGGAACTACATGTCTGACCCCATTGTCGAAGTTCACGAGGACATCATCATCAACACTGCGGATGTATTCTTCTTCGTAATCATCATCATCAGCATCAGCATCAGTGTGAATATTTCCGGATGGCCCAGGTTCTCCGTTTACAAGTGGGAATGTCCCATTCAGATTCCTTTGATACGCATGAACAAAATCATCTATTGCATGATCACCACCAACACTAATGTAATCTTTCAATTTTGATAATAATCACCATTATAGGATTAGGTTCCCCCATAAAAACCATGACCCGTATGTATCTTCAATTTCTAATAATTTAGTACTTCCATTGGATAATCTGGATGCAAATGAGATTTGTATATCAAATTGGTTTAAATCAATCTTCATGCAGCCTGCCATAGTTATCCTAAAATCTTCATAACTGATGTCGTCTGGTACGACTACTGGATGCTTCTTTCCACTTAGAAAGCCATCGTGAAATATAATTCTGATTAAAGCCATTTCTGCAAGACTCCAAAGAAAAATATATTCAAGAAAATGTACAACCAATAATAAGCAAAGGGGAGAAATATCTTGATTAAAAAAAGAAAGCAGAGAAAAAAAAGGTCTATATAGTTTTTGAAAGAAAAAAAGGATTGAAAAAAATGCTTGAAGGTCGAGGTGAACATGTGGAAGGCCAATATAGTCCCTTCAAAGGTCTAATTGACCTTATGGATGGTCTATTGAACTTAAAAAAAAAAAAAAAAAAAAAAATGAACGTCGATATAAACATTTGAAGGTTAAAAGGATCAACTGGAAGGTCAATTGAACCAAAAAAATAAACTAGGCTTGAAGGTCGGATAGACCTCCCAAAGATCGGTCATTTCTTCGAACAGTCAACTCAAACAACTTTCTTTCTTTCCTTCCTTATACCGAACAAACAAGACAAAAAATCAAATCAGAAAAACCCAGCGGTACTTAGCAATCAAAACAAAACCATCAAACATGGAAAAAAAAAACAAAAAAAAAAAACTGAACTCAAAATGTATTCTGAACGATGCGAGCTTGATCTTGTGAAGAAAACAAAGTAAAAAACCAACTCCTCTTCCAAACCCAGGTGCCGACTGTTTTTTTTCTTCAACAGGGAGAATGAATTCCTTTCACGTTCAACTTTCAACAAGGCAACTTCATCAATATGGTCTTCAATTCGGTTTTACAACAATCGCAGAGGTAGTTGGGCCGTTTTGAATATTGAGAGCAATATAGTAACTACCTGATAAAAGTGAATAAATGTTAGTTTTTTTTTGTTTTTTTTAAATGAAAAAGTCAAAATGGGTATAGAGTGAAAAGTTAGTTTTAGAGTTAGATAAATTATGAAATGTTATGCAGATTTGAATAATATTGAAATCTTTCTACTCAAATTGGGTAAATATAAAAACAACGCTAAATTCCATTATCAAAATCCATTGCATTAGGAGTGCAGTACCCTTTTTTTTCATTTATTTTATCGAGTCAAATTTCAACTTCACTCGATAAAATTAGTAGATGATAATGTTTAACATTGGAGAATTTATTGCTTTGATGATCCAATTTGAAAAGGCTTACCTAGTTCATTAACACGTTTCATGATCAATTTTTTTAATAGAATTTTTACTAGTTTAGGAAATAAGATATTCAATTCCGAATAAATCCAAAATGAAATATAAGACATTCATTTGTAGACAGAGGGAATATTATTTTCATGAACAACTGTTATCTGTTTAAGGTTGCCCATAAATATATAAAGGAAGCAAAATCCCAGTGAAGTGAAGATTGGAAAAAAAAAATCAGTAAAACAAAACAAAATGATTAAGAAATTTAATATTAAAGTCAAATTAATAATAATAATAATAGTAGTAGTAATAATTTAGGTACAATTTGAGTTTACCATACTATTATATGCATTTATATCCAGAAAGTTTGAAACCATATATCATATATGTACTTATACATGCCGACATATATTTAAATAAATCTAATAAAATAATACTCCCTCCATTTGAAATTTTGAAAAAGGTACCTTTTAATTAAATTATAAAATGACGCTAAAAGAAATGAAAAAAATCTAACAAATTCTTTCTTATACAATGGCCCTTTATTTGGATAAAAACTTTTCAAACTTTTTAGACTTATTTCTTAATGCCTTTTGAGTCTAGGCTAGAAGGATGGAGAATGAGAGAGGAGAATAATGACGGAAAACAGAAAGCCGCGGTTGAGAGGATTTCAATTGAGGTTGAACAAGGAGCGGCAGAAGAAGCTTGAATTGAGGATTTTGAAGGCTAAGGTGAGTGGAGTAATGGTTTTATTTAAACTTAAAATTTGTTTTCTTGTTTTCAGAAGAGGAAGCTCTGTTTTTTGGCCACTTCGAATGAATATCTATGTTTTCTTTGCCGGGTTTCTGAAATTTTTGCAGTTGAATATTGATTGGTCAAGGGTGGCTTGTGTCTTTTGGGCACATAAAAGTTTAAGGGAAGAAGATACTAAAAAAAATATAAAAAGTAGTAAAATACTGTAATTGTAATTTAGTATACATAGAAATTAGAAGACTCCATAAATATCTTTATTTTTCTCAATCTCCCAAAAAGATCTAATAATAAACATTAATTAATCGAACAAGGGGGGTTAGGTCCGAAGATCGATTGGGAGTCAGAGAGGGGGTTGATTGTTCCTTGAATAGGTCTTTCAAAAGATATTCATTTATCTGATTGATAGATGAGTCATAAGAAAACAATTCGCGGTTCAGAGACTTAGTAAGAAGGAATAATCAAATTGAGTTCGTGGATTTATCTAGGCGAATTTATGGACCAATACCAATAAGGGATTTTTTTTTTTATCTTCGAAACCCATTGGAGTGGCCCTGAAAAGAGAAGGAAGGTTGGAATGCCAACAGGCGTCTACTATTGAACTCACCCGACTCGATAGTACCCATTTTGGGAACGTCCAGGTCCAGTGCCAAAGTCACTGAATGGGTAAGTCGCCAATCCCTGGACTATGTAATGTACTTTATCTGCTGGGTTATGAGCGGGCATTTTACTAGAGGTTTCTAATCTATGATTCCTGTTGAAACATATACTCGGGGGGTGGGTGCAGGGCGGACGATTTCAAATTTCAATTTTAAAGTTTTGAAGGGATGGAAACAGTCTTGTTTTTTTTTGGTTTACGGGGAAAGTCCCTTCCGGGTGAAACCTCTCCCACTGGTCACAAAGGTCCCTTGTGCCAGTGGGGTAAGTCCCTTCCGGGTGAAACCTCTTCCACTGGTCACAAAGGTCCCTTGTGCCAGTGGGATATAAATCGAGGGATGTGCACGAGCTGGTAGAGGACAGGTGAAAAGGACGTAACGAGTAAGTTGCCAGTACAGGACATTGCCCTTGCCGAGATAGCCACTTGCAGAACCAGCTTGGGACGATACCCTTGTCGAGGTTCGAATCCTCGAATAACCGTTGGAGTTAACCAAACTTCACGCCTGCCTTGCCATCCCGTCTGTACCCCTGGGGGCGATGGATGCAGTCTTGTTGTTCCTTGAATCTGTAATTGTGGCAGCAGTAACATATTCTGGGATTTTATTTGATGTTTTAAATTTCTCACAATCCCAGCTTTGTCGGACTCGATCCTAGAAGGTTAGGTCCCAAATCAATCGTTGATTGAATTCCTTTTCAGCTTGTGTTTAGGCTCGTGAGGCTGAGTTTGAAGATCCTTCTCACATACTGGGCATTACAGTTAGGGATTATACTCGTCTTTAGAAAGTCTTCAATTTCTCTAAATTACTTGTTTTGTCAGCTACTTGAATTTCTAATTATTGACATCCTTTTGATTTAATCTTTTTTTAAATATCTTCTAAAATTAATTAACTCCCGTGATTTTGAATAGTTTTATTTATCCTAATAAGTGCATCATTAATTTCTAGATTTGTTAAGCTTGAATCTTAAAGTGGGATTCCTCATGAAGTGTCTAATTTCTTTTAGAGGTCCTGATCTTCAATTATAACTCTTGGATGTACTCGTGTGATCCGTGTTCAGTTATTCCTTATTTAAATATATTCATTTATCTTCTTTTAGTTTTTATTCTTTTTTATTCGTTTAGCCTTATTGAATATCTTGAATTTTTGTTATAGTTACTTGACCTTTGAATTATTCTTGGGTTAATTCCATCAGTAAGATATCATTATTCATAATCTTGAACAAGCTCAAATGAAATCTTGAATGACTTTCTTGTAATGCAATTGTTATTTCCTATTTTTTTATAGAAAGATTCATAATTGGATCAAGCATGTTTTATTCTTGGAAATAATATACCTCAGATTTCAAATTCTTGAGTGGCACTTAGGCATCACGTGAGTTAGGTCATCTCCGGAACAATCTCGATGATGATTTTAAAATATGGTATCTATAGGGTTTAGAATGAACCTTTGATTAGAAAGCACAAGCTAGACTCTTGTTCTATCCTATAAGATATAATATTGTTTGAATCCTAGATTTGTTACCGACCGGTGTATTTAACGCTTGGCATCCTGCAAGGGTTGTGAAGGTATTGGACAGATGAACCTTGTCTATGAACCCCGCTACTCAAGTAATCTCGTAGCTGTGTCAGGAGGTTTGGCATGGTGAGTGAAGATTTTGCTTGACCCCTTGTTACCCAGGGAATATTCGATTTATTCTGAAGAAGTGCGAGTTGAAAGTCACGTTGGGAGTGATAAGGTTGGTAAAACGTTTTTACACGAAGAGTCTTCAAGACTTTTTATTTTATGAAATTTAGATACATTCTCTAAGCATATTGTTTTGTGAATCTTGTTTTGAATCAAGAAATGAGTTCTAATGTATTTCCAAGGAAAAGAAAAGAAAACTGGTTTGAGATTTCGATACTCTTAAACATTATTCCCTCTTCTGCTCATTCGCTCTTTTACTTTCCTTTCCTTTTTAGGTGAGATTCAAGACTCCGAAAGATCTTGGAGAAGTAGGGTATTTCTTCTGAGGCACGCTCTAGTTATTGTGTTTGTTGGATGTTCGCAATACTATTGTAAGTTGTGAGTTAAGCATAAATTCTGTATCCTTGTATTAATTTGAGATGAGAATCAAATTCTTGTACTTGTATTTTTTAAGGTTTTAGTCTTGAGGAAAGAATGGTTTACTTTTTATTTTCATGGATTCTAGATGCCTTCCATATTGGGTTCGTTCAATGCACGACGTGTGACATTCTGGATTAAGGTAACCAGGGTGTTACATGTAGTTGATACCACTAAAATTGTAACACTCTTAACACCACCCCACTACAAGTTGGATATAAGGTACAACGGTATGAAGGAACCAATCATCCCATCTAAATGATGAGATTAGGTACATGCGGAAAACAGTAAGCTTAAAGGTACAAATGTTAAACTTAAAACTCAAACCAAACGAAAATACATAACATCATTCTTAATTTACAAACCAAAAGAAAGCTATGTTACAAAGGCTACGTAACCGACGACATAAACAAACACAAACTAGATCAAAAGATAAACTCCAAAGCGCGCCAAGAAAGGATCAGTTTCCATCTTTCTTTTTCTTAGGAAATTTATTAAAACTCATGTCTTAATTTAGAACAAGGTATATTCTAGAGTACGATGGTGTTCCTTACCTAGCACACTCTGGAGTTTCTCTAGATCATTTTTTGGAAATAAAAAAAAAAAAATGAAAGAAATGTTCCTTTTCGGTAGATTTTTGATAAATTTTATGGATAAAGTGTATGCTTTCTACTTCTTCTCATAACTATATTTTTTACAAATATAATTTAAAGAAGAATAATCAAAATATTTTATATTGTAATTTTTTATTTAACATAATGTTATTCAGAATTATTGCCACTCCTTTACTCAAAGTCTTCTGATTTTCCTGATGAAAATTTTAAGTGTTTCATAAAAAAATTAGTACTACATTCTTTTATAAAAAAAGAAATGAAGAGTTATTAATTAATTGAGGTTCATATATATTTTTTTATCTATACAAAAATGAAGAGTTCTTTGGGTGTAGTTCTTTCAAGTCATCTAATAAGTTGACTTGGCCGAGGCTAATGATCTAAGGTGTCATTTTCCTGAAGAGTGCTTTTGCTGTTATATATTATACTCCTTCTCTCCGGAATTAAATGTCTCATTTTAACTTCATTAAAAAAATAAGAAGTGTGGTTGATTTTTATAAAGTTTACCACTTTATCCTTTTCATTATACAATAGTACTGTGACATTTAAATTAGTAGTTGTAAATCCTTAAATTACGGAGGAAGTTAAGGAAATTTTACACAAAAAAAATTAATTATTTTTAGAAATGAGACATTCAATTCCAAACATTCTAAAATTGAATCGAAAGGAGGGAGTAATACATAGTGAATTTTTATTTTCTTTTTTTAAAAATTTTAAAAGGATAAAATGAGAAAAGAATGCATTAAATATCAATTAATTCCCATATATATCCAAATTGATTGACAAAATTTCAATTTTACCCACTTTCTATAAACATTTCATTTCTACCCAAATGGGTTGACCCAATTTCATACTATACCCAAATTGACTTTTTAACATTTTTGGGGGGCGTTTTCATTTTTACCCAAATTAAAACAGTAATTTCTTATTTACCCAGTTCTTCAAAACATTTCACCCAATTCTTCACAACATTTCACAATTCCTCATATGTAAAACTAACTTTTCATTCTATACCCATTTTGATTTTTAATTAAAATAAAAAATCAAAACATAACATTTATTCTCCT
>JAOXNR010000013.1:1796007-1817425 GCA_028571225.1 Parsonsia alboflavescens
TATATATAAATATATATATATATATATATATATATATATATTTATATATAGTAATATTATAGAGTGACACGGAACACACTTTATAAAGTATTCTAGTTAAGTTTTAAAAGTCAAAGTTAATGGTTGGCTGTTAAAAAAAAATAAATTCTTCCATAAAAAATAAATTTTTTTTTTAGAGATGTCCGGACTAGTTTGCATGTATCTCAACATTCTACTTATCTAGAAAAGTATTGGTGGGATTCGAATAGGGATGTCCCCAAAGAAACAATTAATTTTTAAAGATTTAACTGAAATATCCTATAAGGTGCGTTCTGTAACATTCTATAACCTCATATATATATATAGAGAGAGAGAGAGAGGGAGGGAGGAAGGCGGTCTACGGAGTGCGAGCTCGCCCAAGTTATGGAGGGCGCCCTGTGTAAAATTAATTTTTCACAAAACTACAATAAAATTGATTTCTACTCTACAGCCAGAGACTAACTGGAGAGATACGATAAAACCGTGTTCACTGGTTTCTGTTGGTTTGAAAAGTCAGCTGGTGTAAATATATATATATATATATATATATATATATATATATATATATATATAAAAGAATGTTAGTTTGACTACCATTTTTCTTAGGTTTAGGTTTTGATTGATTCTATTCGTAATTTATGATGACCTTCCATCTTGATATACCATGCAGTCCTCCTCCATCTTGATTAAGGGAGTTCCCTGTAATGTCACAGAATGCTTAAGAAGAGAAAGTTTTACTGCTATAAGGTGGATTACATGTCTTTTGAATGATAAATTGAGTAGTTTCTGGATGGAAGGTGGTAAAGTAGGTAGCTACTATACTTTCCTGGTGTATTTTTACCTATTCTGTTCTGAAGCCTTCATGCTTTGGCTTTTAAGTTTTGTTTTCTTATTCCTGGTGTACAAGTTAGTACTACTTGAACTAGCTTATGCTTTTGCAGAAATGATGTCCTTTTACAAAATATTAGGTAAACCTTTCGGAAAATTTTTAGTTCTTGTAAGTACAAAATTTCTGTATCTACCACGACTCTTGTCAATGTGTCTGTCAGGTGTTATTGACTAAAACGGAAAACATCCTTTTGGTTCTATTGTAGTATTACTCATTTGGAATTTGGAATTCAGTTCAAATTTTTATTCAAGTATCGAATAGATTTTGGAAATCTTTTCCCAGTATAGGTGAAACCTGCTAAAGAAATACTTTGTTCAACCATGAATAATGCTCCAAATACTAATAGAAATTGATGAGCATAAGATAATGCATTTTGTTTTAGGGTAAATTTATTTTTGAGCCTTCTTGTACTTGTATTCTCTTGTTTGTAGGAGGGAGTTGAAGAAGTTGGAAGCGGTCAGTTCATGCAGATATATCGAAGTCGAGAGGTCTGTCAGTCATATATGACCTCTGTAGGGACAACGTCACTTGCCATGGCTCATGCACTATGGCTAATGTTAAAGATCAGGCCTCAAGTGGTATCTCCTGCACTCTTTTATGGTTTTTGGCAAATCAATTCTAGTATTTGGTCTTCTTTTTGTACTGTTTACTTATCTTTCCAATTCTTTTTGTAGATTTTATGCAATGGCCCTGGAACTTGCATACCTCTTTGTGCAATTGCATTTCTTTTCAAGGTTTGAAGTCCTACACCGACTTCTTCTCTTTGATTTTTGTTATTTACTAAGTAGAATTTTTCTCATCAGCTTTTAACTTATTTCCATACGTTGTTGGGTGGAAAATCAAGTGGTGAATTTAAGGAAAGTAATTTCTGCAAAACAAAAGCTCCCAGCTTTTTATCTTATATTGTATCCATTAAAGTAAACAACACAAATGATCATTCCTCCTTTCCTCCTTTTTAAAACTTCAGGAGGCTTATGGCGTTATATTTTCTGGTTTACTTCCAGGTTTTTGGGATTAGATGGTCATATATCTTCTATGTTGAAAGCATTGCAAGAGTGCGGAGGCTATCATTGAGTGCTTTCCTTCTATACAAGTTGCGAATGGCTGACCAGTTATTTGTTCAATGGTCACAATTGAGAGAGAAATATCCTCGAGCTCATTATGTTGGCCATCTTATGTAGCACCAACCATCTTGAAAGAGAAATAGGTGTGGCATTTCGTTTTACTTCAAAATAGTTTGTAGAATCCTGGGAAATGGCTACAATATAGAGGAGAAGTAGAATACCAGTTAAGGAAAGTTACATTGATCAGCAAATCAAGCAGGATCTCTCTAAGCTTGGCTCTTCAACTTCCCCACTCCGAGCTTCTGCACTTCCACCAGCAAAGTTGCATGCATTGAGGTATTCTCATTAGTATAATATAGATATAGATTATTCTTTTAAGCAAAGTACAATCAATTTGTCTTAGAGAAATTAGAAAAATTAAATAGTATTTTATTTTCACACCCAACAAATCCATGCCTTCAAAGTAGGTACATAGCCTTGTAAATGTTTCTGTAAACTCATCTCCTGGGGATCATATGCTTGCATGGTCATAGTCATTTAAATGGAAAGTTTTATAGATGAAATGAGAGAGCCACTTTGAAGCCAAAAAGCACAGAATAGCTGTTGAGACTAGGCTGCATTTTGTAGCCATTGACACCATGCCGTCCTTTGCTGCAGCAGCAATTCCCACAAAGGAAATTGAGATAACCTTAAGAAAGATCTCAATTCTATTCAGACTTTTATATGCAATCTTGCAACTGCTACAGCTTGCTGTGTGTGTCCGGTACCTGAAACAAATAGATTGATTTATTTGAAATCACTGAACTTCTTGAATGTGTTTTTTCAGCAAAGAGCATGCAAGAACAGATTGTCAGGACTTGAAACAAATGTAATTTTCATCTAAAGAGATTGGATGTATCAGAATTACCTGTCCATGAGCTGCTCTCTTGGAGGGGTCGGTGGGAGATCTCCACTGAACTTTGTTCCCCAGTCAAGTTGGCCGCCACAGTACTTCTTTAACCATCTTCTGAAACTCACTACATTGGCGTCTGCTTTGGTTGGTACAAAGCAAGCTTTATCCCAGTTGAGGGCCCCTTTTTCCTTCATCTTTCGCTCCTATAGGAAACAAAAGATGCATTGTTTGCATTTGATTCTTAACCCTTCAAAAGATGGCTTTTGTCCAGAAATTACCTCAACATGGAGAAGAGACAGATCAGAATCCACAACCAAGTTTTGTTCTATATGAGATATCCATCGTGGAACCACCCGATCAATCCAGACAGCAACGTTCCTTGCTGGGCAAAATATCAGTCTGCTTTTACCAGGACTAACTGGAATACAGAGGAATACCAGAAGAGATCTTTTCTCAGCTACACTTGAGGATGACTTCTGTATGGAAGCATTACATTAAGCAAACATTCAAAACAAATACAATATTAATCAAAAGGAAATTCTGATGAAGAATAACCATAAGCATTTGGAAGAATTACCTGTGTGGCTTCCGGAGACTGATTACCCAAGATTGTTCCAAGATTGATATAAGCACCAAATAGACATGGTGGAACAAAAAAATTATCACCTGGTTGTGTATTTGAAGTGAAACCGTTGATCCCAAACGTTTTTATGCTTATATCAAATGGTATGCCTCCTTCCCTATCAGCCTTAAGAGTGTGGGAAATTAACACATTATTAGTCATTCAGAACCAGAAAACAAAGTTTCTGTAAAAAAAATAGTGGGAGCAGCAGTGTTGTTTAGAACTACTTATCTCTTTGGGGGTGGTGGGAATCTCAATATTTGATAATGGGCATATGGAACATGAGAAGCATCCATTATATTTTCAGTCAGAACCTCATACCTGGAAATTTTAGCTATCAGAAACAACTCAAAATTAAAGCTAGCATTAGACTTGTTTTTCAGTAATTCTAGATGCATGGAACTTCATTGAAAGAACTGATTAATAAACGATCATCGGCAAAGGAAATTCAACTTACCCATATGGTAAGTCTCTAGTTATCATCCTATCAGTAAAGGATGGATCATCAATTTCTGGTATGTATGGAGGCTTTTTGTTCGAAAGAATGTCTTTGTACTGATGATCGGAACTTGGCCAGAACCAAAGAATCTTATTTTGCACACAACTTGGGTAAACAGCTACACAGGCCCTGGTAGAAGTGTGGATCTGCACTTACATGTGAATTGTCAGTCCCATGGATGGGATTTTTGCAACGAGGAGGAAATAATAATGTCATGAAGATAAACAAAAATTAGATGGAAGTTAGTTACCGGAGGACCATCTCGGGCTGCCTGAGGAATGAACTTGCAGTCACCGGAGCCACCAAAACACCAACCATGGTACACACACTGCAGCCTGCCCCATTGATCAATCCTTCCTTCAGATAATGGTGCCAACCTATGAGGACAAGCATCATCCATGACTTTCCATTCCTTCTCATTCTTATCCCACCACACCACTATATCAATGCCCAAAATTCTCTTCCCATGTGGCCTGCTCTTATCAAGGTCACAAATAGGCATAACAGGATACCACTGCTCATACCAGTTGAATTTCTCATCTTTGACTTGAGTTTCAGTTTCTTGATCAGTTGAGTCTTTGGATTCAGCTGAAGCGTCAGAAAGGGCTGCTAGAATCTTGAAATTCCTCTTTCTGCAGTGAGTTGTGGTAAGATATGAATTGGTTTTTAGGGCACAAGGAAGATTAAGCAAAATTGGTTTTCCAAATTTGGCTCCACATGATCTTTTCGAGATCAAATTGGCAAGAGCTGAAGGAGATGAAGAGACTCTAAAAGCTTCCATCTCGAATTCCTTATAATCAGAAGTTTCCTGAATTGACTCTTCTGATGTTCCTAACTCTGGCAAGAGAGAAACAACATATGATCAAGAAATTTGTTCAGTTTTTGAATATTTAATGATATCCTCTTGTCTTGGGGACAAAGTAATTAGCACATGGAGGGGAATGACGCTCGTTGACCAGTAGGAGCTGTAAATGCTGATCTGAGTGCATGAGCCCTGATGTCACCAGTGGCATGAATTCCAGAGTCAAACCATGTCACTATCCATGAATTTTCAAAACTATCAGCTGATCATGTTGAACTAAGTTCAAAAGAATGACAAAGGTTGAGCTCCATGACATATTTTCTGTTCCCCCAAAAGAAGACATCTGCTTCTACAGTTTTACCACAACTCAAATCACATGTCTCATGCAAAAGCAGTTGTCTTTGTTAATCTGATTTATAACTGGAGAAAGCATTTTGATCACTGTAGCCGTTCTAGGTGGTGACAGTTAATTTCATGCGAAAGAGAGTTGGAACACTCCTAGTTTCGCATTTAACCACAGAACAATCTTAAAATACAATATTTAGTAGGCAGTACCATGTTGTACATAAGACACATCTGTTTGTATAAACAGATCTATGCATTGATCAACATCTCTTCACTATCATACGCTAGCATGGTCATAGTCATGGAAATGGAAAGTTTTGTAGATAAAATGAGAGAGCCACTTTGAAACCAAAAGGCACATGATAGCACTTGAGACCAGAGCATATCTTGCGGCCATTGACAGCATTCCCTGCTTTGCTGCAGCAACAATTCCAACCGAGGCAATAGAGAGGACTTGAAGCGCGACCTCAATTGCATTCAGACTTCTATAGGCAAGATTGCAACTGCGACAGATTTTCGTGTGTGTCCAGTACCTGAAGCAATTATGCACGTAGTTTTATGTCACATAAGGATAGACTTATTTGCGATCACAAGTTTCATGAATGAATTGTTCAATAGAATGGAGTAAAGGCAAGATAATTAGGTTGCAATGCATAGCATTAAATTTGAAATGTTTAAGGTATGGATAAGGTAATATAGGTTATAAAAATAAATCTTACACAATAAGTTATAAGAACGTTAACAATCAAATATTAATCATTTCAGTCTCACTATTTCTTATTCTCATAATCAACGAAAGAACCTTCAAAATTAGGTGTTTTTTTTTTTCCTGTATAGGTAGAACTTAAGAGTTGAAATTAAAATTGGGTTGATCCAGGTTATTTTCACACTTTTCATACTAAAATAAATTAGGTCATACTAGCATTCTGTTACCCGAGAAGTAACTCACTTCTAATACGTGTTTCCATATATTGGGTAGGTGCCTATGGGACACGGCCCTCACAAAAAACATATCAGGACACAGGCTTAAGCAAGAAACCAGTATATAGAACAAATGAAATGAGTAAATTACAATTACCATGATTTATACAAGAACTCACTAATGTTATTGTGCATTTACTCCTTGTGTGCAACAAAATGTATTCCATGCCACTTACTTTTATTCTTACTTTGATAAACATTTGCCCTTCATTGGAATGATGATATTACTACTTGTTTGTAGAAAAGGAGAAGTAGAAATCTTTTATCTCAATTGGAATGTATGGAATCACCTGTCCAGAAGCTGCTCCCTTGGAGGAGTTGGTGGGAGATCTCCACTGAACTTTGTTCCCCAGTCAATTTTGCCACCGGTGTATTTGTTTAACCATCTTCTGAAACTCACAACATTCGCATCTGCTTTTGTTGGTACAAAGCAAGCTTTATGCCAGTGAAGGGACCCAATTTCCTGTATCTTACGCTCCTATAGAGAAAAATAAACACATTGGTTGAATTAGATCCTTGCTTCTTCACGAGCTTCTAAATCTTCAGCTCATGTATAGAAGTAAACATATTTGATTATCATAATTGTTAAGTAAATGTTCCATATTTCTGGGATACTCTTAATTTTGCAGGACAACGAGAAGAGAGGATGTATGTTGTGAAATTTTTAAAGCTTGGGAGAGAAAACAAGTTCTCTGAAATCCTGAGGATCACGACGTAAGCTATACCTGATGCCTTAATTCTATTAGATTGCCAAGAGGTTTATTCTTCAAGAAGTTCTATAAATTTATAGTTTTAGTTACGTTTATCTTGAACCCATATATGGCTGCCTGGGATTCCTGGTAATCACTATTCATTCTTGAAAAGCATTCACGGAAACATGGACACAATAATAAATTTTCAAAATTGTCCATCATTTAATTGAAAAGTGAGAAACTTCTATTCATAATTTTATTGAAAAACTTCCAACACTGCTTCAGTAAATCTCTCTCCCTCTTTCCTAATGCTACGAACTCAATCACGATCTTCAGGTTCTGGTGCTACTCATATTCTTACCGTCAGAAACAATTAACACATAAGTGAATTACATTGTTTTCCACAATCACTAGTACCTACAAGCTAAACTCCATATAAAATTTACCAAACAATGCCCCCTAATGCTTCAAATTTTTTTTACAATTACCTGAAAAAAAAAAAAGAAAGAAAATCCAAAGAAAAATTCTAAAGTCGAAACAACTGAACTTCACTTTTTACGTTACCATGTTTCTCAGTAGCAAACTACAGTTGACAATCCAACAACATATCTATATCATTGACACATGAAGTTTGCATGTTGTCCATGAATTGCAAATTTGCAAGAGATCACATCCAAGGTAACAAACTTTGAAGAACAATATGCCATGCATAAAATGCAACCTCTGAAAGATGAATTTATCCTAAAAATTACCTCAACATGGAGAAGATATAAATCTGAATCCAGAATTAAATTTTGATTTATATGAAATATCCATCGAGGAATCACTTGAGCCATCCAGACTCCAAAGTTCCTTGGCTGGGTAAATATCAGCCTGCTGTTACCAGGAGTAACTGGAATACAGAGGAATACCAAAACACCACTTTTCTCTGCCACAGTTGAGGGTTGGTTCTACACAGAACAACTACATTTAAGAAAATATTTCGAATAATAATAGAATAGTACTAATCAAAAATTGAATTATGATGAAGAATCACCAAATTGACATTGTATCACATGTGGACAGATGAACTACCTCTGTGGTTCCTGCTGCTACTGTGAACTGATTATCCAAGTTCCTTCCAAAATTGAAAGAGCTATAATACAGACAAGGGGCAACAAAACCCATGCTAGTCATTTCTGCCCTTGAAGTGAAACCATTTATGCCAAATGTCTTTATGCTTATATCATGTGGTCTACCTCCTTCACGATCAGCAATAATAGTGTATGACAAACATTGTTAGAAATACAGAACCAAAAAAAAAATAGTAACAAAAAGGTAGTGACAGATGGAAGTATTTAGGTCAAACTACTTATCTCTTTGGGCGTTGTGGAACTTTCATTATGCCATAATGAGCATAAGGAACATGAGAAGGATCCATAAGATTTTCAGTCAGAACCTCATACCTGAAACGTTTAGAAAACAGAAACAACTTCATACTGAGGCTAGAATTAAACTCACTTGGTAGTGGTCAAATGCATCCAACTCAGGGAACTGGTTAGTAACCAATAAGGAAAAAAGAGGGAATTCTTTTAGTAGAATTATCAGTTCGGAGTTTTATTAATCCACATTATATTATACTAGTCCTCTACTACGTGATTTTCATCAACTTTTTTCAAATTGAACTGAAAAATATTTCAATCAACCAATTCAAGTCCTTTATAGACTACGACAATAAATATTTCTATTCTGATTAAAATAAAATAGTTAGTACTAGAAAAATTAAGAATATTGCACAAGGGAACCAACAAGACATGTCAAAGAGACAACTATATTTTCAACTTACCCGTAGGATATATCTCTAGTTATCATCAGATCTGTAAAGGATGGATCATCAATTTCTGGTATGTATGGAGGCTTTTTTTTTGACAGGATATCTTTGTACTGATGATCAGCATTAGGCCAAAACCAAAGAATCTTATTTTGTACACAACTAGGGTAAACAGCAACACAGGCCCTGGGAGAAGTGTGGATCTGCATTTCCATGTGAAATGTCAATCCCATTAACAAGGATTTTGCACCTTTAAAGAAACGAGAAAATAATAATGAGTATGATAAAGCTTTTCATGATTTGATATAAAGAAAAACAATGAAATGCAGGTTTTGTTTTAGTCATAATTTTTTTTTTTTTTTTTCTTTTCTCTTTTCCTTGTTGAGGATAAGTGTGGGCTTTATTGCTAGATGACAAATGCTGTGCAAGTAAAATAATGGCAGAATCCTAATGGCTCATAAAAATATAAGATTTAAAAAGAGATTAACTATCCATGATTAGATAGATACTTGAATGTCAAAACTAAAGAGAGCTGTAAAACTCTAACAAACTTTTTAAGTTTTCGTCCATGTAGAGCACATCAAGTTCAAACCATCATGGGACAGTTATGAGAACCATTTTTGCAAAAAAAGTTTTGAGAAAACTATCTGGTTGTTTTTGAAGATGGCCTGAAGTGAATCATAATAAATATTGTAAAAGATTTTAAATACATTTCCCTTAAAAGTAACATACTGTTATCTTTTAGATTCTCTTGGGAAATATTATAGGACAAACAAATTAGATCATTTCTAAAATCAAACAATTCGGATGAATGCATAGATTCTTGCCCCAAAAAATTCGAACTAGTATCACCCAAGGGCCAGCACACTTGCCTCTTGTCAGTGGTCTATTCCTTTTGGCTTCTAAAATCAAAAAATCAGTATGCTTTTTGACTCTGGAGATTTTTGCAGTTGAAGAACCTATATAGAAATACTATAAAATATAATCCAACAATCATAAAAGATCACTAAACTCCAGTGCATGTAAGCAAGCAGAGCTTATCTAGCTGCATAAATTATTACTCCAGTCTGGGATTGAATATTGCATTTTAGCTTGGGCAAATTTTATGATGTAAATTTCTTAATAAAATTTTAATGAATAAATTCAAAAAATTCAATTCAATTTGAATGGCAAGAACAATCAATTCAAAACAAAGGGAGTATAATGTAAAGTTGATGCAGGATAAATATGCAACTAATATATTTGATAAGTTCGAAGAGTGAGAAGTAGTATCTGAGTTACTACATATAAATTGAAGTTTATTACCGGAGGACCATCTCGTGCTGCCTGAGGAATGAACTTGCAGTCGCCGGAACCACCAAAACACCAACCATGGTACACACACTGCAGCCTGCCCCACTGATCGATCCTTCCTTCAGATAAAGGTGCCAACCTATGAGGACAAGTATCATCCATGACCTTCCATTCATTATCATTCCTATCCCACCACAGCACTATATCGATTCCCAAAATTCTCTTCCCAAGTGGCCTGCTTTTATCAAGATCACAAATAGGCATAACCGGGTACCAATGTTCATACCAGTTAAATTTCTCATCTTCCGGTTGAGTTTCAGTTTCTTGGTCAGATGAGTCTATGGGTTCAGTAGAAACATCTGAAGAAAGGGCTGTCGAAATTTTGAAATTTGCTTTCTTGCACTTAAATGAGGGAAGATACGAATTTGGTTGTTGTGCAAATGCAAGATTAAAAGAAATTTGTTTTCCGAATATGGGTCCAAATGGTCTTTTAGAGATCAAATTCCAATTAAGTGAAGGAGATGAAGAAGCTCTTAAAGCCTCCATATCTCAAGCTCCTAATGATCTTCCCAAAAAGCTGCAAGAAAGAAAGAAACAAGACATACAATACGTATGGCTCAGACATTTTCTGGTTGCTATGGTTTTCTTGTGGATAATGTGGGATTAATTGATTAATTCTATGGAGCTTGAAAATGTTTGTGGTCTGTAATTGAACAGCTAGCACGGTTAACCAAAACCCCAAATGAGTGCATGCAGAAGGGTCCCAAAAATTGAATTGATACTTAGCAAAAAATAAAAATAGCAATAAAGGAATTGAACTAATGAGGTGGCGCCATGGATTCCAAATGGAAAAAATAGCCAGGAATTTCTCAAATTATCTAGGTTTGGAACTTTTCCATGATGTTTGATCACCTCCTCTGAGGCCTGCTTGATCGGATTTTGAGCTTCCAGTGTCGGATTGTTACAACGTATTTAGGTTTCCTTATGATTCCTTTCGAAAATTTAGGTTTCCTCCTCCTTCGATTTTATATATATATATGGAATAAATGGCTTGATGTAGTAATTGATAACATGGAATTTCATAAATATTTGAATCAAAATTAGCCTAAGATTGTCAGGAGTAAGTCAGCTTAAAACTTTTTCATTTAGAAAGTTAAGTAAAACGAAGTTGTATTTTTACAACTTCTCATGTAATTTGGTATTTTTACAAAAGCTTCCAACATGATTGCCCTTGAAGGATGGTGGCAGCCCAGCCACACACACCTATATTCCTTTTGCGGGAGAAGGGAGTTCAAGAATTCCACATTGGAAGTCCTAGAATCTTTTCCCAGAAAAATATAACTATGTAATGATCAATATCAAGAAATGTTTGCCTGTTTTCCTAGAAGCCCTGTATACAGCTGCTAGGCTACAAATCCTCATGCATGTGAACTAACATAAATCATTAATGTATATGTACAAGAAACCGAGGAAATCAGAAGATTCTGGAGGAATGAATAAGGAAAATTGAATTCCTTGAAAGAAATTTTCAGCTCACTTGAAGAATTGAAAGATCCCTTCCGGAGCTCATTATCAAAATTCTTGAACTCACAGCAAAGGGTTTTTTATATAACAGTTAAAACGAGGAGTTTAAAAGTTAGAATTCAATTACTATTCCACATCAAAATTGCTCTCCCTAGGATTCTTCTACCTCTATCTCTGTGGCAGTTTCTGCCTCGGTCACATTGTCATGCCTAATAAGAAAACCTGAGGGTGGCTTATCAACTGAAAGTGTTCCTTCGAGTACCTTGACTACTTCACTAATGGAAGGCCTCAAAAATGGTTGAGCTTGCATACACCACATTGCTATTCTAGCAACTCTTTCAGCTGCTGCAAGATCATCATTCTCAAGAAACGTCTGTTCTTGATACAACTCATCGAGCACTTGCCGAAGATTTTTACCAGAAACATCTCTTTTGCATGTCACAATCTGCAGCAGCAGCAGTCCAAGCATGTAAATGTCCTTCTCTGATGGAGATTCCAAAGAAGTTGCTTCCTTCACGAGTAAACTCTGTAGACCAAAATCTGTCACCTTAGGAACAAAATTTTCATCAAATAAAACATTCCCTAGCTTCAAGTTCCCGTGGATTATACATAGTTGACACTCTGTCTGCAGATAAGCGATAGCACGTGCAATTCCAACAGCTACATGCAGCCTTTGTTGCCAGAACCTCTCACTTGTATCCTGCTCATTGTTGAACAGCCACTCATCTAACGACCCATTTGCAACATACTCATAGATGAGAAACTTGTGTTTAGGTTCAAAACAGAAACCTTTTATGGAAACTAAATTTCGATGATGCGTCCCACTTAGCATAGAAACTGCAACTCGGAATTCCTTCTCAGGAACAGTGACATCCTTTAGCACTTTGGCAACAACAATGGTTTTGTTTGGAAGGGCACCTTTGAATAGAGAAGGTCCAAGTGGATTTGCGAAGTTGTCAGTGAGTTCCTTAATCTCTTCAAAATTTAGTCTGAAAAGAGCACTGAAATGTGCATCCATTTGCGCATCCTTTCCAAATGGGATCCTTGTTCGAGCCTCAAGTTTCCTTCTCCGAAACATTACCCAAAATATGAATATCTCCATGCTCACAACTGTTGAGACAGTTACTAAAACTATTAGTGCTATAGTCCCAATAAACATTCTAACTTTTCCTCCGGCAGCAGTGTGTCTGCCAATTGATGAAGAAATTAATTCTGCATTGTCATGAGGATTTGCACCTTCAGCTACAACAGCCTGTGGAACAGAACATACCTTCAAATACGAAGTAGCAGAAACTGAAGGAGTTCTATAACCACTAATAAAGCTAGTTCTTTTGATGGTACAGAGTCCTGAACCATCATTCATTGATGTAATGGCAACACAACTGGTGTCATTCGAGCAGAAGTTTTTGCAATCCTTCTCACTTAGAAACATTTGAACATCATTTGGGGGATACAGACCATATAGAACCGTTTGCCGCATGCCAAACATGCTGGAACGAGTTCTACAGTTTCCCAAATCAACCATTTCTTGGCAGACTGAACCACTTGAAGAGACTGTAAAAGCAGCAAGTTCCCATTCTAAGTCAGGAGAATAAAGGCATTTACAAACAGCGCTGATGGAATTATATCCACAAAAACCATACAGACCGCAAGCCCCAAACACATTACATTCTTCTCTCACTGCTTGCCATACTGATTTCCATGTATGAGTCACATTGTCCCACGAGTAAATTCTCAAGTTGCCATCTTGGTCTATCCTAAGATGTCTGAGAGTCACGGAAGGATCTCCAAAATCCCTACTTGATACAGACCACACGACCTTGCCATTGGCATCATACAATCCCAAAACTCCTTCAGTATCAAATCTTGCTTCCTTTACAGTTGCAGAGGAACTGAATTGGCTCCTCCAGTAGGTCACATTATGTTCCCACACGAGAGCAAGCTCTCCTGTTTGGCGAATCACCAAGCTGTAGTAACTTAAAGTTGATTTTGCTGAAGGAGCTCTAAGGTTTTGAGGATAATGGACTGACTGACCAGGAAGCAATGTGTTTGTTGGACAGTTGAAGCTCTCCCAAATGACATTATCTTTATCATCCAAAAGAACCAAATTACCATTATTCAAAAGGCTAGCCTTTTGAACTCCGAAAGTAGAGGAATTGCTGCTCCAAACAACATTTCCATTGGTATTATCCATTAAGACTAGCCTCCCATCCAAGTCAAGCCTAATTGTCGAGTTCATAGATACTCTAACACCCCCTCCAACAGTCCAAACGGGCACATTTGTAGTCATAGTTCCCAAGTTATACCTAACGCCAACAATAAAACTATCAAGATCATCCCCATATCTTTCCAAGAACCCAAATGCAAAATCCCCAGTTTCAGACAGCCAATTGTTATTCCTGTCAAACCCATTTATCTCAAAACCAAGGGGCACAGACACCATGGCGAAATCATCACAAAAACCACAAAAGGCAGAAGAAAGAAACAGTAGCACAACTGTAATAGAACTAAACCTACCACGACAGTAGATTCTGTTGCTCTTACCTGTAAAATTCTTAATTCCATCCCAAAAGACCAGCTCACGGAGCCGAGAAAGAAGCATTTCAGCTGCAAAAGAAGGAGATTAAAAGTGTGGGCTTGTGACAGAGAGCAGTGTATCGCCAAATGGATGAGGTATGCTAATCAAGAAAATTCTGAGGTGGATGTGAACTCAGGAATAGTGGAGTGAGTTAATATGTTGTCAGAGAGCTTGGTTGGTGGACCTCATGAAGAAGGGAATGACCGAGATGAATCTTTGTTGGTGCAGAATTTGAAATCGAGAGAGAACGAAACAAAGATTCAAAAATTTTCAAACACAAGAACAAGATTCTGATAGCCTAATCCTCTCTCAGTACCAAAAGTAAAAGTCCTCGCTACTTTTTGGAAGCACCAGTACTCTGCAGCCCACTGCTCAAAAAGGGAATCATTCTCCACTTTTAGTCGGAGAATGATTTTTCTTGAATTAAGCAAAGATAACATCCTCATGAAATTATTTACTACTGCCCTTTTCGTTTTCTGGGGTCAATTGAGTAATGATAGGATATTCCATGTTTAACACAACAAGATGTCTGGACCCCATATCTCAGCCTTGGCAAAAGTTTCATAGATCATAAAACTACCATTCTCTCTTTTGCGAGACTTTACTAATTTAAACTTCTGAGTTAGTAAAAAGTTTAAGATGATGACAGAATAATTTACTAACTCAAGCATTCAAAGCAAAAAGAGACTTTAGAAGTGAAATAAAATTTGTAGAATATGAAGAATTTTTGACTATGTGATCTTCACAGTTGTCTAAACCAAGAAAACAATAACAACGAAGTACAAACTCAATAGTAATAAAACTTCAGGTTATACTTGGAAAAAGGGAATAAAGATTGGAATTGTTGAAAAAGGAATGTTTTTGGTCCCAGTGTAGATGTCTAATCAAACGAGACTCAAAAGCAAGAATGAATGATCGGGTATGGAAGATGTAAGCCTCTAAACCCAATGGAGAAAAGAAAAAAAAGCCAAATATTACGAAAAGGACAAAATGAAAAAGAAAGATTTTTTACCCTCACATGTCACAAGAAACAAGATAATACTACTAAAATCTGCAGAAAGCAGGGCGTTCCCATCCAAGATTGCAGAGGGCTTTGCACCCCATAACAGAAAAGCTGCAATTTCCCAGACCCAAATAAAAAAGGGCAAATATGTTCATTGTATCCAAGAGAAAATATAGGGATTTCAAGAAAGATTGAGCATAATGGTAGTTAAAAAATTTACCCAGGAAATTTTAAATTGGATAACATGTAATCAAAGAAACAAGCACCAAGAGATGGTTTGCGGGGAACAGGTTTCACTTTTGAGATTTGTGCAGAAATTGCAGATCTTTTGGGACTTGTTTGCATGCAAAAGGACAAATATAAGGGGCTACTTGCGTTCGTGACCACTTTGGTAGCAGAGTAACCATAAACTTCACAAGGGCTCAGTCACTCAGTGGCGTCAAACAAACACCTCTTCCTTCTTAGCTGTATTGAAAATACCCAAAACATCTTTTGATCAAGACTTGAAAATTCCCATTCCATGTCTCTACACCTCACATTTTTTCTTCCCTTTCCATGATTTTCCCAAAAGAAGTATCAGAAAACCAAAAAAGAAAACGATCACCGTATTTGTTGGTTCGCATTCTCGGATGCTCCATTTCTTGATCAGTCTCTGTTGTTTCTTTGGGCCTGGGCCCAAAATATCTTGGACGGTAATGGAGCCCTACATAGACACCTATAACTATAGAGAGTGATGATTCATTATAGGATAGGAAGGCCTGGGGCCCATGTTGTCTGTAGACATGGGATATGTAAATTAAATCCAAAATTATTCAGGTGTTTTTTATATACCAACATACGTAATTTGGGTTTCCTTTTTTTTTTTTTAATGGAAATGGAAATTTCCCTAATTTCAGTCAAAATTCCAACTTTATTAGTGTAGCACTTACCTATAAGAAAAGGATATTTAGAGCTATGATGAATACTTTTAAAAAGCATGATAGATTGGGCTAATACCTATAAATAGATTATGGACCATTGACTTTTCTATGACACTGGAAAATCGTAATATAATATTCCTTCAGCACGTTCTATAAATCATTAATCATATTTTATTCAAATTAAAATAATAATTTTTTTCATCAAATATTTTTATTTTTAATTTTAATCAAACTTACAAACAATATTAATTAGAAGAAAAAAAGGATGAAGATTATCTAATAAATTAATAATAATGACTTTTATTTAGTAATACGAAATGTTAGTCCAAATGATTTATAAATAGTAACGAAGGGAATATTTGATATGATAATTTTTGTTGTTCATTTTTCTTCTAATATTTTCCTTTATTGTTACTTTTTACAAAATTTTCAATATTTATTTATTATGTGCATGTTTTATTTTATTCTTTCTTCTGTTTTTTCTTATATTTAATGTGCATATTTTTTAGATTATTGATAATATTTCTTAGAAAAACGTTTTCGATAGTTGAACAGAAGTGAAGCAAGGACTCATTACAAAATAAATAACTAAAAATAAAATTGTTAAGAAGGCTATAATAGTTTTTTAGTTAATGACTTTATTTCATATCCATTCAAATCAATGAATTGTTTTTGTTTTAGTTCAAGTTAACTAACTAAAGAAAATAATGTGTTCCTTTGGAGATATCCCAATGTAAGTAGTGGCAAGTGCACAGATCATAGACGAGTTCGAATTCTATTAACATCTTTTTGAATTAACGAAATGTCGATATACATGTAAATTGATTCAGACACCATTAAAGAAAATAATGTGTAATGAAATCTCAATTCTAATCACTACATATTTAGTTTGCTGTAATACTAGTCAATGTCAATTCCATTCAAATCAATCAATCTTGACCTTAGAGAATCTATTATATAATATTCCCTTTATTCGAAATGAATGTCTCATATTCTATTTTGGATTGTTCGAAATTGAATGTCGTATTTTCTAAATTCGTAAAAGAATTATTAAGAAAATTGACAATGTAATACGTTAATAAACTAAGTCAATCACTTTTTATTAAAATGTGTGTAAGTAATAATGTGACATTCAAGTCCGAACAGAGGGAATATATATAAAAGCATCTCACTAGAAAATTGCACATAAACTCATCAAAATACAATAGCTTTTGAAATTTCCATGTTACAATTAACTTTGTAGAATTTTATGAAATCAAATATTACATAAAAATATTTAAAACTTTTTATTCTCTTTATAAAATTTATTAATAATCCTTTTACAAGCTTCTTATTTGGTGAACCCAAATTTCATATATAGAGCTTTTAAATTTATTAATATTTATAACTATTATGGAAAGTCAGTAATGAGGATTTGCTTAGATTTCTCTACCCTCATCGTTCTAACTTCCACCCCCAAAAATTACCAAAAAATTTATCATTATATATATCATGTAAAATTAGCATTATTCAACCTAAAATATATTAATGTGTATATATATAAAAAATTCAATGAAATAAAATGAAATTATAAATTATAAATTAAATTACTCATCAAAATAACATTTAAATGATATTATAATAATCACGCAATGCACAGATATTTATCTAATTTCAAAAAATTCTTAACTAATGGATAAAAATAAAAAATTAAATATTTCCCTTTGGACTTAGTATGTATAATATGAAAAACTTTCACTATACTTTAATTTTCACTATCTTATTACTCATAAATTATAAATTTAATTTGTGGTGGAATTCGATGAGTTAGTTGAGAATGATCTTTCAAATTAAGAAGGTTTTTTGAATGATTTTAAATTTATTATTATTATTATTATTATTATTATTATAACAAGCTCTGAAACTATGAAAAACTTCATTTTTTTAAAAAAAAAAAATTGTAATATCTCATTAAGTCAAATGTCACAAATTTTTTTCTTAAAAGATACTATAATATAATTAAAAAGATAATTTTATAATTAAAGAACATATAATTAAAAAGCTAATTTTATAATTAAATTATATATAATTAAAAAGCTAATTTTATACATAATATATATATATATTTATTACATTTCCTATTAAAATATTTCTAATATAACAAGATTCAATGAATTTATTCGTAGTAATTTAATGATTTTTTAAAAAGATAATAATAATTATATTACTTTATATTTTAAATTCAATAAATTCAGAAGGATAATTGTTTCCTCATCTCATTCTACATGAACAAACGGATTGAACTTTTCATCATCTAGACAATTGACTCTTCATTTTCTATTTTTCTATCTATAAATATCTCACTTTTCACAAATTGATTATTTCTCTACATCAATGAGATCAATCCCTCCATAGTTCTCCAAGTATATTTTTTTGGTCAATCACTCTTTTAATGAATTTTCATCTGGTTGATAATATATATATTTTTTTATGGAATGCATAGTTTTTTATTTATTTATTTATTTTTTATGAAATGCATAGTGAAGTCACAAGTAAAATAAAATTATCTAAGTATGCATAATGAATTTTCATCTGGTTGATCAATGGGAGAATTTTTTCTCTCTCAAGATATCTAAGTATCGAACAACAACGTTACAAGTAATTTTTTTATCAATAAGTCAGGTTTTTTCTTAGGATATTAAACTCAAAATAAAATATTTTCCTTGATTAAGCTTATTTTTCACAACTTTCTCTTAAATCTTTTAAAATCACGTATGTAAACTATTACCATCTTGTAATTTTGGAAATATCCCAATTGTTAGAGTAGCGAGCGAGGAGACTATAGGTTCTGAGGTCAAAATCACCCTCCCAAGTTAGGCCTTGTGTGCATCCATAAACAAAGACTGCGGGTTCAATTTTTTTTTTTTTTTTTTAACTATTACTATCTTGATTTGTTAAAATTTAATTAGTTCACTTTTTGAGGAATCAATCTATATCTGTATAATATGCTATTAATAATTAATTCCTTTTCATTTATTATTACTTATGCAATAAAAAATCAACCTCTAAACCTCTCCATCTAATATTTTAAACTAAATATTAATAATTTAATCCACTTCCACGCATTGCGGGTCACCCTACTAGTTAAAATATATTGTCAAGCTAACTTAATGGTAAGCAGTATATTTGAGATCAGGAGATCTTTAATTTGAGACACAACGAGAATAGGTGGGTATCACGGTTGATTCTCAAAGGAAAGAATATATGCAGGGTTAGAGAAGAGGTGAATGTAAAAAAATAAAATCAAATATATTATTTTTTAAAGAATATTTTCTTAATTTTCAATATTTGAAAATAAAAATAAAGGACAACGTGACTAAATTAAATACAAATCAGATTCTCCTTAAAAGTTTCCGGATAGAAGAAAAAGTACTGAAGAGATATCATTTCTTGAAAGAACTAATTTTATGATACTCGAGTGTAGAAACTCGGATATTCATTAATAATAATTGCATAAACTATAAAATAAGAAAATTAAAAATAAAAATGAATATGAGAAAAAAAATTTTAACTTATCATCCGCCATCCATTAAAAATAAAATTTCTCTAAATTTTAAAAATGACAAATATCTATGTGTAATTTTCAATTACTTTTTAGAAAAACTCAATTAATTAAATTCATAGTTTCTCTATCACTATCTATAAGTCATTAGAGCTAACTTTTATTATCACTAATTATAAGTCATTGTTGTTAGTTTATTAAGTAGTTGACTGAGTTTTTCTCTTATTACCTGTGTCTGAGCAATCCATCTTTCTTTCCAAAACTCTTTTCTTCCTTAAAATCTTGCATGGAGGGCATTTTCAGAAAAAAGATTTTCTTAATTTTATAAAATGACAATTAATAACTTATAAATAATGACTGAGGGAATATTAGTTAATATGTATGTATGTATTTTGTATCCTTTTTTTAGTGATGTCCGAGTTAGTATTTTGTACCCTTATAATCCTTTTAAAATAAGGAATAATGTAAAAATTTTATATGATGTTAATTGAAAGTTAACGCAATCAAATTGTTTCAATTATTTAATATACATTTGGTTGTAGATAAATATTAAGCTTCAAATTTATAATCCCTTCTTCTACACTATTTTCTACCCTACTCAATAAAATAATATATATTACATGATTCTTTATTTAAATAGATTCAAAGAAATTCTATAAATTTATTAATAAAAAAAAAGAAGGTCTTTTAAAAAATAAACTTTTTGTTTTTAATATATTTACTATAAATATTTTCCAAAAGCTAGATTTAAGTTAAATTTAACTAATTGTTTAATTCAGGATTCTTATATTTTTTAAGTTCACATATGAAAATTTGACATTTTTGAATTGATGTGAAGATTATTTTTTTGAGTAATTTAATTTTTTTTTAATTTATGTGACAATTATTTTCTTTTTAAGTAATTTAATTAATACTATGGTTATCATTTATTTTCTAGAGATTTAAATCATTTAATTTTCTAAATATTATATATATATATATATATATTTATATATATATATAGAGAGAGAGAGAGAGTAATGCTATAGAATGCACTATTAATTCTTTAATAGTCAAAGTTAAAGGTCAACAACTAATTTTATTTTTTAAAAAATAAAATCTTCAATAAAAAAATTATTTTTTAAAATACATTTTATATATTATACCCTAAAAGGATAAACTAAACCCTAGGATATTTGATCAAATTTATTTTTTTATTTTTTATAAAAAATAGATAGTTAACTTTTAACTTTGACTATTAAAGACTTAATAGTATAATCTATAGCATTTTTGTATAAATATATATATATATATATATATATATATATATATATAAAATCTTTGATTCTTTAAAATATTTTAATTGAATTTTTGCACATAATAAGTATAACTTAATATTTTTTTCCTTTATCTCTTTAGAGGCCTAATTTAACCCGCTCTTTATAATTATCTCTATCTCTAATTTTAATATCTATCTAGTGAGAGAGAGAAAGTAAACAATTTGGACATAATTAATGTATAACGGGATATTCGGAACCCTTTAGCGGTCCATTACTCCTATATAAAAATTATGAATTCAATTTTTTTGATGTCTTTATAGAGACACACTACTCCCATATAAACTTGTTTAAATTTCAAAACTTCATTAGTGTTCTAAAAATCAAAGTTTATAGTTTGTATTTGATATGTATTTATTTAATAATTAGTAATCTATATAACAATTAGGAAATTATAATTTTTGATTATTGAATGAAATAAAAATTTTAATATTTATCCAAAACCAAAAAGAAAACTTTAATTATATTCACTTGATTTAATAATATTTGGGAAGATAAAAGAGGTCTTCTTTTCCCTTTTTTCTAGAATCCCCTTAACATAACATTTTTTTTTTTGTAAATTTATTATAATATATTGATACTCCTATATAAATTTGTTTAAATTTCAAAACTTCATTAGTGTCCTAAAA
>JAOXNR010000013.1:1817525-1828473 GCA_028571225.1 Parsonsia alboflavescens
TTTAATAGTATCTAAATGTATATTATTTTGATTCATGTAATTGAAAGTAAGAATTATTGATCTATCAAGGATCCAAATTATATCCTTTTGATCATTTTGATCCATGAAGTATTTGGACATATTAAAGATTCAAACTATTTATAAGTTGGTTATTTTAATTCTTTTGATTGGAATGTTTAAAAAAGTCAATAACAAGTTGATCAAAATAGGGACGACATTTTCGTCAATTCATTGTTCACTTAAAAAAAAAAAGTTCCATCCGACACTGTTCATCTTCTCAGGTGAAGTTCCGGCCGAAAAGTTTCTTCACTGGAAGCCTAATAAACTTGTGGCTTTGAAATCCCAAATCATTAAGATTACAATCCTAAACCGCTTGACTGAATGCATTAATCTGTCTCCGACTTCTCGATAAGCCGACCTATGGAAGAATACTATTTAATTTAATTACAGTCAATGGTAGTTTAGATTGGGATGCAAGAAAGCGGAGTAAATTCCACGACTGGTACCTATAACGGTGATCAAGGCGGCCATCTCTGGCGGATCCCTTCTTCCTTAGTCTATATTGTCATAAGACAAGCAAGCTTTTATCTGTCTTCTCCCCCTTTCTTAAAAAAGCTGCAACCCCCTACTCCCAACTCTTTTGCTTCAGTTGTGGTTATCACCATCCCTTGTAACTGCTTATAGAAACAAAGATGTCCCACCACTTGAGGTGGTCTCACTGGTCTCATACATAGGCCCACTTGCAGCAAGGAAGCGATTTTCAAGTTTGACATTTTCTACAAACTCCGCTGCTATTGCCTTGAATCCCCGGCTATAGTTAATCCAATAGGTAGAGAAGAGGACAAGGAATGAGTAAGACGAATACCTTGCTTCAGATTGGAATCGAATGCGCTCTTTTAGTTGTTAAGAGCATTAAATCCTGAAAGCAGGAAAAGTCCAATTCCATGAGCTGATTCAAGGAAATGAACAGTGTCAGCTGAACAATGCCGACCTCTTCGTCTGAGAAGATAAACAGTATCGGTTGGAATTGGTTTTTTTTTTTAAGTGAACAGTGAAATTACGGAAGTGCCCTCCCCATTTTGGTCAACTTGCCTTTGATTCAAAATTCCAGTGACTTTTTTGAACATTCCAATCCAAATGATCAAAATAGCCAACCGATAAATAGTTTGAATTCTTGATAGGTCGAAAAAATACATTAGGAACCAAAATAGCTAAAAGGGTATAGTTTGAGTTTTTGATAAGCCAATAATTCTTGAAAGTAATATAAATTGAATAATACTTAACAAAAGTTAATGCCGAACAATACAGAATATACATATAACATAGAATATACATATAATATAATTTATAAAATATTTTTCAACTATTAAGAATAAAATATAAGTTAAAATTTCATTTAATAGTATCTAATAATTTTTATGATTCATTAAGTAATTATTTAAACTTACATAATTCAAAAAATTATGCATGATATTTTTTATTTTCTCTAAATTTTGGACTCTGTAAAGACTATTAGGTTATCATCTGTCTTAATAATAACTATTTATAATTTACGATGAATACTTTTGTTCTACTTATTTGCTGTAATATTAGCTTTTTATTCACCAACTCTTAATATGAAGTTACAAGTGTTGTTATTAGTAACTATTCTCATTGCGTACTTTTAATCTTATCATGAGTAGTATTAGAGTTAACTCTTATATTAATTTGTTTACATAATTATATATATTACTCTTTATATTTCACTTGTGTATAATGTACTTTATAGTTTACTTTTTTAAAGCTTATTATCTATTTCCTTCTTGTTAAACTTAAGTGAAATCACTCGAAAATTCATTGATATGCAAAACTTATATTCTTTTAATAATATTTCTTCTTGATAACGTTTCAATGATACATGAATTTAAATTAGTCTAAACTATTATTTGTAATTTTATCAAAGAAGTGAGTAATTAATTATGTGTTATTAATTATATATTACTATTTTCAAAACTTCCCCCATTAATACTATTTAGAACTACTAGAATAATTAATTAATATTATAATTATTTGTAATGAAAATAGGAATCCTTGACATGACATGTCAAGTTGTTCCTATTATACTTCATCTGGTTTATAATGTAGGTCGTTTTAAACCTTTTTACTCATAATAAGTTTACAAAAAATAACGCATTGATTTATTCAAAAACACAAAAAATATCTTCATTTAAACTATCTAAGAAATTGGAGTAAAAAATAACCACAAGGATAAAAATGGAAAAGGAGAAATAAATATTCATAAAATTTTGTAAAGCGAGATCTATATTACGAAACAAATATAAATATGTAAAACGATCTACATTTTGAATTAGAGGAAGTATATAGTATAGATTTATATTGAAAATGGGAACTCCTTAACATGATGACATGTGGCATGTGAAGTTGTTCCTATCATATATAATATAGATATGAATGGTGAATCACATTAAATAAGAATCCTCACGCTTCAATCTCTAGGTCTTGTAGAGGTTGTAAATAGAGGGTTATGCCTCGAAGGGAACTTGCCCTTTAACCATTACATGTAACGAGTCAACCCCTAACCTTGACAGGAATCGAATCCTATATATAGAGTGTAGATATAGATTTTATGTGAAGATAGGTATGTCACAACTCACCTGGTTACTATTATTGCGATGGCCTTTTTCAACAAATTAGAGTGGAAAAAATTGATCATTGACCCGATTCATTGAACCATATGATCTACATCATAAAGTTTTCCTACAAAGTATTAGACGATAAAAAAATAAATAATATCCTTATATGGATCACAACGTCCGAACATGGAACGTGTCCATATTTAGAGTGTTCTTTTCCAAAAGTCAATTGCCAATAAAAATTAGCAGAAAATTTCAAACATTCATCGTCTGCAGAGTGCAAAACATCATTTCATATGGGATTAGGGGCGAAATTCAATGAATATATTGACGTTGGATAACATTCAATTTTAATGTCTAGCGTATTTGCTTTTAGTCCTTGGCACATTTTTTATTTTGCTATTTTTCTAATTCTATTTCCTATTTGAAAATAGAAATTGCTAATCATGAATTAAAATTACACTTTGTCTAAAATACTCAAATCTCTCGTTTATAACATTAATTTTATTTTATTGGAGAAACCAGTTATTTTTGTTAATGAATCAAACAAAAGAATAATTTTATTTTATATGCACACAAATGCAAGATCAATGATTCCATGTTTGAGATAGGAATATATATATATATAAAGGACTAAGATATAATTATAATCCACTCTGAACTAGTCCGAACTTACGAGTATAAACCGGACACGCACATTGAACCTTTTTTCAATCTTCACATTTACTTTTACTTGTTCAAATGTGGCAAGACGTCTTTGGGTAGGGAGTCTTGAATCTTGAATTCTGTGGAACGTCAAATGTTGCCAAAAGTTTTGTATTCATTTTGAATTCCACAATTGAAAATTGATGAAAACGATGCCGATCAAATGACCGGGTCTTCAAATTAGAGAGTTTTCCTTCGTTTGAAAGGTTTTTTCAATTCTATTCCCTCCTCCTCCCTGAATATAAGTTATTTTAATTAATTTTCTTGTTGATCATCGTTGTTAGTTATTTATTATTTTTTAAGATATTTTTTCTTTCTAATGATATACTCATTCAAATTTTTGAAAAGGTGATTAGAAGATATTTTAAAAAGAAAAAAAATATTCTTAAATTTTGTAAAACAACAAATGATGACTCATATTTAATGTCAAATTAACTACTTTAAAGTCTTTATTCAACATTTAATGAATTCAATTCAGAATTTTCCTTTTTAATGAAGGATGAGGAAATTCAGACATTGATGATGTTTAGTAGCATTAGTAGCTTCATCATTAGTACATGAAAAGCATTTTTAAGTTAATTCCGACACATATAATAGTGGACTTTTACTTATTCATATTATACCAACTTGACTCCTTTGATATAGGCAATAATGATGAATACTGCAGTTCATTAATGGTTGCATACAGTTTTGCAGGTCACGAATGGTCAGGTCCTAATGACTGGGGTTCAAGTAATGATATGATTGCTTATTTCTGAAGAACTACTTGTTCAAAGATAAGAACTTGACTTTGGATGGTAATAAATGGGATTCTATCTTTTCTAAAATGGAAACAAGTACTTGACTGGGAGTGGGAGAGGTCTGTCACTCAATTAAGAAAAACCCCAAGTGGGGAAAGTTCAAGTAGGTAAACAAAGCTCTGCTCACTGTCCAACAACCAACATTAAACAAACTCAAAATCCAGGGTTTTCTTTGGGAAAGCAGAGCAGTTGACTCTGAATCTGGTTCCGAGGCTTCTATATTCAATTCAAGAAAGTGAACGCGGAGACTTGGTTGGAACGGAACCCACATTCATCACAACTGTAATAATATTTTTGATCAATCCAAAGCTAACTGCTAACTGATAAGCCTTAATTATTTGCCAGAAAAAGGTGATGATGACGGATTTCTTCCTTACATTTCCCATGAAAAATGGAAAGCAAAAAGAAATAGAGAATAAGGAAATGTGAAAGTGCACTTTGCTGATCATCTCTACAGGTGAAGGAAAATTTTCCCTTTTTGAACTAGTACAATGTAATGGAATAATAATGTGAATGTACAATCTTTAATTCCTGCGATGTACACTTCTAAGAGAACAAAATTGTGTACATATCCCAGATAAATAGAAAAAAGGATGCCAAAGAATTCCTGTCATTTTTCCTATTCACATAAAAGAATGAAATAATGTAAACAATTGGTTCTACCCAGCTACTTAATTTTACTGGGATTCCTATGTACACAATGGAGATGACTGTGTCCTGTAAGGCTTACTGATTCGATCCAATGAAGACCGCAAAGGGGACAACAGTCTAGCTTCTCTGTTTAAGCTAGTTGGTGTAGTAGATTCACTGGGAAAGTATAACCTGAGACTGTGAGCACTTCTTGGAGACAAATTTACTTGTTCCAAAGCATGGAATTGGAGCTCTGAGGGGTATTCTCTAACGCAGCCTATCCGAGGTCCAGCTCCTGTGCTCCATTTGCAAGACAGATGCTTCCCTAATTGATACGAGTCTGCTCCTTTGACTGAATTGATTCTTTCAAGAACAGACTCTTCTGAGATGGTCGCTACTTGAGTCTCTTCAACGCCTTTACTGGACATGTTGGACCTGAGGCTGTTTGGAACTTTTTCTGATGCAAATGATTCTTCAACCGATTCATATCCATCCACTGGAGATTCTGGTGGTGAACTGCTATATTCTAAATCAACTGTTTGATTTTCACTCTTTAATCTTTCTATGAGATCTTCCTTGCTTGGTATTTGAAGAGTTGTTAATTTACTTCCAAAGCGGTGAAGTGGCCTTGACATTTGCAACTCCATTGCATTTGTTCTTGATGCTTTTGGGGAGTTGCTTATTGCTAAAGTTGAGTCTTGAACATTTTCCTCAATGTCCATGCCATGTTTTGCACCCAAGTCTTCATCAGAGGAGTTACTTCTCATATGTGCACTTTCTGCTCTCCTGAAAGGTTCTTCTTCTTCTTCCGAAGAATCTAGCTGTGTAACATTATTGAAAGGGAAATTTATCAGCATTTTGAAATTCTAAATGGGAAGAGAATACGAAAAATAGAATTCGGAATGAGCTTGCTTGCATACCTTAACATCACTAAGATCGACATTGTTTTCCTTTAGAAATAAGATGAAGTCTTGAAAGTTTTCTGGGGTTGGCCGATAATGTCCACTGTGAGGCCAGACAGCCTGTTAAAGTTAGTGAATGAATCATGGTTAATCTCATGTTGATATAAAAGAAGTAACTAAAACTTGAAATTGAATTAAATGACCAAAAACAAGTTAAGACAGTAATCATACCTTTAAGACACCTTTCTCCACAACTATCCTCCCAGCAGCTAATGTGGCTCCTCCAGCCAAAAAGCTGGAGTGCTGAAAGGATCCCTTTTTTTTCTTGCCAACATACAGTGTCCTGGTGGTGCTGAGGACAAAAATCCACTTTGTCTTGGGTTCTTCAGAGGTGTCAAGTAACTCCCCTGTTTCTTTATAGAAGAGTTTCCCATCTTCTACTGCAACTTCATAAGCTTTTCTTTCCATCTGCATAAAAAGTGAAGGAAAAAAACCATCAGTAACCATCTAAGCAACAAAGAATGCATTACCCAACTGAGTTTGAGATAAGGGGACGATGACATACTGGGCCAAGATATTTGATGCATTGCTGCTGAAGTTTTGATCGAGGACATTTTTCGATGAGATTGACCTCTTTTCCTTCTCCAATATCTAGCCTGCATTTTATGAATACAGAATAACTATTATAAATCAAGAACAGAAATTTCATATATAAAAATCTGCTCATGAGTGGAAAAATATTTCATATCAAGTAACTTACCAGTAGAAGAAAGGTTCTTTGCTTTGAGAATGCAGCCATTTCACATAATAGAAATGTAGATTGTGTCCATAACGATGTCTGGGATCAATCTGCTCAAGAAGAAAAGGAATCTCAAGTCAGTAAAACTTCACAAATATTGATGAGAAGAAATGAAATTATGTATTTTCATAAGAAAAAAAAAGGAAAGAATGAGATACTCACTGCCTCAAGCCAATGTTGTAGAGCAAGTTTCTGAGCTTTGCCATTCTTTGATAAACCTTTCCCTACCTGAAAAACATAAAGCAAAAGAATTATGAACACCTTGAAACTTTTGGACAAATATCGATCATGAAATCTTTATTGTCAAAATATTTTGACTGGAACATACCTTAGCCGCCCTTGTTCTTGCCCTTGACCAGCGAGAAATGGCAGTCTCATGTTTATCAAGATCAAAGAATGATATGGAACTGTGCTTGAGTTCTGCAAAGTCTAACAATTTCCACCTGAGTTTATATTAAAACAAGATTTGTCAGAAAGATCCAAATTAAACAATACTTTATATTCATTAAAAAACAGGTTCCTCCAAACAAGTACTTCCAATTTCCAAGGGGTAGTAAAGACTTACCAACTCTGCTCGATGAGAACTGCACAATCTGCTAGCTTTCTTCGAGTTCGAAAGCTTTTGTACACTTTCTGCAATTTTATAGCTGCCTCGTGCTTGGGGTTGATTGAATTTAGAACTGGAAATTGTGGCATATTTACCATCTCTCTGTTGTTTTCACAACCAGTAATTTCTTCAATCAGCATCTTTCCAGAATCAAGTGATTCCAACATTATGGGTTCAGAATCTTGGTTTTGGAAGTTGTCAAAAATTTGATCATCCTTAAAGCCAACTGATTTGACAATTGCAAATTCAAGTGCATTGTCGAAATCACAATAGGCAGCCAATGGGCATGAAAAATATACCCCCATGCAATTTCAAACTGATTTTGAACAGCCTATTACACCTGGATTCCTGTTTATATTAAGTAATAAATAATTTATTAGCAAGAAACACATCTTAAAAAACACTTCCAGGATACTCAATAAGAAAATCAAATTAGATTAATTCAGATGAGCTGTCAAATCACTTCAAACGATCAGAAAATCAAAAAAGCTGCATAGAAAGGCCGATTGAGCCATAAAACTAACCGAAAAAAAGAAAAGAAAAGCTGAGAATACATTTCATCCCAAAATCGTTTTCCACATAATAGAATCTGAACTGGTCAAAAAAAGAGATTGGCTTTATATATCCGTGTGTGTGTATATATATATATATATGTATATAAACACAGAATCCCTTTCAGAATTAGATGTTGAGTAAGAATCATTAAACTATCATAACTTTGCCAATTCTAAGCCACGGGTATCAGGTGTTCAATAAAATCCTTTTGAACTGTTTCACCAAATGGCATTTGCACGAATCCGATCATACCCATTCATTCACAGACAAATTGTCGAGCACAGAGAAGTGACATCATAAAACTCACCTCAAGAAACATCGAATACAAGAAGAAAAGGAAAAACCCCGCATGAGATTCATGAAGATATTATCAAAAACCAAGAAAAATTCACGGGTGCATAAGGCAGCAGTTTTCATAGAACAAAAAAAAATGCTTAAAGGAAATAATAGAAGGACAAGAGGATAAAGAATTTACCTTCAATATGCGAGCGAGAGAATGTGGGAAACCAAGAAAAACAGAGAGAAACGGTGGATGAAAAGAAAGAAAGTTGTCCAAATAAACTGGGATCAAGTGAATGAGAAGACTTTGAATGAATGTGATTTTTTTCGACCTTTTTCCTTTGATTAGCTTCGCAGGCTTTTCGAAAATTCCTGTGCTCTTTTCTTTGGAATACAAACGTTGTACGATGCCACTTCAGTATATATATAGGAGATGAGGTGAGAAGAAGAGTAGGGTCTCTAACTTAGCTGTCCTGGCCACGGGGGGGTGTGGGGGTGACCTGGGCGAGGTGGGGGATGGGGTTGTGCGTGAGACACAGACAGACAAAGACAGAGTAAAGTGTGTCACTGTGTGAGAGAGGATACAATTCAGATGGCACGTGGAATGGACTTTTGACGACTATGTAATTTACTTTAAAAAACAAGAAGCCGAGTATGTAATTACACACATCACTGCCTTCAGATTTTTTTTTTTTTTTTTTTGTCTCTCTGTCCCCAAGAAAGAAGAGAGAGTTAGCCGAGAATGTAAACCGTATAGACTTTTCTATATATGAAAAAATAATAATAATAAGGGGGGGAAAAACACGTAAATTTTAATAAAGAATACTTAATTGAAAAAGAATTTTTTTATTTTTCTTTTTTTAAAAAAAGTCAAGAAATTTTCCTCGTCTTCTAAGTTAAAGATTAGTTTTTTCTTTCTTTAAACACAGTTTGAAAATTTTCATTTTTTAACCTTCTACTTAGTTCTTTTTTTCTTTCCCTTTCTATTCTTTTTAACTTTTTTCGTTGTCCTCAATGCATTGTTTAATTTAATTTAAACATGTTATAGCTCATGGAATATAATGGTAATTGTCAAATGTTTCAAAGAAAATTATTATATAAAAAAAAAATACAAAGTTTATGAAAAGGTAAATAAATTTTTATATTTAAAAGCACTAAGAAGACACTTTTTCCATGAAGCAATCCAACCAAATCCTTGGTAATTTCTTGCTATACTAAAATTGATACTAGATTTTGTCCCTTTGAATTTCAGAACATTTAAATGGATGGTGTGACAAATGAAGAATCCAAAGATCTCGAGTTCGAATCCCTTCCAAAATAAGTTATAATTGTATACAAATATAAACCCTCTTAGTATTATTTAGTGTGGGATGAAAAGGGCAGATCTTGACAAAATATAATGGGTTGGAGTGAGAAGGAGATGAAGAAGATACTCATAATTTTGCATGCAACTTCTAGGAAAGAACTCAACAGTCTGCCCATTTGTAAATTAATGCAGTCCACAATTCTTCCTACTTATTTCAATCTGCGTGGAGTCAAATTTTGCTTTGCCTGAGGTTCACTTCTCCTCAGTCTTCTTATTATTGTTTAATTTTCTCTTTCTTCCTAACCAAATTTACCTGTTTTTGGATAATGCACATTGAAGCATTCAAGCTAAGAATTAATGCACAATTTTCCAATTACCTTGGATAACCAAATAAATAAATAAATATATATATATATATATATTTGTCCAACTTTTCATTTGACTACATCATCCCCAATTTGATAAATATTAAATTTATGTTTCATTGACAACAGTGTAAAAAATCCATTTTCAATCGGTGAAAATCATTATCAAAGTCGTTAATCGTGAAATTTAATAGTTTGGATCAACTGGCAATTAGGAAACTTTTAATGCCAATCTAAAATTCACGAGTTCAACTCTATGTTTGTAGGATCAATCAAACCTTTACCTGTCAATTAAAAGTTAAATTTTATAAACATGACAAAAACCAAGACTAAAGACTATCTCACCCATTTTAAGGGATTTGGGTCCAAAGATTCAGGATATGACAATTTCGGTCCATAAAAGTCCCATAATGTAGATTTTATTATTATTATTATTATTATTAAATTATTTTTAAAAAATGGTTAAATTTGGTAAAAATATGGATTCTGTTAACTTTCAATTAGATTTAAACATCTCTTGTTTATCAACTAGATAAATTAATTGTAATTCTAAAATATTTTTTAAAAAAGAAAAGAAACTTGGTTAATCTCATTCTGCCGGTACGTGCTTACGTAAGAGGCCATGTCATTCCTGTAAGGAAAAGGAAAGGGATCCTGGAGCAATCGCCACTGCTGAGGTAACAAAGAATGGACCGGAAATAGTTTTCTCAACTCCCAAGTAAAAGGCCACAACAGTTAGGTAGCTTGATGTCCAAGTCATTTCTCAAATTTTAACCAGAACGTTTCCTACTAAAAAACGAAACCAAGTCCATCGTTGAAAAATAATTAGTTTAATTGATTAGTTAAAATGGATTTTGATGATTTGACCCCATCATATAATAATTTGGATTTTAGTTGGTTTTGATGATGTATATGCTTATGCTTTGTCGGTTGGAGGTGTATTGGTGAAACATTTAAATTTGAGTATTATACACCCGTTCTTAATCCGAATGTCTTATTTTAATTGACATAAATTTTAAGAAAATTAATTGACGAATTCAATTTTATATTACTTAATAATATTAATTTATTAAAAAATTTTTAACTAATTTAAAAAATGAGACAGAAATGTTACTGTTGTTCTAAATTGAATAATTCTTAGAAAGGAATAGCTCAATCCTCATAAGTAATTGAAATTTCCATGCACTGTTGGTCTGTGACCCACCTGTTGACCATCAAAATTGGGAAGTGTTTGGGGAGCTATAGATGTGGATGGATCTAGAGAAAATTCAGAGGATGCATACAATACTCGTTAGTAAAATTCGGATTCTGAATCTCTAATCTTTTTTCTTACCATTCTACTTGTTCAAGTGTCAAGGGATTTATAT
>JAOXNR010000013.1:1828573-1850073 GCA_028571225.1 Parsonsia alboflavescens
ATTTGGATTTTAGTTCATCTAGACGTTGGGTAATTTCGGTTATCCATTGGATAACCGAATAAAAACCGAAACCGAACCAACTATAGGTAGGGTTGGTTTTGGATTTTCTCCTTTGGGAAAAAAAACAAAAAAAAAAACCGACTTTAAAAATCGAAATCGAACCGAAACCGATCCAAGCTCACCCCGACCTAAATGCAAGAGAAAAGCAATCTTTAGCAACAAGAGAAACAAAAAATATATATTATCCACATTATATTGAGCCCACTAGACCACATGATAAATAGATAATCATTAGAATAATTATCCAAATAAATTACCTATATATAAATATATATATATATATATATATATAACATTGATGAAATTCAAGAACTGAAATTAAAAAAATGTTGAATTTTTTTCTCTTTTTTTATTTGTTAAGATGTATAAAGATATATGTATATTATTTTCTTAGTAAAAATATAAATTTAAAAATGAATATTTAAATAATGGACGGAAGTAAAGAAAAAAGTAAAACGAAAGAAAAATAAAAATAGTGGGGTAAAAAAGAAAGTGAGAAAAATCAAAGAAGAAATTGAAAGAAACCAAAAAAAAAAAAAAAACTGTAGAGAATATAGGAAAGAACAAAAAAAGAAGGGAAAAGAAACAGTAATAAATAATAATAAAAAAAACTTGAGAATGAATTAAAAAGAAAAAATTGAATTGAAGAAAAAATAGCACAAAAATGGAAGAAACAAACGATTAAAAAGAATAAGTATAAAAATTGAAGTGTTTTTTTCTTTTAAAAGCTACTTTTCTAATTTTAAAAAAAATTAAATTAGTTAAATAAGTAATCATGATTATTCATATTTAAATCATTTATCAATATAATTTGAATATAAATTCATGAGATTTATTTATTATTTAACTTAAATGAGATATGATTACTCATTTTTACATCCCTAATGATAGACTCAATAATCTATAAAAACCATGGCTATAACATCTCATATCCATTAAAAAGTGTAAAAGGCTCTAAATACCTTTCAACTTTCAAAATATCTTATTTTTGTCCTTCAACTTTTAACAATTTGACTTTTATCCTCTTAACTAAAAAAACTTACTAAAAACTACATCCGTCCATTTTTGGCTTAACAAAAAGCCACCTCGTGCCTTCCACTTAAGAGTATTTTTGTCCTTTTCCTATTTTCAGAGGTTTTTTGCTTCCATAACATTATAGTTTGGGATCCATCGATCTACCTATTCATCGTCTGTCTTCCCTCGTCAGCCCACTCTACACCATTTTCAGCGAAGCTAAAATCTAGATCTCATCCTCGTCACACTATCTTTTTGCTTGCCCATAACCTCCGTTACAGATTTGACCAACTCTTTATTTTGTTGCTTTTCTATCGCATTGTTGCCTAGGCTCAATCTTCACTTCCTGCACGATCCCACCCTAAATTTGTCATCTGTTGTGCAGTGACATTCCATTAGACAGGAACTTAGTAGTTGGATACACACAAATATCTATAAGAATGGTACCTCTTCTCTTGTAGTAGGAGTTCTTTTCGACTTTATTCTCCGATTCTTTCTTACGAGTTGCTAGGTCTAGGCCTTACGATAGCTCCAGCTATCATCTGCTCCCCTTAGTCAATTCAAATATGCTAGTCACGAAATGTCTTTGTCTTTTTCCTGAAACTTAGAAGATGAGTGAAGGCAATCTTCTCCTTTGGAAAAAGATTACACTAAGTTGTTGATTCGTGAAGATTGGAAGTTTCGTGGATCTCTTATGCAGGTTTTTAATGGAACTCATAATTTCTATTTAGGTATAGAATCTTTAGAGATGTCCTTTTGGATTAACCTTCCTAATCTCCTCATGCATTTTTTTTTTTCCACAAAGACACTTTGAAAGTAATTGCACAACTATGTGGGTAAGCCACTTGGGTTGATGAACCCACTGCCCTCAAGACTAAGCTATGAGAATTTGTGTTGCAATTGATTCGCTTGCTGACTTGCTTCATGAAATCTGGATTGAACTAGTTACAAATACAAGTAAAGGTTTCTTTTAAGGGACAAAAGTACCCTTTAAGGATTGCAAGTGGAAGGTATGAGTTGGTTCTTCATCAAGACTTGACATCTAAAATGGATTGAAGAACAATTTTTAATACATTTTATTACTTTGAGCGCAAAAATCAAAATATTAAAAATTAAAGGGTAAAAAACAAATTTTTTGAAAATTGAGAAGTATCTTTAGCCTTCTCTTGTTATGAAAATTATCTTTATTTTAAAATGATTGTCTTTTAAATATTTTCATCCAAATTTAGATATTTATAATATTACGTGTTTTGAACGATTTTATTTCTTTTTATATTTATTAAAAGTTGAGATTAATAATAATATGATGGGTGAGGTTTAAAATTAGAATATGTAAATATAATAAATATTATTAAAAAAGATTAATAAATAAAGGCTACGACACCTAAAATTTTTGTGATTTCAAATGTGTAAGTGAAATAGAATACAATTATTTTGAAATAATTTTGTTTTAAGTGACGATGATTTTGAAACGATAGTTACAATCGTTTTAAAACAAAAATTGAACAATTAAACTTTATCTTTCAAAAGTATCGTGTTGGCCCTTTTTAAGGCCGACTCGCGGTTCCTTGCCCTAAAGTTTGCCATATTTGCTGTGGAGCTGGCGCCGCCATCCGTCCTGTCCTTCTAGGGTTTCTATTCATACCTTTCTCCTCACTGTTTTATATACGATACCAATTAGCTCGTCTACCATTAATTTTGGTTTCTTGTATCCCAATTTCTGTAGGTATTGGTATTGTGTACCAGCGAATCGAAGCAATCAATTCAGTAGGTGAGTGTTATTTCACGATTTTAGATGCTCGATGGTTCGAAAATTTGATCTTTTCGGCATCTTGTTTCTTTGAGGGCTTTATTGTAGTCTGTCTATGATTCTTGCTGTTTGATTTGATAGTTTCCTTAAGATTTCAGACCATCCGTGGCTCGAAAATTTTGATCCTTGTGCGCTGTGTGTGTGCTTTATCGTAGTCTATTCATGATTTTTTTTTTCTTTTTGGGTTTGATTTTGTTGATTTCTTCTCAATTAAGGTAATTTGAATCACACTTCTATTGAAATGTGATTTAGCTAGATTTACATCTTAGAGTGGTTATGTTTTTTGTAATTTGGTAATTTTCTGAGTTTTATGGTTGGACAAAATCGAGAAAGAAAAAAGGGGCATGTCTTTCTAGATTTCACTTGTATGCAAGGGTGCCTTAAAAAAAATTGTCTTTCTAAAGTGTTTTCCAGTCTTTTTGTTGGATCCTACAAACGAAGGAAAATAAATTTGTTCAGAAGAAATTGGAAAGAAAAGCAGATATATGTTTTTCTCCACTGTTAGGTGAATCTTTTAGAGAGTAAGGTCATGGAGTTATTTAATTTTAGTAAGGTGAAGTTTTACTTTGTCAAACTTTTTATTTTACAATTAGAGCAAATTATTTTTCTTTTGTTTTGAGTTTTTGTAAGGAACGAATGTATCTGGTTCTTCTTTTCCTTTTGTTATCATCTTGACTCCCAAGTCATTGTACAGGAGAATGATGTGATGATGATTGTTTTATGACTGGCCAATTTGATGGCATTTTGTCATGTATTAGCTCTAGTTGACCATTCTCTGTGGTGCAGAATATCTAATTTTTATCCCTTGTAACACAGCTTTGAAGTTTGAACATCATGACCCACTGTGTTAAGGTCCTTTTTTGTTAGGGGGTAAAAGGCTATTCATAGGATGATGCAGGGGTGTCAAGTATCCAGTTGTCTGTTGGATTTTGATGGTTTATCTTTTTCAGTGAAATTCGGTTGTTGTTTTAATGTAATGTTTTATTCAGAAATGCCCCTTTTTTAATGTGAACTAAATATGGTTCATGAGAATGAGGTGATGATGATTTAATTACATTGTGATAGCCGATCTGATGGCATCTTATCATGTATTAGCTCTAGCTGATCATTCTCAAATTTGTCCAATCTAACACAACACACATGCATTAAGAATGTGTTCGTGGTCCCCCCCTTGTAAAATAATGTATGGGTTTTACAGTTGTAGATTCATTCTGGTTAAATTATTCCTTAATTCAATGTTTTTTTGTCCTTTTTTCCATCACATGCAGTATGGAATGCTTAGGAAATATGTCTTATACATATAAATTTATGCAAAAGACATTACTGACCAGCAATGTTGATATTGCTATAGCTTTGTTAAAAATTCCAATACAATATAAATTCCAAAGGCTTTATTGTTTGGATGGTTACAGATTTTTTTTCTTGAGTATAATAACAATTTTGGGGGTTTGGTGCAATCGTTTTTCTGGTGTTTGACGTAGCTTTCTTGCTGAAAGTAAGAGATTCTCTGTTCTGGAAAACAAATAGTATGTTGATATCTTTTATTTTATTCATTTGTGTGTAACTTTGTTCAAATTACTCTTTGTTTTATATGCTTTCGATTAACCTTTTCTGTAATTCATTTTGTTTCTTATTGCTTGTATTTCATGGTTCAACAGATAAGAGTTGACAGTAAGATGAGAGGCAGGAGTTATAGTCCTTCACCGCCAAGAGGTTATGGCCGACGAAGAAGCCCCAGCCCAAGGGGCCGATATGGTGGTCGCAGCAGAGATGCTCCAACTAGTCTTTTGGTTCGCAATCTTCGGCATGATTGTAGGTAAGTTTGAAGTTACAGTTTGATTTTCCCTAACCCATATCCTTTTCGTGATTCTGATGTGCTACCTAGCTTCAAGTTCCAACTTGTTTGATCCAAAGTTCTTATCATTTTTGTTTTGGCTGTCTGATTGGATGTTTAACATTTTGTCATTTTGCATAATATTAAGCACAGTTGTGATGCATTTTTCACTTGGGGTGATTTGTTGTTCGAAGCTTTCATTGAATTTTTCTTTCCTTAAAGACAACAGAAAAAATGATGACTGTCTTACTTACGTGAAATCTGAAACTACTGATGGTGTTGTAAGTTGATAACTGATTCCTTAGATATATTCCTTTTATGTTTATGTGCTTGCGTTTTTGACCTTGTTTGAGTTATGCTGTCTTCTCTTTTTGCACCTTCTTGTTCTCATATGTCTATCTTGATATCATATGTGACAAAGTGTCACCCAGTGGATTGTTATCCGCAATGGTTGCTATTTAAATATCTTTTTATTGGATCTTTGTAGAGCTAACTAAGATAATATGGTTTCTAATGCCTTCTTGTTTCCTTTTTAGCAGACCAGAGGATCTTCGAAGACCATTTGGACAATTTGGCCCTATTAAGGATATCTATTTGCCAAGGGATTATTATACTGGGTGAGCTTGCGTGATGTTATGGTCTAATTTGATGAAACTTGTTAAATCATGTGATTCCTTATTTTAAGTTCCTGGTCTTATATATAATTTAGCTATACACTCTTAGCCTCAATTTAAGCTCAACTTTGGTTTTCCAAATTCGTAATAATTTTTCTTTCCTGTGTCTTTTTTGTTTGTTTATTATCTCAATTTGGGCTGCTTTATTAAATTTTTGGGATGTAGCAGTGAATTAAGAGTTTTGAAGACTTCAATCAAGTAGTAAGAGTTCTGTTGACACATTCAAGTAGTAAGAGTTCTGTTGACACAGTCAAGTAGTAAGAGTTCAAGATGTTGGGTTTGAATACAATGTGAAGATATCAAGATTTGAAGTATTGAAGAATTTCAAGTCATCTTAAACTGATACTCTCTTACAAGGTCAGCTGCCATGTGCTTGCTTATGCGCTTATCATGGCCTTCTGTGTTCTTGGGATTAATCTAGTTGCCTATTTTAAGATTGGACTTTTTAAAAATTTCTTAGTTTTGGATAGTTCAAGTCCTACAGCTACATTGTCTGGTGAAACTAACTCTAAAAGTTCAGTCTGTTATCTCTTCCACGGATTTTTTTAATACTTATATTTTCTTTCAAAATGATGCATGTTTGTTAATCATTTTGATAGCTGAATAGACAATATTGAATTTAGTAACTCAGACTGTAGTCTGCGCACTTGGAATTTATCTTTTGACTGTTGTCTAAAGGAGAGGGTGGTTTGGTTCTGGAATGACTTGTCATGGATAGCCCTTCCTCCTGCAGCTACATTGTCTGGTGAAACTAACTCTAAAAGTTCAGTCTGTTATCTCTTCCACAGATTTTTTAATACTTATATTTTCTTTCAAGATGATGCATGTTTGTTGATCATTTTGATGGCTGAATAGACAATATTGAATTTAGTAAGACTTCAGTTAGTGCACTTGGAATTTTACCTTTTGACTGTTGTCTGAAGGAGAGGGTGGTTTGGTTCTGGAATGACTAATCATGGATAGCCCTTCCTCCATTAAAACCAGTTGTCTCATTTTCTTTATGCGGTTTGTATTTTCATTCTTTCAGTGAACCACGTGGCTTTGGATTTGTCCAGTATGTAGATCCTGCTGATGCTGGTGAGGCTAAATATCAGATGGATGGTCAGGTCTTTCAGGGTAGGCAGTTGACGGTTGTTTTTGCTGAAGAGAATAGGAAGAAGCCTCAAGAAATGAGATCTAGAGAACGTGGAAGGTAAATTCTGCTTAAATACGTTAATTGTTTTGTTGCAGAAATAGTTTTATTTTCTTATCTTATCCTTTGTTTGAAACTGTTTGGTCTACCTGCTGGTGCTGTGTTGAGACATTTGCTGTGTTTTATTTTCTCAGTTTCCTCCATTGTGATTTGCATGGTGTTGCAAGGACAATGGCATGTTATTGTCTAGATCTCCTTGTTGACTTCACTTAACTAACACAGCAGTTTCCTTTCTCCTTTCCCTTTGAATTACATAATTCAGTAGGGGTCGTGTCTATGATCGAAGACGCTCCCCTGCACGTTATTCACGCTCTCCTCAGTATTCTCGTTCCCCGCCTCCCCGTTATGCAAGATCGCGGTCCCACAGCCGTGATTATTATTCTCCCCCTCCTAAGAGAAGACAATACTCGAGGTATGCTATTTCACAGCTTCACATCTTCAATTAATGCATCTTATCTGCCAAGTTATAGATCATGTGTTGATCATCTTATCTGTCAAGTTATAGATCATGTGTTGATCATGATGAGCTTTTAAACAAATATTAATTTGGGTATAGCTTTCGTAGATTGTGAATAACTTTACTCTTGTTTATATTCACATGTACTGGATAATTGGCAGATCTATATCACCTCAAGAGAAGAGGTACACCCGTGAGAGGTCATATTCACGATCTCCAGCAAGAGGACATTCTCCACCATATGATGGCCCGAGGAGTCGCAGCAGGACTCCAGTTCGGGGCCGGTCTCCACCCCCATACAAGGGGTCAAGGAGCCGCAGTCAGAGTCCGGTGGGTGAACGATCTCCAGCTAGGGGGCCAAGTCGAAGCCCAAGCCGTAGTAGAGGCAGGAGTGCTGAACCTAACGATTACTCAAGGGAACCAGATAGGAATGGTTCTCCATATCAGTAAAAACTGTTGGAAAGAGATACTTTAATATATGACAGTATTCTTCTTATCGGGCTGTAGCACTAGCATGTAGTATCTAACTGGATTCTGAAGTGTAATCATGGTTAACTCTTGTCTGAGATGCCTTTTGATTTGGTTTGATTGTGTTGGAGGTCAGAATTCCTCTCGTTATTGACCTTATCTTTGCAGGTTTGTTTTCTAATACCCATTTATGTATTGGTCACATTTAATTGTCTCTGTGGAGAAAAAGTTTTGCACGCTGGTTTGTTTTCTAATACCCATTTACGTATTGGTACCTTCTAATTGTCTCCTTGGAGAAAAAGTTTTGCAGGCTTTTTTAGATTCCACATTAATATATGTTTAAGTGGGGCCTGGATCTGGGAAAAAATCCGATCTAGTCTGACTTGATTTGACCCGTGAAGTTCCATCCTGATTTGCTATGTTATAATTTATATGCACTTCTAATATTTTTCAAACATTAATATCTTTTTCTTTGTTCTTTAAAATATTAGTAATATATATTATAACGTATACTTCTATCTTAATAAAAATAACTATTGTAAATAATAATATTAAACTAAATAATCAATAGCATATAACATGTTTTTTTGCCCACAAAAGAAATATATTATGTATTATAAATAAATGATAAATAACATACACATATTTATACAAATGATTTATTTTAATTACTTGTATTCATATTTAGCAAAGTAGGTCTTAAAAATATTGTTTATATGAATTTCTTAATATAATATAATATATCTTTTAATAGAATTTGACTATACATTTATTTATAGATATTCACTATATATATATTTGATTATTCTATACTATGCGATGTCACAAAAATAATATCGTTTTGGTCATTCAAAAAAAGGGGGGGGAGATAAAATGAAGTCGTTTTGGAAGCATAGCATACATAAAAAAAATATATATATATATATATATATATATATATATATATATATATTTATAGGAGTGTTATATACGGATTTGCTAATGACGTTCCAATCGTTACCATAACGAAATTGTTACTTTGCTTGTTTAGTTACATGAGTGCTGGAGCAACAATTCCGTTACGGTAACGGTTGGAGCGCGCTCACACACATATAGCATCCTTGTGTGACTTTTTTTAAAAAAAAAAATTTCAAAGTGAAACGATATCGTTTCACCTTGATTTTGGAAATAAATAAATAAATTCTTTGCAAAGTAGAGCAGCGCAAACGGTAAGAGAAGGTGAGAGCACAGCCAAGGAACGGTGCAGATCTGGGACATGCCAGAGGTGCGAGGAATGGTGCCAGTAGATCTAAGGCATGCCGGAGGTGCGAGGGGTGGGTTTTGCAAAGGGATGGTCTTGGGTTGTTGCAAAGGAACACCATTTCTGCTCTCCATGGCTAACATCATTTCCTTCTTCCTTCGCCTCCCCTCCGTAATAGATTTGGGATTTTTTTTTTCTTTTCAAAACCAAGGCAAAACGATGTCGTTTCATTCGGAAGTTTTCAAAAAAGAAAAAAGATAGTCGCACAGGGGTATTGTGTGCGATGACGCACACCACTACACTCCTCTATATATTCATATGTATATATATGTGTGATTTAAAGGATGGATAGGATATTACATATTATATATAATAACTTATTTTCATTATTTAAAAAATATACACATAAACATATTTGATTTAAATCACAAGGAACAAGAATAGATTCTTTTATATTATCCAAGTTTTGTACTTTTTAATAAATAAATAAATAAATATATATATATATACATAATTTACTAAAATAATTAATGTATATGTTGTTTAACTAATTAATTAAAAGAATATATTTCCACTTTATTAAAACTAGTAAGGTGATGTATATATGTCATGAATAAAAGACAATAATATATGCTTTAAACTCTAATATCACACAATAATCACTTTTATTTATACTTAAAGAAAGACTCTTTTAATCATTTAGTCAAATTTCTCAATGGAATAAATATATAGTGTAAATTTCTCAATGGAATGTAGATAGTTCTATCAAATAGCTTAAACTCCTTACACTAGTCTATTAACATAGTGTATAATATTATGAACAAAAATATAAATAATACATAAATATTAAATGGCTCGAGTACCAATTTAGCCATGAAATTTGTACCCCTTTTTCCAATTTAACTACTAAACTTCTAATTGAGTCAATTTAATTATTTTACTTTGCAAGAATGGTCAATTTGACCATTGAACTTGCAATTGAGTTAATTTAACCATTTTACTTTGTGGGAATTGTCAATTTGACTACTGAACTTCTAATTTAAGCTAAAAAAAAAATTGAAACTTTTTTTTTCTTGTTAATTTCACTATGAGTTGAAATTATGTTCACAATATTCCATCTATATCTCATTTTAACTTTTGTTATAATCTTTTTTTGAAAAAAAGAAGAAGTTTGATTCAACTTTTTTTTTTCTTAAAAATGTTATTTTTTAAATAAAATTTTAATTAATTTAAAAGTAAAACATTTTGTTCAACCTTTTAAAAAAATAAGAACATTAAATTTTGAACGAAATATAATATATATATTTTTTTATTCAAAATCAAAGTTGTACTTTTTAAATTTACATTAAAAAAAATTTTCAAAAATTTTTTCAGCTTAAATTAGAAAAATTAGAAGTTTAGTGGCCAAATTGACCATTCCCGCAAAGTAAAATGGTTGAATTGACTCAATTAGAAGTTTAGTGATCAAATTGACCATTTCAACAAAATAAAATGGTTAAATTAACTCAATTAGAAGTTCAATGGTTAAATTAGAAAAAAAAGGTAAAGTTTAGTGGCCAAATTGGTACTTAAGCCAATATTAAATACTAAATATAGATGATTTCAAGGATAAAACAAATTAATATTCTTATGTACAATATTAATTTGTTATTAACTTATTATACAAACCACTATCACTTTTGCAATTCATGTAATAATAAACAAAATTCTTTATTTAAATATTTGTATAAACATATGTTAATATGTAAATTAAGTAATGGATTAAACTTCGTATTTTATTTTGAAGAGTTGAACCAGAGCTTTTTATTTGAAATGGTTTATGATTTTAGGAATTATGTTATTTGACTTGAATATGTGTTATGTTATTTAATTTGAATGAGTGCGAGAACATATTTTTGAGAATATTGTAGTAGATTTTTTTTTTTTTAAATTACAATGAAAGCAGGTTAGAAAGGTACTCGAGGGTCAAACGGGACATCATAGATCAGGTTTTGGATCTCATTATTAAGACATATAGTAGGGTGGGTCAGAGTATTCCAGAACAGGGCAGGTTTGCATTTACTTATATATGGTCCGATCTACCCCATTGCCATTCCTATTCCAGAGAGCATGTAACCTTCAGAAATTAATAGGACAAAGGCAAATTCAATTGATCGATTGGGGGAGAATATAATTTTTGATTAAAGGTGACAAAAGTAGTATAATTTACTATTTACTCAGTTTTTAATGACTTGTCCTTTGTGGAATGGGTTTTATACTTGCTATTTTAAAAATAAATCTCTATTTTAGTTTTCATTAATCAACTTTATCCTAATATTTTTTTCAAAAAGTCACTTTATTGGTTCAATATTTTACAATCAATCTATTATACTAATATCAAAATTAAAAGTAATAATTCAGGTGAAAATTGTCTAAAAGTATGTAAAGTTGTAGTTATTTTAATTAATAAGTAATTTGAAACGAAAGGATTTTGATAAGGTTAGAAAACATTTGAATTTAATGAATTGTAATTACCTAGATTGGAAAAAACATTTATTTTGAAGAGTTGAACCAGAGCTTTTTATTTGAAATGGTTTATGATTTTAGGAATTATGTTATTTGACTTGAATATGTGTTATGTTATTTAATTTGAATGAGTGCGAGAACATATTTTTGAGAATATTGTAGTAGATTTTTTTTTTTTTAAATTACAATGAAAGCAGGTTAGAAAGGTACTCGAGGGTCAAACGGGACATCATAGATCAGGTTTTGGATCTCATTATTAAGACATATAGTAGGGTGGGTCAGAGTATTCCAGAACAGGGCAGGTTTGCATTTACTTATATATGGTCCGATCTACCCCATTGCCATTCCTATTCCAGAGAGCATGTAACCTTCAGAAATTAATAGGACAAAGGCAAATTCAATTGATCGATTGGGGGAGAATATAATTTTTGATTAAAGGTGACAAAAGTAGTATAATTTACTATTTACTCAGTTTTTAATGACTTGTCCTTTGTGGAATGGGTTTTATACTTGCTATTTTAAAAATAAATCTCTATTTTAGTTTTCATTAATCAACTTTATCCTAATATTTTTTTCAAAAAGTCACTTTATTGGTTCAATATTTTACAATCAATCTATTATACTAATATCAAAATTAAAAGTAATAATTCAGGTGAAAATTGTCTAAAAGTATGTAAAGTTGTAGTTATTTTAATTAATAAGTAATTTGAAACGAAAGGATTTTGATAAGGTTAGAAAACATTTGAATTTAATGAATTGTAATTACCTAGATCGGAAAAAACTTTTTTCGTGGTCAAAAATGGTTTGGGGACTTAAAAATTCAATAAAAAGCACAAGGACCTAAGATGAAAGATAAAAATTGTTTAAGGACCTAATATGACAGACATTAGAAAGTTTGAGAACTTAATTGTTAAGTTAAATAAAGTCACCCAACATGAAAATCAAATGATAAAAATGAGAATCTAACCCCCAAATGTAAAAATTTAAAACTTCCAAATAACAGTGTTCACAAAATACTTTTTAAATATTTTTTTTCCTTCTTAACTTAAAAGTTTGTCTTTTTTTTCTTTTTTCTCTTAAAACTCCCAAATTAGGCGTTAGTAGATAATTAAAGCATGTGGATATTAATTAATCTCTTATTTTGAAATTGAATGTTTCATATTGACTTGCACATATTTTTTAAAGTTTGACTTAGTTCATTTTAGCATTACAATTTCAATTTAGAAAATAAAACATTTAATTTTGAATGACCTAAAATGAAAATTGTAATATTCAATTTCATATGGAGGGAGTATAACATTTTTCTGAATATTTCATCGATGAAGAGTATGGTTAAACACTTGAACCCCGATTACCTCACCTGATCAGACCTTTATACACTAATAGTCTGACAAAATTTATTTTGATTCCCTCAATTTTTTTAATACCCTCCCATAAGTTATTTTAACTGACTTTTCTTATCACTAATTACAAATCTTTATTGTTAGTTATTTAAGTATTTAAAGGTATTTTTTCTATATTATTTCTCTACTAACATACTGATGACATGATATTTACATTTTATAAAGATTGATTAGATTCGATTTTTGAAGAAAAAAAATTACCTTAATTTTCTCAAAACCAATGACTAGTGATTTATTCTCATGAACGAGGAGTAGAATTAAGTAAAGAAAAGTATTTTTTTAAAATTTATTCTCTCTACACCATAGATTCGATTCCATTAATGTACACAACTCCCTGTAAGTGCAGAAGTATTCGAACGGGAGGCCATTTGGAAAGTAACCTCAGCTTATGCAGGAAACGAGGAAAACAACCCTAGTTGGACTCAACTATTACTGAAGACCCACAAATTCTTTATTCTCAGTTACAATCTTTTACAAACCTACAAAATTCATATGGGACGTTCCCACGAGGCCTATGACTTTTTAGTTTGTACCTTTTTCTAAATAATATTCCAGAAAAAAAAGAAAAGAACAAATCTTTTAGGAGGGAAAATCTCTAAAGTCTTGGATCCATTTGCTGTCATCCTTTCACTATTTTATTTTATTTTTTTACTTAAAGAATTTCTTTTGTATAAAAGAAAATTTTACTGAGTGTTGCCAAGGTAGCAAACCATGAGGCGACCATCTCTATGGGGCCAAATCCCAAAAAGAAAAAGGAAGAATCTTTTTGAAAGCAGAATGAATTTTTCCCTCTGTTTTCTTTTCTCTGTTTTTATCAAAAAGACAAAATAATATTACAGATTATGTCTGATTTCTGAATCTCTGGAGAACTTGAGATTAACTTTAGTGGTCTAGATGAAGCTGCCATTTCCTTCATAATAGTAGGTCTCTTAAGCTTCTTCTCGTACTTAAATGCTCTAACCCATGTTTTATTAATCTAGTTATATTTTTGTTTTCTAGACTTTTTGTATGTGTAATCTTTAACGTTTTTAATACCAAGTGTTGTACTGCATATGTGGGGTATTCTTGATTTTTCTACTATGTGGTCATGTATGGGGTAGTAGTGGGGCATGTCCTGAACCATAATTATTATGTATTGAATGAGAGGACTCCGTTTGAACTCCTGCTGTGCTGTTCTAGTTTCCTCTTGTGTGAACTGTAACACTCTCTCGGGTTTACTGTTTTGTTCTTACTGAGAGGCTTTTGGGAAGCTTTGTTTGGGTTCTAGATTAGATTCTATGTTGTGGGTTGTCAGTTTTTCTCCTAGGTGAGTGTGTCCTCTCGCATTACATGTGAGCTCTTCCCAGGCATTTTGAGGCTATTTGGGAGCTAATGATTTCTGGGCTGATTCAGCGAAGTTGAAGAAAAGGTACTTTCTTTTCTTGTCTTCTTGAAATTCTGCTTTTTGGAATATCTTATGATGTGGGTTTAGTTAATGGAAGCTCTATCTTGCTGATGGAGCTTTAACTTGAGATGGGTCTCTCTCTGTTCTTTCCTTTCTGGTGCTTTCATGTTCATACTAATATTTCAGAGTTTGAACATTGCTTGGGCAAGCCGAATTCTTCAGTTACTGCTCTCTTTTTCTATTAATACACGAAACACTTCATATGCATTCTTTCTTTGTTACTTGGCCTGAGCAACTGGTCCCTTGTGCTCCGCATTTCTTTGGCCATAAATTTGTATGCTTTAACTATCTGAGAGATTGTTAAGGTCTATCCACCATTTCCAGGCGCTCCTAGTTTCTTTCTAGGAGTGTGGCTCTCCATTTTCTGCTGTTTCGGTGGGGTTTAGGGTTTAGGGTCTTATCTTTTTCTTTTAATTAAAAAGAGAGCTGTATGCCCTTGTTTTGGCTGGTTCAACAGCTTACTATGTAGTTGGCGCTGCAATGGAAATGAGCAATTGGTTAGCTTTTATGCTTCAAACTCTTGAATATTTGTTGTAGGCAAAAGATTTGGGTTAGCAAGGAAAGGGATGAATTGTGATGTATGTTTGATATAGTCAAAGGGGACTAAAAAGGCTGTTTGGACTAGAGCACTTGTAGACGCTTAGAAGAATGAAAATGTCATTTTCTCAAAATGGTAAAATGTCACCAACTACTAATTGGATTTTTTTGGTAGGATTTTGTTTTTTTTTAAAATGGTTTCTGTAATGTTGTCGTGTGACTGTGTTGTAAGTAAATCAATTCTAAACTGTTTTCTTTTATGTCAGTAACCTTGTGTTCTGTTGACGAGCTGGGATTGATAATAACAGCATAAATAACAAAAGTCCACAAACTTAGTTGATTATGTTGAAAGCAAAACTTTGCATTTCTAAAGCTAGTTTTCTGGTTTTAAGGTTTTTTCACATCCATAAATTTTTCTTGCAGTTTGTATCTAGATCTGTTTATATACTGTAATTAAATGTGATAGTATTTATCTGTATGTGCAGATTGCTTACCACTTCAAGAAAAAGTTCTATAGCTAGCAATAAGATCGGCTGCATTTTACACACCAAAATATTAGGCATTAGAATTTTGTGTACATCATATGTGGGAAATATACATCGTGTAGAGTAAAGACATTTCTTTTTTCTGCTTAAAAAGTTCACTGAACATTGAATTTGCACATTATTTTTAATCTGTCCACTCTGGTAACCTGCTGGTCAATTTAACCACTAAACTTATAAATCCATTGGTTTTAATCACTCAACTAACTACTGTGTAACTACCCAATTTATCAATCAATAAATTTAACCACATAAATGATTACTTGAACCATATTTTAATGGGTTAAGTGTCAAAATGTGTAAAGTTAAATAGTTAAATTGTATGATTTGTGAGTAGAGTGGTTAAATTTCCTGGTTCTATGGTCATATTGAAGAAAAAATGTGCACGTTTACTGTTCTGTGTATTTGGTTACATAACTTTTTGCAATATGGTAAAGGTTACTTATTTATATGATGAGTTCAGAAGGAAAAGGGAAAACAAGTAGAGCATGCACATTAGCAGAAAGGAAATAAGAGACATTCAGACTGTTGAATACAAAAAGGAGCTGGGGAAGATTGATGAATTGGAGACTCAGGCTATAAAGATGACACATTTGATATTCATTCGGCTCAGATTTACAAAATCAGGACTGATATTTCTCTTCCTGTATACAGCTTGTTAGGGTTGGTTTCTCTATTTATTATTGTTTACATGATTTTGATCACTGCAGACTGCTCTTCTGATCAGTCTACAAGTGACGGAAACAACTTGGATTCTGAAATTTTCTCTCTATATCTGAATATTTGATCTTTGGCCTTCCTTTATGAATCTGAAACATCAAGCATGGTTACTTCTGTAATGGTGTTGATTATGTAATGCTTGTGTTATTCACTTCCCTAGATCATAAGTTTTCTTTTCTCCTTCTCTCCCATGGGACTACAAGTCAGCCCTTTCACACCATATGAAGTTGACGATGTGTTTAAATGTGACAGGTTTAGTTGAAAAAACCTTTTAACTGAAGGTTAAAGTCCTGTAGTCGTGGAACTGATGATGCTTAGGAAGTGGCTTGGGATCCTATTGGTATTGTGTGTGTGTCTCTGCATTGCAGCAGGTAAATAAATTATACTGGTATTCATGATTGCACATACAATAAAGGTTCCTGTTTTCTCTTTTGAAGAGTATAAGTATACTATGACAATTAAATATTTCTTTATGTCGGTAAGCATTATCACGGAGTAGCATCTTGCTAGATAAACCAACTCTACAGGTGTCAATGAGAATAGAGCATTAGAAAAACTAAGCCGCATTCTATTATTTTGGTGAAAATGGTATTTGGCATCCCTCTTAGGTGACATGTAGATCACAACAGACACATCTGTCAAAAGGCCACAATTCAGATGATGTCTTACATGTTGGTGCCTCTGACGGTTGAGGTACTGGTACATTACCTCTAGTCATCTGGGTATATTCAGGGTGCACTTCAGAGTCTGAAAGGACCTTGAGTATCTCATATTGAGGGAACCAATGCTCTTTCTATTGACAAAAAACTGAAATAATAATGCATTAAAGAGGCTACTCAGAAAATAAAAGAAATCCTAAATAGCTTTCAGCTTAATGTAGTTGGTCCTGTAATACAAGGGTAAGTCTTTGTCAAGATGAGACACATGCTTATTTGTAAGAGTACCAAGTGGGTATTAGCTACTAGAAGAGAATGGTGGTTTTCCATTTGGACTCTGTCCTGAATGCAATAGGAGATTTTTCAACCTTTATTCCAAGTACTGGTTTTTCTGTAGTCTTGCCTCTTCAGAGCCACTAATGATTTTACATTGTGGGGTGATTCACCCTGTATATGACTATAGCTTACAAATGTACTGTAAGAAATGTCTTATTGTTTCAATAGATTGAGGTTAGTTGAGCATCATCATCTCAGTGAACTTGTTCATTATCCTTGAACTTGTAGGGGCATTTGTTGGCGTTAACATTGGCACTGATATTTCGGATCTGCCATCAGCTACGGTTGTGGTTGCTATCCTTAAAGCTCATCAAATAACTCATGTCCGAATCTTTGATGCCGATGCTCATATGCTGACTGCTCTTGCTGATACTGGGATAGAAGTCATTGTTAGTGTAACAAATGAAGAGATATTGCGAATTGGTGAATCTCCTTCAGTGGCAGCAGCCTGGATTAATAAAAATGTTGCAGCTTATGTACCCTCTACCAATATTACAGCTATTGCTGTCGGTAGTGAAGTTCTAACTTCTATTCCCAATGCTGCTCCTATACTGGTTCCTGCCATGAATTATCTACATAAAGCCCTAGTTGCTTCAGACTTAAACTATCAAGTTAAAGTTTCAACTCCCCAATCAATGGATGTTATACCTAAGCCCTTTCCTCCTTCTACAGCAGCCTTCAATGCTACATGGAACTCCACAATTTACCAGATTCTTCAGTTTCTGAAAAACACCAATTCCTATTACATGTTGAATGCTTATCCTTACTATGGCTACATTAATAGCAATGGGATCTTTCCAATTGATTATGCTCTTTTTCAGCCTCTCTCTGCAGTCAAAGAAATTGTTGATCCAAACACCCTCTTACACTATACTAGCATGTTTGATGCCATGGTAGATGCTACCTACAACTCCGTTTCATCATTCAATTTTTCAGGGATCCCAATTGTTGTGACAGAGACTGGGTGGCCATGGTTTGGAGGTGCCAAGGAACCAGATGCGACTACACAGAATGCTGAAACTTTTAACAATAACTTGATTCGCCGTGTTTCAAATGATTCAGGTCCTCCCAGTCAGCCTGACATTCCAATAAATACATACATATATGAATTATTCAATGAGGATAAGAGGCCAGGTCCTGTATCAGAGAGGAATTGGGGTTTCTTTTTTACAAATGGTTCCAGTGTCTATAACATAAATTTAGGTGGTTCGGCTACTGCCAGTTTGAATTCTTCAGTTATTTTTTGTATTGCAAAACCAGATGCTGACACTAAGAAACTTCAAAATGGAATCAATTGGGCTTGTGGACCTGGGCAGGCTAACTGCACAGCAATTCAGGACGGGCAGCCTTGTTATTTTCCTGATACATTTCAGAATCATGCTTCTTATGCTTACAATGATTATTACCAGAGAATGAACAGCATGGGTGGAACCTGTGACTTTGATGGCACAGCTGTTACGACGACTCGTGATCCTAGTAAGTTTCCTTTAGCTTTTTCTCACTATCATGTTTGTTGTCCATGGTGTTTCCTGTGGAAGTGTCATGTTATTCTTACTCTCTCTAATTGACTTTTGGACCAAAGATGGAGAACTGTTAATATATTCAAATCCCTTCCATTGTTTCTGTGTTGAGCATCTTTATTGCATGGTGGTAGGTGTTCAATGGTAAGAAGTTTTGCAATAGGTTCGATGAACTACGCTGAACATACAAGATTGTTTAAGGCCCATGAAGTGTTCCTGAGTGTTGAAAGAACTGGAAAACTGATAAAATTATAGTGGCAACACTTTGTATTGGAATAATACTCCCATGAAGTGGTCAAAAATTACTAAGAATAGATTATAGAATAAACTGCCTCCTTTCATGCTAATTGTCCTATTTCTTTACTCCCAAAGAAGATGCCTCCAGCTATGAATCTCATTCTTGCATCTTGATGTTCCAGAATTATCCTCTTATTTCTATCTCTAGGCTCACGAACAATGCATTCAGATGCGTGTTGAAACAGGGTTTTATTGCATGCTCAAATTTAGTCTAATCTCTATGTTGTGTATTGCAGGTTATGGATCTTGCATATTTTCTGGAAGGTGAGAAGCCCAACTCTTAAGTAATTTACCTAGTAAAAAAAGACTTCACCACAAAAGGGAAAAGAGTTTAAAAGAAATAAGCATGAAAAAATGAAGTAGAGCTTCATCTTTCTTTTTCTTCCCTAATTTCCATCTCTGTCCTGAATGTGAGCTAACACTTCACATTGTTTTTGAAACAGTTCAAATACAAGCACTGGGCGTCTGTTTCCACCACCGGCTTTGGGTCCCGTAGGTCCATCTTCTCAAGGTTCAAGAGTTCAAATGGCTGCTATTAGCATTCTGTTGTCTGCATTTTTGTTTTCGGCCATGGCCGTGTTTAAGACATTGTAGCATTCAGGAAATAGGAATTGTACCTATTAGATGCCAATATTATTTGGTATGAAATTTATCATTTTTTTGCGTGATCGCAATGATTCAGTTTTTTCCTTCTTCTGGGGAAATCATGCTATCTTGTTAGGATCCTTCTGTAACTTCAAGGAAAATCAGGACACAAGGCATTTGCTCAGGAATAGAAAGCCCATTCATTGATAAATCTCCTCATTACTTCTTTCAAATGTGGATTGTTCAGACATTTGTTTTTGAGTAGGATGCGATCCATCAATACATCTACTCATACTTGTGGCCTTTACAGAGTTTCTAATACTAGAAATCAGGAAAAAAATGACATCCTAATCCTAAGAGATCCCACTTGAGTGCTTGAGCATGCGACGAAGTGAGCATTTGCAAGAATTTGCATCAATTGGGCTTAAGTTGCTTGAGTCAGGGGATCGTTCTCAAACATCACTACCATGGAGAAAACATTGGTTATCAATATCAACAAAAAATTATCCGCAATTCACTCCAAAGGAGCTCAATAGAGACATACATATGCATTATACAGAACAACAAGAACAAGCCAAATAAGCAAGAAAGCTGTCACGAGCAAGCAAAATAACCAGATGACACAACTTGGAAGAAGAGTGTTTAAATGAGTTACATAACAAAAAAAAGAAAAAAAACTTCTTGAATCTTACCATCATCTGGGTTTAACAACAAACGCTGAAATTCCTAGGCAAAATGGTAATAGCTAACAAACAACTCCCAACTTGGGCTAATCGAGCATTTCAACATGGGCAAAAAAGACAGTAGCCGCCAAGCTGTTTGGCTTGACAGTAACAGAGAATATGAGTACACGACGATGCCATAATGTATAGTTACTCTTCCATACGATTCTCTTCTGCTTGCAGTTGAGAAACTTTGATTTTTGGTAATGTGAGAGATGGATCTTTTTGGAGTGCAGATGGTGCCTTGATGAGATGAATGCTCTGATCAAGCTCCTTCCTTGCCTCTTTCTGCTCTTGTGCTTTCTTACCCTTCATTCTGTTCATTTCAACACCCCGGATGGTGAATAAAAAAGATAGTAAAAGAAACATTTATCGAAGAATTAAAAAAAAAAGGGTAATAAACACACCTATTAGCAATGTGTCTGTCCTGCCTATCAGCTCTAACTTTAGTAATCTTCTTAATGGCTTTGAGAGTGTTCTCTGTCAGATTCCTGTCATAACGCTCTGGTCTATTTCGTTTTCTCTCAAACTCAAATGTTGAATCCTACAAATTGTTTGAAACGTAGTAAGAAATGTACATATGGACATTTCAGATTCTGAACCAATAAAGGATTACACAAAAAGTAAAAGATAAGATGAATGGGGAGAGGAGTTTGGGCAAAAATAGTAGGAACATCATTTTGTTTACCTGTGTCATGTCCTTGCCATGCAAACGCCTGTAGGCTTTTGTCCATTTGACCTTGCGTGGATTCCTCTTCATCTTAAAGTTTTTGTGACATTTTGATCTACAGAATCTAAAGATCTACAAACGCACAAGCAAAAAAGCTTAAGCAGTGTTTGATGCAATGTCAAAAGAGGTAAGGAAACAATCTTAACAAATAAAGTGATCTTGGGATGTAGGACCAACCCTATTGCAAGTTTAATTTACCTATCATATCTAACTTGTGTCACTTCTTCAAGATAATCCCAAATTACAGTTAAAAAATGTGTGAAATTTCAGATAAGTTCTACAAGCAAATCTTGATTTGAAGATATTTGAGCCTAGATAACAAATTTAGCAGATTTCAAGAACTTTTAACTGGTTGCAAAAGGGATTGGATTCCTAGTCTCTGCAGAAAATAGACCATTGAGGTATGCTATACCACCATCCAGGAAAATGTTTACTTGATAGTGGAGAATAGTGGAATGCAAAAACTACCTTTGCATCATTTCTCACAAACTGTATGCCGTGTCCCGGGTATATGGTAGAGGAACAGAACCAGCACTTCTCCAACCTCATTGTGCTTTCTTGTTAAGTTACCTGATCCTGCAAAAAGAAGCAAATGGAACACCAGGTTTTAACTTAAAGTGCCATGTAAAATGCACAACATCATCCAATTGCAAATCAGATTTCCAGGGATTACAGATTCACTCTTTAAATTTTTCAGATGCACTCTTTAAATTTTTCAGATGCACTAGATGATTAAATGTTCATTCTTTGCAGG
>JAOXNR010000013.1:1865385-1903370 GCA_028571225.1 Parsonsia alboflavescens
TCTCGGGTGGAGGAAGTTGTTTGGATGTAGAAGGAAGCTGGGAGGCTGGTCTTGTCTTCATCATAACAAAGTGTTCCCGAGCATGGTGGGCGTCAATATGATATTGATGGTTGATCTCTGGATGGTTCGGGCTCATTCCTACCGTTCGGGCTCCCCTGCATTGAGTGAAATGACCATGGGGGAGAGAAATCTCCCCAATGGCTCGGGGATGCTAAAGTCAGTAGAGAGATGATGTGTGAATCTAGAGAGAGAAGCTGTAGAGTAAAAATGACATACCTTATAAATGAATTCTCTAGGAGTAATTTATAGTGGAGGGTCTTGCAGGGAAGGTAAGAGGTGAAGTGAAATCCTAATTCTGTTCTTATACTAAGTGGAAATAAATTAATATTATATATTGCAAGTTGGAATTATAATATTAATAAATATGAAATTGTATAGCATACAACAATAAAATTATAATTATTAATAAGCGAACTCCAAGATTCATCTAATTAAGCATAGTGGGTGAATTTGGACAAGACTAAAAACTCAAGGTTTAGAATCTTTTAATTCATTTTATTTTTGAATATATTAATAAAAATTTTGATATTTACTAATATATTAATAAAAATATTATGTTTGTCTTTTAATAATGTTTATAGATATATTTCATTAATTAAATCATAGAGAGACAAATTAAACTCTATGGGTACTTGATATTTTAAAATACATGTAAGTTTTTTATTAATGTATTAGACAGTATCACACAAAAATGTATTGGAAGATTTGAAGTCACAATTCAATTTTAAAAAAAATAAAAATTGAAAATTTTGTGAAAATGCGTTTGGTCAACTTTGGACCAACCTTGGTTTTCAAAAAAAGAGTCAAAACCGTCGAAAAATAGAAAACCATCTGGAGATGTTGGTGCATTTGGACAGGGCCAAATGCTGAGTTTTTAAAAAACAAAAATTGAGAAATCACTGAAATTCCATTTTTTCGAAGGTCAACTGATCTAAATTTTCAAAAATTGAACCCAATTAATTGAGAAATCACTGATTATTCCTGCCCAAATGCACCCAATAATCACCTACTTGGGAACCCCTTCATCTAAGTTTAGATAGAAGACGAAATAAAATTTCCATTTTTTAGAAGTGTATCAACCGTACATGATAAGACAATTAACCAAACACAATTAATTTACCCTAGCAACTTCATTAAATATAAGATAAATTTTCAAGTGGTTGAAAATGAACCTAAATTAATTTACCCATATTGAGAATTAAACTTGACAAATAAAATAGGGATAATGGCCAGTATAGTACCTGAACTAATGTCAAAGTAAATTTTAGTAACTAATGATTAATTTCTACCAATTGAGTACCCAAACAATTTACGAAAGGTACTTCTAGCCACTTTTGTACAAACATCCGGTCAAGTCGTCACGTACCAAGCACATGTCTCTAACAAGGGAGGCAAAATAGTCCATTCAAAATTTTTTTTCTTTCTTTTTCTGCCCGCTCTTCTTCCCGTTCCCCCTCTCTACTCCGGGCCATTCTCCCTCACCATCTCCGTTGCCATTCTACCCATTCAAGCTTGATGCTCCCATAGTCATCCACGACTATCCTCTGGTTCGCATTTGTAGCTTACGTGTCCTAGTCAGGTGCCCATGCTTATGCTCCCCATTTGCAGCATCAGCAGCAAAAACACTGACATCCCTCCTTTCTCAACCCAATATTATCATTAATAAAATAAAAGACCCTCTTCTTAGATTTTTGGGTAAACAGAAAAAGAACCATCCTTCAATCTTCATGTTACAAATACAAGAGCTGTTGCAGTATTTCACTTAAAATGCTTTACATCTACTTGTACAAAGCCGCAACTATTGTGTTCTCTCTGCATCTAAGTTCTAAATCTTGAAAACAATGAAATAAATCAAATTTCTCTTCAAGTTTTCATTTTTCAATAATCTATGTAAATAGGTAAAATCTACAAAATATCATAATTCGTCAGAGCAATGGATGCAATAATGGTTAATCAGCCTTGCAATGAGGATTTTAGGCTCCAGAATCAGAGTAGATGTTACATTGTTCCAAAAATGAATATTCGTTGACAACCCAAAATCCGATTTAGTAGTATTTCTTGTTCATCTCTTTCCCGATCTGTTCACACACTACCAATCTACCTCCTCGCCGCCACAACTGCACAAACACTGACATCCCTCCTTTCTCAACCCAAAACCTCATTAGCCTCTTTATCGATTCTCTATCGTTGGATCAGTGCACCCATCTCTCATTATGTTTCAGATCTGGTACATCCCCTCCCTAATGGTTTGACAATGAAGAGAATGAGAGAGGGAGTAGGGAAAAATAAACAAAATATCCTGGCAATGGAGATGGTTGGAGAGGGAACCAGTAACATCATCGGAGGCCATGAATCGGTAACATCACTAGTTAGTGAAGAGAATTTGGAAGAAGTGGAAAAAAAAAAAATTTTTTTTGAATGGACATTTTTGCCACCTTGTCGGATCCATGTGCCAGTCACATGATAACTTGGCTAAATTTTTGTGCCAAATTCGTTGAAAGTACATATTTGACAGCTCGTAAATTGTTTGGGTATTCAATTTGGCAGAAATTAATCATTAGTTACTAAAGTTTTGAACCTTAGTTCAGGTACTACCTTGCCCATTATCCCAATAAAATAAAAGGGGTGTATGGGGAAAGGGAAGTGATAAATGTCCAATTACACCTTCAAACCTTCAAATATGAATATCCACATCACATACTCCTTAAATTAGTTAAAAGATAAGTGTGTTTACCTTTAATTGACACATGTTTAAATACCCAGTGCCTATGTCTTTTCCCTACATTCTAGTTAGGGAATTAAATTCCTTGAATAAAGATGATAAATTACTAACTTCATATTTATTTTTGTTAGAAGTGCATTAACCGTGCATGATTGTGTCATTAGGAAAGATAAAGATAAATTTTTGAGTGATTGAAAATGTAACCAATTTAATTTAGCCTTATTTAGACTCATACTATAGAAATAAAATCCGAGAAGGCAAGGTTTTCAATTATGAATGTCTAATTGTCTCTTCAACACTTCTTAAGCCCTAGGAAAGATAAAGGATAAATTTTTTAGTTGAAAATGTAACCAAATTAATTTAGCCAAATTTAGATTCAAACTATAGAAATAAAATCGAGAAGACAAGGTTTTCAATTATGAATGTCCAATTGTCTCTTCAACACTTCTTAAGCCCAACCTGACTTATAAAAGTATACAAAAGTTACGGATAAGCAACAAGAACTGAACCTATGACCTTTGGAATGATAGATAAAGCTTTTGCCAACTCATTTAACTTAAATGATATGCATAATTTTTCATGCTAAGATATATAATAATATTTCACTCAAAAACATACTTATTCTAATTCTAAACATAAATATAATAATTCAATTCATTATTTTCATTATACATACACTTAGCATATAGTTTAAACCACAAAAAAAAAAGCCTTATTTTGAAGTAAATTTAATCTTATAACATACTCTACTTTTCCTTTTATTTTGAAATATCTTGAATTTTTAGTTTTAGTTTTCATATCTTCAAACTAATCCTATAAAATAATATATTTAAAAATTTAATAAAACATTGACATTTATTTGAATGCAAGTGGATGGAGAAATTGAATATATGATTTTATATATAAATTTAAAAAATATAAAAACATTTTCATATAAAAAAGGATAAAAATATGTATCCACCATTTAAATATTGTGAAAGCAAAAATCTCTACATTTAACTCTAAAAGATAAAATGAATGTGTCATCTTTTGGGAGTATTACATTATTGGTTTTTTTTTATTAAAAAAAGGTATATTACATTAATTCACCCAATAATATAGTTAAATGATATTTGAAAGAAATAATTTCATTAAAGCATAAATAGAATTAGTTTGAATAACAAAATATAATATATATATTATCAATTATTTAAATTATATACACATATATCTTTGTTTATAATATATATTACAAATTTTTTTTTTTGATAAAAGAACATATTACAATCTATTAATAAATGTTCTTTAACAACATTTACAAGAATCATTTAGGTAAAGACAAATAGAAGTATTTGAATAATAATATACTCTTGACTTTTAAATCATATTTATGTAAATTATCTTATGTTTCCAATTTAAATAATTTATTAGTCTTTGAGCAAGAGAGAGAAAAAGCCATATTACATGATATTAAAAACTTAGTTAAGTAATATTTATAATAACTACTTTACCAAACTAGAGGAATAATCTATAATAGTATGCCATTAATATTTTAAAAAATATATACCATATTTTCTTTATAAATTATAACATGTCATTAGCGTTTAAAAAATATGTGTATTAAATATCACTCATTAAACAATATAGAAGTAAAAGAATTTAAAAATACATATAAGAATTTAAACGATACATTACAAAAGTAATACATAAAATATGATATAGTATTTTATAGAACCACTATTTTATTCATTATTTATATAATTGAATGTTTTTTAATATATCTTTTTAAATTTTTCTACTATATATTAATTATATTTTATACTATTTTTTCAAAAATTTTTTATCTTTAATATATATAATATATTATGCATTTAAAATATATTAACTAACAGGGCTGTTTAGGATAGAACAAGACAGATCACGACTAATTAAGATAAGACAGAATGGACAGAGTAGGTCTTTAGGCACACTCAAGCACGACTTACCTATGACAAATCTTGAAAATTGAAATCCATAAATGTCCAATCCTTAAATAGATTTCATAAATAGGTCAGATAAAACACATTTCAAACTGATCAAGTCAAATCGGATATCCATGGTCAAGTCATTGCCATCCCCATTCCCAACAAATCATGCTTGGTTATGCTTTAGCTCATCATCCTACTACCTAACCAATTTTACTGCCATCATTATGGCAATCATAATGACATTGAAGTATCAAGTGATTTCTTGATATATATTCTCTCTGTATTTATATATTGTGGGAGGATTTTCATCTCTCTTTGTTTGTGCATTTGAATTGAGAGATAAAGAAATGGTCGGGAAGAGCATCATTGAAGTGGGACTGGGAGATCTGGTGAGAGCAGGTCTAGCACTTGAGGAGGCAAAAGGGTTCCACAAAGAACTCAGAGATTCAATAGCTAAGGTGAAAATTTTGGGTGATGATAGAGATGGGTTCTATTTTTTGGACCAGAAGGAGCTATGGCGTGAACTCACGAGTCGGAAATTGTTAAAATCGTGGTATCCGCATACTCTGCACCAACTTATTTACTATTCTGTATATCACGGTTATGACGAGTCTGTCAATGGCCCTCCACTCTACTGGTTTCCTTCCCTGTAAGAAATCCTCTACTTCTTGAATTATCTGTTTCTGATATATGTTCAGATGCCTACATTTGATGGGAATTTAAGATGCCATTTGAAGAAAAAAAACGTTTTGGGTTACAGAATGAATTGTCAAAAGATTGTGGTTTCAATCAATTTTGATCAAATTTGGAACTTCGGATGTTTCCCGTTGGTTATTGATCTTAATTAATCACGAATGTTGCATGCACCCTGCGAAATTGAACTAACTATTTAAGTTGGTTACCGGCTGCTGTGTTCGAGGAACAATTCTTGCTTGAATTTCAGGATTAATGTCAATATATTGTGGTTTTGCATTTAGACTTTTAAAGCTTACACTTGAGAGCGTATCTTGTTTTCATCTTTCAACATTTAGTGCTGATAACTGAGGTTGTTTCTTTTCAGTATCATCATCCTTGTAGTTGGGGATGTGCAACCTCTATGCAGAATAGATGCTCCCATTCCGTAAATCTACTGTTGGATCTCACTGCATCTTCATTTACATGAAACTACAGGGAAAAGAAGTTGCTATGTGGTTGTCATCTTGCTAATAATGAGCTGAAAAATGCTTTTTAAGAAACAGCAAGACTGGAGTTAAGAGATTTTATGACCTCTGAATTCTTATTAGATATTTTACCCCTGTAGTCATTGAATCAGACAATGGCTGGCTTCTGGTTTCCATGACAATTTACTGATGGTTAATTTCCACAGCCCATGAAGCAAACAAACCTGTTTATCTGTTTTCTCCAATGTCAACAGCCATACTTTGTAACAGGCCTGCCAAAGAGGCTAAAAAGTATGGCAGCTGAGAGATTATCCATGGTGAAAACCTTTAATTTTACTAAGGTAACCAGGAATATATTCCCTGCAAAGGTGGAGTCAACAACAGGTTACCTATGAGGCAAAACTCTTGCTTATTTCTTTCCAATTGGCTTTGTTTTTTCAAAAAGCAATCCTCTTCGACAGTCTCTACTAGGACATATAGTAGCTTTAGTTATGGTAAAATGAGGATAACAGATGTTCACACTTGCACAGACAACTATTGTTATTTCTTTGTTAATTATTGGCCTAATATAGGCTACACCGTTTACCATAAATTCAACTTAAGGAATTTGCAGATGCATTAAGTTGCACTTTCTTGATTGGACTTTTCATCTTGTTGAGAAAGAATAATATGAAAACTCAATGTGAATCTTATCTACTGAAAAGTATATTATGAAGAAAATGTTTACTTTCCACGTGTAATGGTAATGGGGACTTGGTGTGTGATAAAATCATTTTCAGAAAGATAGAAGTTTAGGTATGTGTTTCTGGCCTTTGCTTGTTTTGACTATTAAAACTCACCAGAAATTCCACATTAGAGATCTTGTTAATTAATCTGTTAAATTCTTCTTTCCTTCTGATCAATTCAATTCTATTGGCAGATACCAATCCAAATGTACAAACTTGGGAAGACTACTGGAAAGTCAAGGTCCTAAGCTTCTTGGAGCAGTATACAAGGATCCCATTACAAGTTTTAAGCAATTCCATAAATTCTCTGTTCAACATCCTGAGGCAAGTACCTTTTTTTTGTTTTTAATAAATTTATACTAATATTTGACATAAATTCAGCATCTTATTTTCCACTCAGTTCATCTCCTTCATATTTAATGCTTTTTCTTTCTGTTTTCAAGTTCTTTGCCCAAAACCTTCCTTCTAACTTGGCAATATCAACTATTCTTCTCCTTTTTTTTAGCTCTATTGGCCTATTATACTGGATGAGCTCTCAATTCACTTTTTTAAGCTCCCAGCATGTGTTCTTGACACCTCTGACAAGTCAAAGTGTGGAGGCACATGGTTCCCTGGTTCAGTTTTGAACATTGCTGAGTGCTGCTTGATGCCGAACAGACATCTTAAGAAGCAGGACAAAAGTGTTGCTATTGTTTGGAGAGACGAAGGCTATGATGATGTTGTCAAACAAATGACACTGAAAGAGCTGAGAGAACAAGTCATGTAATATTTTACATGGATATATCCTTTTTTTGTATTGCAGTATAGTTTAGCTGTGAAATTTTAGTGATAACAGAGGTATGTTGGCTTTTAGTTAATTCTATAAACACGGAATTTGGGTGTAACATAATTTTTGGTCTAATATGACTGGCTGGCCATCTTGGTTTTGCAAAATTTTTTAGCACAATACGTTGTACTGATTTGTTTCTGAGGCCTATAAACTAAACCTTCACAAAAACTTATGTTTCCTGATATGTATTGTTGTTACCACTACTATTTTGTTAATTGCTTTGCTTTTAAAATCCAATCATTGGCAGGTTAGTTGCCAATGCCCTAAATACACTATTCTCAAAGGGGGATGCAATAGCTATCGACATGCCAATGAGTGCTACTGCAGTTATTATTTATCTGGCAATTATACTTGCCGGATATGTTGCAGTGTCCATTGCAGACAGCTTTGCATCAAAGGAAATTGCGACTCGATTGCAAGTCTCTAAAGCAAAGGCAATCTTTACTCAGGTATTCACTTGTCTCCTATATTCACTTGTCTCCTATTTGTTTTCATTCAAAAAAATTTGTGGATGGAAAGGAGCAACCACTGGTTTGTTGAATTCATGATAAAAATTAAAGCAAGCTTTACATTGAGAAAAGGGAAAAAATACAATTAGGGAAGGATGGATATGCAACAAAGATATCATTCTCTTTTATATTTTACGTGCTTAATCTGTCATATTTGGAACAATTTCAGGATTTCATCATACGAGGAGGTCGAAGATTTCCTATATACAGGTAATAATTTCTTTTCAATTATTTTTCCTAACTAAAGTTCTGTGGTTGCTTTGACCAATTTATTGACAGTTACTACATGAATTTTTTTGAAGAAAAAAAAACCTATTTTATTCAGTCAGCTCATGCCCCATCTGTGATATTTGTTATGTGCATCAAGGCTATTGCTGTTACCAAACAATCCAGTTCTTGACATCAATGCTTCTTAATTCAACTCCACAACTATAAGGAAAGCTGCATCCTACATATTTATTTATCAAGTAGTTATGCATTTCCTTCTAGTTAATAATGCTGAATTAATGAATTCACTATTACCTATGCATCCTGAACAGCCCAAGTTTTTAGGGTCTGTACCCATTTAAGAAAAGTAGGTGAAAGTTTCACAATCTTCTCTAAAGTGGAGTAAAATGTTTTTTTGTATTATTGGCCAACCATTGCCTGGATTATTTTTTTCAATAACTGAAACTTAGCAAAGATATCATGACCAAGACTAGAAATTAGTAGTGCATGTTGGTATGCTTCAGCTCTTGGCTTATTCTTTGTTTGCACATTCTGTGGTGTTCTATATTTTGACTCCCTCCTAAAATTATGGTAATTGAATGTTGAGGATCTTTATTCATCATCTTTTTGTACCTTTATCTCCATCCAAATTCTTGATCATGTAATCTAAAGGCTATGGCATCTTGACATAACTTCAAAGCTTTACGAGATAACTCAATTTGTTTATCATAATTTCTTGATGTCTCCATGTAGTCGAGTGGTAGAAGCTGCTCCCTACAAAGCAATTGTAATACCTGCAGCTGGAAAGGAGTTAGGTGTTAAGTTAAGAAGCCAGGACCTATCATGGAGTGAGTTCCTTTCTACAGTCCGTGACCTTCCAAGGTATTTTTGCATGCTTTCAACTGAGATGTTCTGTATGTGTGTGTTTTTTCCTTCTTTATTTCATTTTAGTAAGAAGGATTTTGAAAAACCTTTGAATACCTACTATAGAATATAGATATTAATTTTGGCAAAAGTTTCTGTCTTGACAGGTCAAATTATTTTTCACCAGCTTATCAACCTATAGATTCTGTGACCAATATTCTGTTTTCATCAGGAACCACGGGTCAGAAAATTCTCTACTGTTACATTTATAATTCTATTGGTTCTCTCAGACCCTATGTTATTTTGTTTCAAAGATTCATATACATAAATATATATTTTTATATTTCTTGGTTCTTTAGGAGATCCAAAAGCTATACCATGGACACATCTTTCTCCAATTCGCTGTGCTGCTGATACATGGGCACATGTAAATGTTCAAGCAGGAGATGTTTTCTGCTGGCCTACAAATCTAGGATGGGTTATGGGTCCCATTTTGCTTTATTCATGCTTTCTGACTGGTGCAACCCTTGCTCTTTACCATGGATCCCCACTAGGCCGTGGTTTTGGGAAATTTGTTCAGGTGCTGCATTTTCTATACCATTTGAAGGGAATATGGTTTCTTATTATTTTTATCTTGGCCAGACAAAACTAAACTGGATTTCAGTAAATTACATGATGGTGGTGGCATCGTGATGCTTCTCCACCAACTAAGTTACAGTAGTCTTCCAGACAAGAGTTTACTAAGATTTCAATGAGTTTCATTATAATAGTCGCATTCAAGCCCTCTGATACTTCTGTTAATAATTCTTGGATCGATCATTTACAGGATGCTGGAGTAAAAATTTTGGGCACGGTTCCAAGCTTGGTAAAGATGTGGAAGAGTACAGGGTGTATGGATGGCCTAAATTGGACAAAGATAAAGTAGTCTTTAATTTGAGAATTCAATGTTGAAAACTGCACCTCCTAGTATTTGCTATTCATGATTGAAAATGGCTTTCCCACAGGGTGTTTGCTTCCACTGGAGAAGCATCAAATGTTGATGATGACCTTTGGCTCTCTTCCAAGTCTTACTACAATCCCATCATTGAATGCTGTGGAGGCACCGAACTTGCATCGACTTACATCCAAGGAAATCTTTTGCAACCACAAGCCTTTGGTGCATTTAGTTCTTCATCAGTGTGCATGGGCATTGTCATTCTCAATGAAGATGGGCTTCCTTATGTAAGAACTTTATCTGCCATCTTCCCGATTGACTTTTTATCTAATACGATAGTATACAAAAATATTTCAGTGCATTTCCAAAATTATTTCTTGAGAGGCTGCAGTCTTTTTCATCTTTTTGAGCACTGTTGTGTAATACTTGGGTAGATTGCATATCAAATACCTGCTAGAGCATGATGTTGCTCTGTTATTTAATTGGAAGAAAGGTACAGTTTGTATCCTGAACGTACTCAACTCATTGCTTATGTGGATTTTCAACAATGCAACAGCCCGATGATGAAGTCTGTGTTGGTGAAGTGGGATTATTTCCACTTCTTATGGGAGCAACTGATAGACTGCTAAATGCTGACCATGAGAAGGTGTATTTTGAGGGAATGCCAAAATATAAAGGCATGGTATGTAGTTCTCTAAATTTTTCAAACTTCCTTCCTATCTAAGCTTATCTTTATATGCATGTTTAACTGTGAACAAAAAAAATTCTGGAGATCAGTTAGAAACATTTAAAAGTTATGGTTTTCTTTAATTTGGTTTATTCATTTTAAGTGCTTTATAAAATCTTCATGCTACCTTACCATTCCTCAGTCTTTCCAGCACTCCAGCTATCATCTTTGAACAAGGATCCCATTGTGTCTTGACTTCATTGCGATGGACTAATTCATTATTTGAATGTCAGCATTTGAGTTTCCAAATAAAAAGAGTGCAGTGATTGAACTATAGTTTAGGAATAGATGAATTTCAACAACAGGTGGTTGCATGTTTTTGGCTGGATTGCAAATCATATTGTATGGTGGTTATTAGCATGATCACATCCTAGTTTCAGGAAATGAATGTCAAGCATCATTGAATAGGAGCCTAGAGAACTAATTCCTTATACTGAATACCCCTCAAATGGTTTGATGACAAAGTTTGAAGAACTATAACATTCAATTACAAGATTGTTTCTTTGAATTACACGTGTTAACTCTTTAAGATCCAACCTTTTATAATACCAATTCTAAGCGATAGAAATGACATTGAATCTGTTAAAAGATTCCATGAGAGTAACTTAGATCAAACATGCAAATCAACAACCTTTATTACTCAAATCATTTATCATAAATTTGCGGCTGCTACAGCTATTTCTTGTGCTTTTTCCTTCCTTTATGATTAAGGCCTTCATTAATCTTAATACCAACGATGGAAAGATAAGTACTACAAAATTTTGAAATTAAAGTTAGAATTGAGTGACGTTGCAGTCTGTTCAGCTATAGACCAGATATCTTGGGTCACCAATTTCTTTCTGAAAAACTGCTCTATGCACAATCTTAGAGTGGCTACTTCTTGTCTTTCATGTGATGATCCCCAGCAACTAAGGAGACATGGAGATATTCTCAAAAGAACTGTTGGGGGCTTTTTATTTGCACAAGGGCGGGCAGATGACACTATGAACCTGGGTGGCATAAAGGTACATCTCTCTCTGTCCTTTCTTTAAGATTGCTTCTCTCAGACACCATTTATGAGTCTGGCCTGGTTATCAATTTTATTTTCGAGTTTCAAACTTTCAACTATAGAACCCTCATTTCAAGACACTTCTTACCAATGTGTGTTCGGTTGGATTATGATGCAAAGCTTGTAGATTTAGCATTATTACACAGCAATGAACTTGTTACTATATCAATATTTCCTTTCTCCTTTACTTTCTTTTCCCCAGACAAGTTCAGTTGAAATTGAGCGTGTATGCAATGGGGCTGATGACAGCATCCTGGAAACTGCCGCAGTCAGCACTGCACCGCCAAAAGGTGGCCCTGAGCTGTTAACTATATTTGTTGTTCTGAAGGAAGGATTTAACTCCCAGCCAGATATGCTGAAGATGAAATTGTCAAGAGCCATCCAGATCAACCTCAACCCTCTATTTAAGGTTCAATCCTTTCCCTTTGATGATGTTCATCTTAACATGTTTTCCTTTTCTGAGGGCTATCTGGGATTCTAAAACATGCAAATCACAAATAACAAAGCATCACAGGATCTATAGATGCACAAGTTTATCAATTATTTCAGATTCTGTTATTTGCACTTCATTTCCATTTTCCATCTTTTTTAATATCTGTATTTTTGTCAATTCTTTTGTTTTTTCTTTCCTGTAAAGGCTTCTGTAGTTTTTCTTTTTCCTTGTCAAGGGAACCAATCTCTGGAATTAACTTGGATTTCCAAAATTATTATGGCTAAAGTTTGAACTAATTAATAGGTAAGCATTGTGAAGATTGTAAGGGAGTTTCCTCGGACGGCATCAAATAAGTTATTGAGAAGGGTACTGAGGGATCAGCTGAAGCAGGAGCTCCAGATGCAGAGTAAGATGTAATCATATAAGTTTGGATTCAGTTTTCGACTAAAAATTTTGGTTCAGTTCTTGTAAATATGTATTTACATTGAGTTTTATCATTTTAGCTTTAAAAAAAAAACCTAGCTAATTCCAAATCTATTACCCTAATAATCGGTGTTGCATTGCACAGGCAGAAAACTTAATTATTGATTAAATTTAGTGTAAAAAATTTTTAAGAAATATTTGTGAATAATAAAGTGTAGAATTTTAGGAGAAAACTATTTTGAATTTTCCTCCCGAAATCACAAGAGGTGTCTAGCCTTTTATAGCTGCTAGTCCAGCTAATTATTTGTGCCAATTACCAAAGCAATAAACCCGATATACTAGCCCCAAATCTGGTTAGTATCTTCTGGTTGATACACAAGATAATGACACCCTAAAATATTCCTAAAAGGTAACAAACAAATCTCTAAAAGATAACGAACAAAATCCTAACTGATTGATTCTCTACGCTCCCCCTCAAACTGGGTTATGAAGTTGCACCTTAGAGTCTCGAAACTATTTTTGGGTAAACCCTTGGTCAGTATATCCGTTGTTTGATGGTTGGTTGGAACATACAGGAGCTTCAATATTCCTTCATCGAGTTTTTCTTTAATGAAATGTCAATCAATTTCCACATGTTTTGTTCTATCATGATGAATAGGGTTCTTGGCAATCTCAATAGCAGCTTTGTTGACACATAATAATGACATAGGATTGGTATTAGTGAATCCTACTTCATTTAAGACTCTTCTCAGCCACATGCCTTCACATATTCCTTGACACATTGCTCTGAACTCTGCTTCAGAGCTGCTTCTAGCAACAACGGGTTGCTTTTTACTTCTCCAAGTAACCATGTTACCCCACACGAAGGTACAATACCCTACTGTTGACCTTCAGTTCGTGAGAGATCCTGCCTAATCTACATCTGTGAAAGTCTCCACGTTTCTCTTCTCTGATTTCTTAAAGTAAAGTCCTCTTCCAGGACTTCTCTTCAAGTACTATAAGATTCGAAAAATTGCCTGTAGATGTTTCTTTGTAGGTTGGTTCACATATCTACTAACCATACTCACTACAAAACTAATGTCTGGCCGAGTATGTGAGAGATAGATTAGTTTGCCAACTAATCTTTGATACTTTCCTTTGTCCGTTAATGGTCCTTCTTCCATCTCGATTTTATTGGAAGAATCCATTGGGATGTCAACTGGTTTGCACCCAAGCATACTGGTTTAATTTAAAAGATCAAGAGTACACTTGCGTTGGGAAATTGTAAAATCCCTTTCTGTGACCGAGCTACCTCCATACCTAGGAAGTATTTGAATTGACCTAGGTCTTTAACCTCGAATTCTTGTGCCAATATAAACTTCATTTTTTCAATCTCCTCGAGATTGTCACTGGTTAGGATTATATCATCGATGTATATGATCATTATTGCTCTTCTACCTTCAGCTGACTTCTTAACGAACATTGTATGATCTGTTTGACATTGAGTGAAATTCAGCTTCCTAAAGACACTTGTTAACCTCTCGAAACAAGCACGGGGTGATTTCTTTAGGCCGTATATGGATTTTTTCAGTTTGCACACCTTGTTGAAGCTCTCTTTAGAGTCAATTCCCGACGGGACCTCCATAAATACTTTTAATTCCAATTCCCCATTTAAGAACGCATTCTTTATGTCTAATTGCTGTAGGGGCCAATCCAAGTTAGTTGCGAAGGAGAGCAACACTCAAATAAAGTTTAGCTTGGCCACTAGAGTGAATGTTTCTTCGTAGTCTATACCATATAATTGTGTGAATGCCTTAGCGACCAAATTTGCCTTGAAACGAACAACGCCAACACTACTATCAGCGTTGTGCTTAATTGTAAAGATCCACTTACATCCCACCAATTTCTTCCCACCTGACAATTCTACATATTCCCAAGTCTTATTCTTTTCGAGTGCATGAATTTCCTCAAGAACGGCTCTCTTCCACTCGGATTGAGCAAGTGCCTCCTGAATATTCTTGGAATTTGAATGTCACTCAACGTTGAAATAAATGCCTTGTATTTCGAAGACAACTTTTCGTAAGATACAAAATTGTTGATAGAATGTGAACTGCATTGTCTCTTCCCCTTCCTAAGAGCAATAGGTTGATCAAGATCATCAAGTACAGTAGATTTTTCTGAGTTCACTGGAGCATTACCTTCCTCAACTGTGAGTTTTGAACTCGGATCCGTCTCTTGGGCTGGCCTTGATGTGGTACGGGTCTCCAACTCCTTTTGAGTTTTCCTCCTAGAGTAGACAATTACTTCTTTATCTTTTTCTTGTGTAGCATCTTGAATAAGTAGACACAAAAGATTTTCAGATGTTGGAATAGGTAATCAAGGAAGATAAGCAAAAGTATCCCAAAAATAATATTCCTCATGACTCTCCCACTAAATGGTATTTTTGGAGTGAAAGGGCTAGTGCTCAAAGAAGGTAACATCCATGATGGTATAAAAAAGATTTGTTTGTGGACAATAACATTTATATCCACTTTGATTTGGAGCATATCCTAGAAACACATATTTGAGGGACTTAGGATCAAGTTTACTGTGGTGTTGTTGATTTATATGAACAAATGCTGTGCAGCCAAAGATATTGAGTGAGATATGTGAGGCAAAACGAATATGTGGGTAGTTATGAAGTAGCTTCTGAAATGGTGTTTGGAAGTCTAAAACATGGGAAGGCATCCAATTGTTGAGATAAGTGGCTATTAACACTGCTTCTCCCTAAAAATGTTTAGGAACATGGGTGGTTAACATAAGAGAACGGGCAACTTCCAGAAGGTGCCTATTTTTCCTCTCTGCCACTCCATTTTGTTGTGGAGGATCTATATAAGAGATAATATGTATGATATCATGGCTATTTAGATATGACCCAAGCTGTGAGTGAAAGTATTCTCTCCCATTATCTGTTTTGAGAACTTGGATTTTCGTGCTGAATTGGGCTTGAATCATTAGGTTGAAGGTTTGAAATATCCAGCTAATGTCTGATTTTTCTTTCATCAGAAAAAGCCAAGTGAGTCTTGTGTGATCATCAATAAAGTTAACAAACCACCGAGAACCAGAGATATTATTGACACGAGAAGGTACTCAAATATTGCTATGAATCATGTTAAATGGATGAAAAGACTTATAAGTTTGCAAAGGGTATGAACTGCAAGTGTGTATGGATAACTGACACACTTCACACTGAAGGTTAATTGAATCTTTATTGAACAAAGAAGGTAGCAAACTTTTTAAGTACGAGAAATTTGGATGACCTAACCTATAGTGCCACAATCTAACGTCATTCTTTTCCTTAGCACTAGATGCTACACATGAAATCTTTAGGTTTTTCCATTCTAAGGCATCCATCTCAGCACTACCATTCGTCTTCCCCAAGTCCAAAACCTAAAATTCACACGAGTGGGGCAAAAATTTAGCAATGCAGCCTAAATCTTTCGTTAACTCGCTGATAGAGAGAAGATTATAGCTGAGTTTGGGAATAAATAATTCTAAATTTAGAGTGATATCTTTTGAAATAACCATTGTTCTAATACCAGCCACTTTTGAGCAAGAACCATCAGTAATTCTAACACTACCGTTGTTTTGACATGGATTGTACTCGTTGAACACTATGATATCTCCGGTCATGTGGTCGGATGCTCCCGAGTCTACAACCCAAGAGGTGATTTTCTCCTATTTAGCGCTAAAGACATTTAGAGAATTACCTCGTTAAGCTATCGTTGTGCTTAACTTCTTCTGGACGTGTGACCTTTTGAACTGATTCTTACAGTAACTTTTTCAACATCTCTAGTTGCTCATTGTTAAAGGGAATCCATCGCAGTGTTTGTTTTAGTTTGGACTATGTTGCTTCTACTCTCTCGATCTTGAACAAAACGTGAGGCTAATGGCTTCCAATCATCTGGCCTAAAGTTTCCAGCATGTGTCTTTTGTGTGACCTATCCATTTGCAATGATCGCACCATGGATGGCCACCCCTTCGCTAGTTGTTGTTTGACTGAGTGCCTCGACCCCAGGATGGTTAAGATCCTCAGCCTATTAATGTAGAATTTTCTGGATTGGCCTGGTGGTGTGAAGAACCAAGCATCACCTTTCATCGAGTCTCTTTTTTGCTAACTTCTGCAAAAACTTCTCATACATTGGGTAGGGACTTTATGCTTAGAATTCGTCCACTTACCTTATCAAGCTAAAATTTGTAGATGCATTCTCAATCTTGGATCTATTTGTATCGCTTGCTATAACTCCACATCATATCTTCCAGCATGTCAAGTTGCTACCAACGACGTATGAGTGGGTTAAAATAATCAGTAACAGAAGATTCCCCTTGCCTTAGATCATGAAGAATGCCTTTATTCTCGAAGATGGCTGAGCTGTTATCTTTATTTGAATAAGTTTCATGAACAACATCCCAAATCTCCTTCATTGTCTTGTAGTATATGAAATTCTCCCCTGTTTCATTCGTCATTGAATTCAGCAACCAGGACATCACCATGTTGTTCTCCACCTTTCATGTTTGATAGTTTGGATTCGTCTCCACTAGTTGTGCAGCAGCTCCAATTAGGTAATCTTCTTTACCTTTTCCGCAAACGAAAATCATGACAAAATGGAACTATTGGTTAAAGTTGTGATCGATAAGTTTATGACTAGTGATGAGAAGGGTGTTCCACTTTTGGAGACATTGATTGGTTGGGTAATCAAAGAAGAGTTTTGATTACTCGCAGGAGAAGGGTTCGGAGCTTGAGGAGGATTTCTGGTTTCACTCTTGACCTCGCTTGCCATACCTCTAGGGTATTTTGTCATGATGGAACACTTTGTGGTGTCGTGGAAAAGAATGGCCTAGATTTGACTTTGATACCATGTAGAATTTTAGAAGAACACTATTCTAAATTTTCCTCCCGAATCAATTACCCAATCACAAGAGGCATCTAGCCTTTTATAGCTAGCTACTAGTCCAGCTAATTATTTGCGCTAATTACCAAAGTGATAAACCCGATATACTAGCCACAAATCTTGTTAGTATCTTGTAGTTGATACACAAAAGATGATGAAACCCTAAAATATCCCTAAAAGGTAGCAAACAATCTCTAAAAGATAAACAAAATCCTAAATATTTGGAAAAAAAATAACCGATTGATTCTCAACATAAAGATACTTATATAATTTATTATTTACAATTTGCCTTCGAAAAATCCTTTAATTAAATCAATCTAAATGAATTATTAATTTTAGAAAACTTAAAAAAAAGAAAGAAAAAAATAACTGAACCTGAAAACATAATTTTCAGAAGTAAAAACTTAAGCATTTGCTCAACCACCTACAGAAAGGTTATGGAACAATTACATAAAAAAAGTTTTCTAGTAAGGTCCAGTGCATAAAGGACAAATTTTAGATAAAAAAAAAATCCAAAAAAATCGATGTGTCAAAATATTTATAATCAAGATTCAAATATCTTTTATAAAATTAAAGAGAGGAAAAAAAAAGGGAGGGCGGGATAATAGAGGAAATTTATACCAAAAAATATCCAAAAAAAATCGATGCTGGCCTTTTTCTCCATAAAAGAAAACTAGCCCGTGCCGGACCACCTTCTCTCTTTGAACCGGACCGCATGTGACCAGGCAAGCCTTCGGCCCGACCTGGTTGGCATTGCTATCTACAAACTAAAACTGAGTTAATTTTATTATTATTTTTTAAAAATATTCAAATAAAGGATTAACAATTCCATTATGTTGAAAAATTGACATTAAAATTAAAAGAAGTGAATGGGAAAATTATTTTTCAATGTATCACTCCTTTATTATCTCAATTAGATAATCATGGAAAATATAAAAGTTCCATTGAGAATTTAAATGGTTATTTGAAAATTCCAAATAAATTTCTTGAGAATTTAAATGATTGTACGAGAATTCTAGATGAGAAAATTATTTTTCAATGTATCACCCCTTCATTATCTCAATTAGATAATCATGGAAAATATAAAAGTTTCATTGAGAATTTATATGGTTATTTGAAAATTCTAAATAAATTTCTTGAGAATTTAAATGATTGTACGAAAATTCTAAATGATCTTGTTGAAATTCTAAAAGGTTACTTAGAAATACTAAGTAATATAATACTTATATTCTAATCCTCTACTTCTTAGTCTATAAATAGCACCTTCCTATTCAGTTATAAAGAGACAAGAAAATCAATAGAATTTTTTCTCTTCCTCCGTTGCATAAAAATATTTTGATAGTTCTTCAATTAATTTGTATAAGTTCGTTGAGTGAAGAATCTTATACTAACTTTTTTATCTTGTCCATTGTATCTTGGGACACAAACGTTCATTTCAACCTCAAACACACATATCGAAAGGGGCGAATCTATTTTAAAGATATTGTGTTAAATACAATTGTGCCTTGGATAATTATTTCTTATCCTTTTACTTTATTGTTTTGCCTATTAAATACATTTCTTATATTATTTATAATACGTTCGCGAACGGCTAAACTACATAATCATCATCCCTTACTTCCCCTTTGCCTTTCATACAAAATAATCATTCTATTATCCTCTATTACATTTTAAACCAATCAAGCATCACCAAAGAAGGTAAAAGTAATAGTGAAAATAAAATAAAAAATATTAATAAATTTGTAAAAATACTTATAAAGTCTATTTATTCGATTTTTGTTCTTTGTTCTTGATACTTTATTTTTCAAATAAATTTTTAACTTTGAAGTGTTAAAAGATAGTACCAAAGTATCAAATTCCTTAAGAAATTTCGAATAAAACTTCTATATATTCTGTACATTTTTGGATAAAAATTTTGGAACGTTAACTGTCCAAAATTATTATCCATGAGTATTCCACTTATTTTAAAACAAAAGGAAAGAAAGAAAGTTGGCACCATTCTTCAAGGTTCTTTTTTTCCTCCTTTCAAATTTAATTTCATTTTTATTTTAATATAGCCCTAAAATCTGTCCATTCATAAAAATTCATTTTAAAGTAAAACTAATATATATATATATATATATATATATATATATATATATTCATATTCAGAGAGAGAGAGGATAATGCCATATTGTGCATTAGTGCACACTATATAGAGTGCATAATTAAGTTTCAAATGATTAAAGTTAATGGTCAACGTCTGATTTTAAAAAAATAAAATCTTCAATAAAAAACTACTTTTTTGTAAATATATTTTACATATTATATCATAAAAGGAAAAATTAAACCCTATGAATACTGGATCAAATTTATTTATTTTTTAAATAAAATAAGTAACTGTTAACTTTGACTTTGACTATTAAAGATTTAACAGTGTACTCTATAACATTTTCGTATAAATATATAGTTTAGTTAAGGAGTGCCGTACGGCACTCCCTAGAATACAGGCTAGGCAACTTCATAACGGAAAAAGGAATTCAAATTCGGCGAATCAAAATGACGTCTTTTCACATTGAAACCCACCAAACATTGCATCAGTTCAGATCGCCGCTTGAGATAGAGAGATGGGTCTGAATCCAAATCCTCCCGACAACCCTTGATTCCCAAAACCAAATACACTACTTGCTAGAAATGATTTTACCTGCAATGGCTTAGCTAGAAGGTTGAGGAGGCAACGCCGAATTGAGCGGTACCTTGATGCTTAGAATCGACAGTGTGTTCGACAAGGAGTGTTGAGTTCAAGCTTGGAAACACATTCACAGCTCCGGCGGTTAATAGTTTAGGTTGTGGGTTGTTCAACCTTCGGCAAATAAGGTTGCAAAACGATGTGCTGTAAATCGGGATTTTCGGTACTTTTTTCTCAACTTCTTACCACATTCTCGCCGACAGGTTTGATTGAAACATATTTCTGGCTATTCTTGCTCCTCCGAAAAATTTTGTAGCTAAGCCAACCCTCTTTTCCATCCTTCGATTGATAGGTTATGGTATTTTTGCCTTATATCTAATTAGCAAGATTAACCATATTCTGTCATAACCACATTTGATTGATAGGTTATGTGTTGAACAAAAAGAAAAAGTAAAAAGAAAAAAAAAGAGAAGCTGCTTGTCATGCGTAGAAGACGATGAAGTCTCAAAAATGAAGACGAATAAGTTTTAGGCTAAACATCGATATGACCGAATCAGAGCCCGACATTTATCTTCTTCATCCAATTTATCCTTGGAGGTCATCACTGGGGTCGTCCGAGAATGTAATGAAGGGAAAGCAATGATGTCAGGTCCACTTAGTCACAGCATCGGCGACAAACTATGGCCCAGAAAAACCCTTTTTGGCTAATGTTACCAACCACAAAGCAAATTATCGTCTCAATAGTGAAAGGGTAAATTATTACCCTTTCAGTTTACTTTGTGTTAAGAATCAAGATTGAGCTCAATTTGGTATTGTTGATATCCGTTGCATTTACTTTGTGTTTGGGAGATGAATATTTCAAAGATCACATATTTATGGTGATTTGGAGATGGGATTCTAATTGCATCATGTCAATGATTTGTATTGGTTTAAAGACAATTTCATGATAGAGATAATTTTGTTGGTGACAATTAGATTGTTCATAATTTTGTATTTTAGTTTCATAGTTCAATTTGAGTCAGCAATTTGTAATTTTCATGCTTTTCTTGCTAGGGGAATCTAAAGCTTTAGATATATTTGGAAATCATCCATATAGGAAGTAATTTTATTTTTCCAGATGGAATTGTGGCATATTGATGTTTTTGAATGAAGACCATCTACTGACAGAGTTTGTATTTGAGTTTCATAGTTCAATTTTAGTCAACAATTTTTTAGTTGTTTTCATGCTTTTCTTGTTAGGGAAATCTAAAGCATTGGATATATTTGGCAATCATCCATATAAGCATGTGATTTTCTTTGGCTAGATAGAATTGTAGCATATTGATGTTTCTGCTCCTTTCAAAATATGTGAAGGTGCAAATGATACCTGTGACGGTGAGGTTTCAGGTTCAAAATTGTTGTTTTCTTCCTCTATATTCTGTTTTGTTATACTCCTTTCTTATCTAAAACCGAGAATTTTCATATTCAAGCTCATCCCAACTTCTCTTTCCGAATCCCTACAAAATTCAAAATAGAAGCATTAAAGAATGCATAAAGGACAAAAAAGGGAAAGGCACCTCAATTTGACTCAAATCATACCAGTTTGCCTGAAGCAAACATGACTCTAAATGATGATGATGACGATTTATTGAAAGTTGAGCTCGAGGATTTAGGAGATGATGAGTGATATATTTTATATTTTATGTCAGACAATTTAAGTTTGTTAACTATGTTTCTTTATGTAATTTTGTCAGAACATGATGGTTTTCGTTAAGTTTGCTTATATTATTATGACTTATTAAATGTCTTCTATTATTTTACTTTTGTTATAGAACATCATATTTCTTGAAAAGCAATCCATGGAGAACGAGACTACTTTGTGTTTAGTGGATAGTGCTACCATGCATACTATCCTCAAAGATAGGAAATTTTTCCAAACTCTAACTGAAGAAAAATGGAGTGTTACTATAATTGCAAATGATATTATTTTAATACTGGGCTTCGGCAGAGCTTCATTACTTCTCCCTATAGAAACAGAATTAATTATCAATGATGTGTTATTATATCCACAGTCTAAATGTACCCTTCTCAATTTTAAAGATATTCGATCGAATGGTTTTCATATTGAAACAGAAACTGAGAACAATGTTGAATATCTTCTCATGACTCAATCAAGTGGCTGCTTCAAGCAAATCATTGAAAAACTTCCCTCTTTCTCCTCAGGGTTGTATTGTACTTATATCTGACCTACTAATCATCATGTTACGATGAGTTTAAAATTTAAAGATCCAAATTCATTTAAATTACAGCATAAGCGATTGGGTCATCCTGAACGAAATATGATGCGTTGCATTATTACTAATTCAATTAGGCATAATATGCCAAGCAACAATCTCCCTTCTTTCAATGACTTTATTTGTGAAGCTTGTGTGAAGAGAAAACTCATAGAATGACCTTCTCGTACTAAAGTTGGAATTGAATCTCCCATTTTCCGTGCAAGAATTCAAGGTGATATATGTGAACCAATTCATCAAGTTTCAGGACCATTACGATATTTCATGGTTCTAATTGATGCTTCCACTAGGTGGACTCATGTGTGTTTATTATCCACCCGAAATAATGCCTTTGCTAAGTTTATTGCTAAAATTATTGAACTTAGAGCACAATTTCCTGATTATCCAATTAAATCAATTCGAATAGATAATGCTGGTGAATTCACATCGAAAGCTTTCGATGATTACTGTATGGCATTAGGAATCAAAGTGGAGATTCAGTTCCCTATGTCCACACGCAAAATGGTCTAAATGAGTCTTTAATGAAGCGCATCCAATTAATTGCTAGACCGTTGTTACAACATTCCAACTTACCTATTTCTTGTTGGGGACATTTGGTTTTACATGCTACTGCTATAATTCAGATTCGGCCCATTGCATATCATGATTATTCTCCCTTACAACTAGTGCATGGTAAAGAACCAAATATTTCAAATTTGCACAGCTTTGGTTGTGCAGTCTATGTTCCTATATCACCACCACAGCCTACCTCTATCGGCCCTCAACGAAAGTTAGGTATATACATTAGTTATGATTCTCCGTCTATTCTTAAATGCCTAGAGCCCATAACAAGGGATCAATTTATAGCCCAGTATGATGACTGCATATTTGATGAAGATCATTTCCCTGCAATAGGGAGAGATACAAGCCTAAAATTAAAAGAATGATGAGAAATTTCATGGAATGTAAAAGATCTTCAATATTTAGATCCAAGTACTGAACTATAAGTTCAGAAGATAATTAACTTGCAACATTTAGCAAGTAATCTGCTAGATGCATTTACTGATCATAAAGGAGTGACTAAGTCTCATATACCTGTTGTAGACACACCACAAAGAGTGGAAGTTCCCAAGGGATCAAGTATATCCACCGATACTCCTCTACGCCAAAAGTGTGGGAGACCTATCGATGCAAAAGATATGAATCCGCGAAAAATAAAATCTAATAAAGAAATGCAGTTGTTTCCAAAATCTCCTGAAGAGATTCATCTTGAAAACAGAAACCCAGTCATCTTGCACATGCATCAAATAATCAGAATGCTAGGGATACGGAATGGCCAAATCTAAATATTTTGGGAAATGATGAGGATCTGGTTAATGTAAATATTGAAGTTGCTATGAATTTTGTAAATACGGGAGAAACTTATAATAGAAATATCACAGTCGTTAACGACATATTTGCCTTCTTAATTGATCTGACTATCTCAAATGAAAATCTGGATCCAGAACCCAAGTCAATAGCAAAGTACCAAAAGCGCTCGAACTGGGTAAGATGGAAAAATGCAATTGAGGCAGAGCTTAACTCGCTAAACAAAAGAAAAGTTTTTGGCTCCATAGTACGTACACCAAAGAATGTTATCCCAGTAGGATACAAATGGGTGTTTGTACGAAAAAGAAATGAGAATAATGAGGTGGTGAGATATAAAGCGAGATTAGTAGCTCAAGGGTTTTCACAAAGGCTTAGTATTGACTTTGATCAAACATATTCTCCTGTTATGGATGGTATAACATTCCGCTACTTAATATCTCTAGCAGCAACTATAAATTTATATATGCAGTTAATGGATGTCATGACCCGCATATTTATATGGGTCATTAGAAGTGAACATTTATATGAAAATCCCTGATGGATTTAAGATTCCCAAAATGAAGGAAAATGAAAATCATGACATGTATAGCATTAACTTGCAAAGGTCATTGTATAGCCTAAAGCAGTCGGGAAGGATGTGGTACAACTAATTGAGTGAATTCCTAATGAAGAAGATACGTAAATAATTATGCATACCCTTGTGTGTTTATAAAGAAGTTATTGAATGGCTTTTGCATCAGTTTGGTTTATGTTGATGACATAAACATTATTGGAACAAGGAAATTGAAGAAGCTAGCTCATGCTTGAGGATGGAGTTTGAAATGAAAATATTGGATAAAACCAAGTACTGTCTCGGCCTGCAAATTGAGCATCTCCTTGAAGGAATTTTCGTACACCAGTCAACCTATCTAAAGAAGGTTTTGGAGAGATTCTATATGGATAAATCTCATCCATTGAGCACACCGATGGTTTTTCGATCCCTTGAAGTGGACAAGGACTCATTCAGACCTAAGGAAGAGACTAAGGATAATTTAGGACCAGAAGTCCCATACTTGAGCCCCATTGGCATACTACTTTATCTTGCAAATTGCACTAGGCCTGATATCGCATTTGTGGTAAACTTGCTAGCAAGGTTTAGTGCTTCTACTGCAAGGAGACATTGGAATGGTATTAAGCATCTTTTCGGTATCTTCAAGGTACAAAATATCTAGGCTTGTCTTATACAAGAAATCAAGAAATGACATTGGTGGGCTACTCGAATGCTGGCTATATGTCTGATCTCCATACTACCAAGCCCCAGACTGGTTATGTTTGGTACTACTATTTCATGGAAATCTGTTAAATAATCTCTGGTTACTACTTCTTCAAACCACTCAGAGATTGTTGCTTTACAAGAAAATTCATGAGAATATGTACGGTTAAGATCAATGACACAACACATTCGTGGGTCTTGTGGCATTGTAACAAATGATATATCCCCGATTGTCCTTTATGAGGACAATGCAGCTTGTGTTGCACAAATGAGTAGTGGGTATGTTAAAGGAAACTTGACAAAACATATTGCACCAAAATTCTTTTACCCACATGAACTCCAGAAGAATGGTGAAATGATTACATAGAAAGTCTGCTCTAGTGATAATCTAGCAGATTTGTTCACTAAATTCCTTCCTACATCTACTTTTCAAAGATATATTCACGGTATTGGAATGCTTAGCTTTGGAAGACTATTTTCTTCAGGGGAGCAAGAACTTCAAAACAATCCTGAAGATTTAGCCCTAAAGGCCAATAGCTGTACTCTTTTCCTTGGCTAAGTTTTTCCTATAGGGTTTTCTTAGTTAATGGTTTTTAACGAGGCAACTAGTGCACCACATGAATACATGTATGTTATGTACTCTTTTCCTCACTAGTTTTTTCTAGTGAGGTTTTTAATAAGGCATGTTACATCTCGTAGTAATGTCCAAGGGGGTAGTGTAGTAAACACAATGAGTATGGATTAACTTTTCATTCTCTTAGACCTTTGGTTTATCATTTTCTTTGACCTTTGGTTCACCACATTCTTTTATATTGTCAGTGTTGGAATGAAATGAATGAAAAATACATATTTATCTCTCCATTTTCCTTGTGTCTCCTTTCACTTTGTTTTATATATTTATCTACATTATTCGTATAATAGAAATTCAGATTGAAGTGGAACGATATGCATTTGCCACAACAAATTTACAACATCATCAGAACTAAAAAAAATGAAAAAAGATTATATCACCAAATCCTAAGAGGATTAGACTTTTACATGATTCCAATTAAGTAATTTCCAAATTCGGATCCCGGATTCATTGATATTTATTTGTACTAATATAAAACCCGAACATTGCATGAGGTTTATCTATTTAAGTGAATAAGGTTCAAAGATATTAATATTTTAAAAAATAATAATAATAAGAGAGAGAAAAAAGACTTAACGTGTCACTTGTTTAAATTAATATTTTCTCAATCCTTCTTTATTTATAAGTTATTAGCAATTATTTTATTAAAATTAAGGTAATATTTTTTTTCCAAAAAAATGTCTCTATTTTTTAATTTAATCATATTAACAAAAGTTACCAGTAGAGAGAGAACGATGCGTAATATAATAAAAAAAATTAATAAAATATATAATAAATTAACAACAATGAGTTAGTGACGGATAATTAGCAATAAGGAAATTGAAGTACATGCATACTATTCGGAACACTACTAGATAAAAAAAAAAAAGGAAAAAAAAAAGAAGGGAAGTTAGGCCAAGTAACCCGTCTAAATTAATACATATTTTAAAATTAAAAAAGATTAACTTTGAAAAAAGTATAAACTAACTTTGAATGATCAATTAAAAGAAAAAAAAATAATATCTAAAATGAAGAGTAAAAATATGAAGAATCTATTTGGAAAAGTTTACTTTGAATGATCTTTGGTATATAATAAAATTAAAAACTAATGTATAATTTACGAAAGTAACTTAATCTGTTTCCTGATACCCATCTAAGTTAATATATTTCTAGAAAAATTCACAATAATAATAATAATAATAATGAATCATCAAGAGTACTTTTTGGTATTATCCATAAACTTAATTATATTAAAATTCATTAACAGAGAATAAAAAAAATTTCATCTTGTTTAACTCATGTGTATTATACTTTATAAAGAATAAAAAAATGTTAAAAAGAAACTTCTTTTTTTAAAATAAAAAAAAAATCTTTGAAGATTAAAATGAATGTCATTTATTTATTATTAACATTATTCTTGATATTCATTTTGAATTCATGATTTTTTAAAAAAAATTCAATGTTTAATATATTTTATTAAAAATTAATTTAAGTTTACTTAAATATATTAAATATTAGCGATTAATAAATTATGACTTATGAAGTACATTCATTCTATTAAAAGTTAAAAAATTTATAATAAAAAAAAAGCATATATATTTTATAAGAAAGAAAAAATTATATTTTGATATGAAACCCACCAAAGCGGCGAATCAAAACGACATTGTTTCGCGCTGAAACCCCCCAAACACTACATCAGTTCAAATCGCGACTTAAGATAGAGAGAGGTGTCTAAACCCAAATCCTCCCGACAACCCTTGATTCCCAAAACCATATACACAACTTGTTGTATGTGATTTTACCTATAGTGGCTTAGCCAAAAGGTTGAAAAGGCAGCGCCGAATCAAGCGGTACCTTGATGCTTAGAATCGGTGGTGTGTTTGACGTGGAGTGTTGAGTTCATGCCCGAAAATACATTCACAACGTCAACGGTTAATAGTTTAGTTTGTGGACTATTCAACTTCCCGCAAATAAGGCTACAAAATGACGTGCTGTAAATTGGGATCTTCGGCACTTTATTCTGAACTTCTTACCACATTCTCGCCAACGGGTTTGATTGAAACCTATTTCTGGTTGTTCTTCCTCCTCTGGCAAATTTTGCAGGTAAGCCAACCCTCTTTTCCATTTTTCGATTGATAGGTTATGTTTATTTTTGTCGTATTCCTAGTCAGCAAGATTAACCACATTCTGTCATAACCACATTTGATTGATAGGTTATGTGTTGAACAAAAAGAAAAAGAAAAAAGAAAAGAAAAGAGAAGCTACTTCTCATGAGTAGAAGACGATGAAGTCTCAGAAATGAAGACGAATTAGTTTCAGGCTAAGCATCGATATGACTGAATCAGAGCCCGACAATTATCTTCTTCAACCAATTCGTCCTTGGAGGTCATCACGGGAGCCGTCTGAGAATGTAATGAAGGGAAAGTAATGATGTCAAGTCCAAGTAGTCACAGCACCGGTGACAAACTGTGGCCAAGAAAAACCTGTTCTGGCTAATGTTACCAACCACAAAGAAAATTATCGTCTCAACAGTGAAAACGTAAATTATTACCCTTTTAGTTTACTTTGTGTTAAGAATCAAGATTGAGCTCAATTTGGTATTGTTGATATCCGTTGCATTTACTTTGTGTTTGGGAGATGGATATTTTAGATCTGTTTGTTCGTGTTCTTGTTTTCCATTGTATTACTTAATTTGCTACAAAGATCACATATTTATGGTGATTTGGAGATGGGATTCTAATTGCATCACGTCAATGATTTTTATTGGTTTAAAGACAATTTCATGATAGGGATCATTTTGGTGGTCACAATTAGATTGTTCATAATTTTGTATTTGAGTTTCATAGTTCAGTTTGAGTCAACAATTTGTAATTTTCATGCTTTTTTTGCTAGGGGAATCTAAAGCTTTGGATATATTCGGCAATCATCCATACAGGATGTAATTTTATTTGCCTAGATGGAATTGTGGCATATTGATGTTTCTAAATGAAGACCATCTACCGACGGAGTTTGTATTTGAGTTTCATAGTTCGGTTTGAGTCAGCAATTTTTTATTTGTTTTCATGCTTTTCTTGCTAGGGAAATCTAGAGTATTGGATATATCTGACAATCATCCATATAAGGATGTGATTTTCTTCATTTAGATAGAATTGTGGCATATTAATGTTTCTGTTCCTTTCAAATTCATGTGAAGGTGCAGATGATACCTGTGACGGTGAGGTTTCAGGTTCAAAATTGTTGTTCTCTTCCTCTATATTCTGTTTTGTTATGCTCCTTTCTTGTCTGAAACCTTGAATTTTCATATTCAAGCTCATCCCAGCTTCTCTTTCCAAATCCCTACAAAATTCAAAATAGAAGCATTACCTTCATATTTGTAGTTCATCTCAAGATTTACTATTAGAAATAGAAAGACGTTATAATTTTTCAAGAAATCAAAACTATAAGACAATATGTTTTGGAATGACGCTCCCTTATGGATGGAAATATTTAAATTGTAGGATGTGTATCATTTGGTCAGAACATCCAAGTCGCTTTCAACTAGGTTTATTTGCCACTTAAATGAATATAAAGGCATTTCTTTAAGTGTGTATTTCTGAACATTTTTTATTTTGGGAAAGCAGTAAATAGTTTTGTGGTTTTGTTTAGAGCTTGCAATTATCAATCAATATATGGAAGGAAGAAGAAGTCTGCATTCTCGATAGTTCACTTCCTTCTTCGTCCTGATCTCTATTTTCCTCCTAATTATCTCGAAAGTACTTTCTGTTGAAGAAGGAGATCATCTATTTATCACTAATTTCAATGCACACCATGTCACTCAGACGTGCTTTCACCGACACGAGCAACTACTGTCCTTAATCTCTCGTCCTTGAATAAATAAATACTGATATCTCATTTTAAAATATAAATCATTTTAAAAGGTTCCATTTGTCCATCCAATATAACATATTAAGAAAGAGTAAGAAAGTAATTTTTAATTATTTAAAAATTGTCTATGAAGTGATATTTGTGAAAAAAAGATAAGAAATTAATTTTAAAGGAAGTTTATTTCCAATTTGTCTAATTGTAAAGGATGAAAATATTGATGTGGAGGGGAGGATCATTCTCACCTTATTTACTTCTCATCTTCCTATACCTCCAATTAAATAAAGTAAATATCTCTTAGATTTACTTCTTATCTCCAATACCTTTGCTTTACACCTTTACCAAACAAGCTTAAGTTTTAACAAAATCTTGTTTATTTATATTTTTATAGAAAAGTATAAATAAATAAGAATTCAAACTTGGACTTATTTTTGTGGTAAAAAAGTAACTTGTAAAAATAAGCATTTCAATCCTACAATTTTCATATTAAAATTTTTTTAAAAATCTCCCCCTATTTAAATTTACTTAAATATATTACTTATTAATATCTAATATATTATAACTTATAAACTATATAATCATTCGATTAAACTTTTTAAAAAATTATAATAAAATAAAAGATTAAAAAAAAAAAGATGTTTTTTCATCTAAACTGAAAGGAATCGGATTCCAAATCCACTAGGAAACGAGATCCGGAGTCCCAAGATTTTTTTAAAAAAAATTTCTCAAATACAGTTGAGAACAATACTTGGAATGATGCGGAGATCTTGTCATGCAGAATGCATCTAGAAGTCCTGATCTACTATGCAAAAGATCTTCTAATCTATTCCCTATCTTTCTAGATGAACAGAAAGCAAAATAAAAGACCGGAGAATTCTGTAAGTGGAGTAGAAGTAAACAGACTTTCTGTAATTTTTCTGTAGAGAGAAAAATTACATCTATTCTGTTTTTCTAGGGTTGCTCAGAATTCTCGTCTTCTACTAGTTATTACAGGATTAATAAATAATCTTTTAAATAACTAAATTAGAAATATGGGTTTTCTATGGGGCCAAAAGCATAACAGTCCAACAATCCTTTTATTTAATTAAAGGTCCAATAATTATTCATTGGATCATGGATCCAACATAATTATTCTGACCCTTTAATTAAAGCCCAATATTTAATTTTATTCTTAACCCATCAAATAATTAATCTCATGGACCTAAGTCCAAATTAATCATGAGACTAATAAATATAAATCCACTTCATTATTTTATTCAAGCCCAACAGTAAGTAATCTTATGGACTTAAGTCCAAATTAATTATAAGAGTAAATAAAATAACTAATTAATTTTTATTCAATCCCAAATAATTAATTTCAAGAATTAATTAAATCATCAATTAATTATTAATGCTATCTAGAATAAAATTAATTCATCCTCCTATCTTCTATTTAAGAATGACATAAAATCATCAATGCTCAATAGGGCTAGATTAGGGACCTTAAGACACAATGTTCATGACTCTATAAAATAACTAAAATCCCTTACTACATAGTAGTAATTGACTTAGTCATTCTAAACACCTTCTATTATCACCATAAGAAGATGATGTACTCCATGATACATTGCTGTAGAAACAAAAGGCTTGTTGAGATAAATCTCAACCCTTAGTCTTTGACCTACAGGTGTAATGACATATTTGCCCTTCTATGTAACACCCACTATTGAGCCTAGGTCTTGCGTACTATCACCTTACTCTATAGCATCTACCATCCTTAGGTACCTAGTTTTATTACCATTGAATCACAAGAATACTCACTAGAAGAATACTCAGTACAATAACAATTATACTATCGAGGCCTCGAGTTCAGTGATCCAACTAAGTACAACACACAAGGAGGCGATTAACCCATCTCATAAATGAAATGGCATAGAGACCCTATTGTATGAGTCTATTTTAACTAGTTAATTCCAAGTACCTAACATACAAGGCTATTAATCTTCATAATATGATCTCACCCATAGCATATCAAAGCACAGGGAACTAGTTTCGCCAAACCACCAACCCACACTCATGTCATGGGGATGTGTCCATGCCGTAGCAACAGTAATATTTGTTCTCTCTTCTTTGATAGTACCTTTAGAAAACAATCACTGAATGGTCCTGTTCTACACATACAAAATGTGCTAACACATAGTCCGGGAGCACTTTCCAATGACTAAAAGTAAGTCACCCTACTTAAAGGAGACTAATGTGTTATGAAATTTGTTCAATGGAACACCCAATTCCATCAATGGGCCAACAACTAATTCTTTACGATTTAAACTTCCGGTGATCCGTACCTTACCATACTGAACGTCCCAACACACAGATCACCTATTTAAATCAATTTAGACCTTATTGCATGTTATGCTAATATGTATAAAGTTACTTATTAAGATTATACTCCTTTACACTTTTTCTCAGAAAATTATCTTTTTTGGGCATAAATCCTAACAGACTCTCACTTGCACAAAAAAGACTATCTAATCATTTCATAGCTCATACAATTACCTGAATGCTCTAAAGCACTCAACTGTTCTAGAGTCTTTATGAAAAGAACTACAGATAAACCATTAAAAGATACTACGTGTCTCACACTTATAAGACTGTCTAGTGATTTTATTTCTCTTGAATGATCACAAGGACATTCAACTGTTTAGAGAATCTTTAAATAGCTTTACCAGACTTCGTTTTGAAAGACACTAAGCAACTCTTTTGTACATAACCTTTTGATATATTATGGATCACGAAGCATTGTAAATATCTATCCAATTCTACCTCATATAGTTATCTAAATGCTATCAAACATTCAACTATTCGGAGATAGTAAGAAAATTTCTTCTAAAACTAATACTAAGAGATACATAGTATCTCTATTGTGCATTCATTCTTATTTAATTAGAATCCTGAGTTACCTTTATCATCTGTAACTATCGGTGATCATATGCGAAGGATTTTTCAAATATAATTCTGTGATGAACTACTAAAGAAAAATCCCTCTATCATCACTTTCGATACTACTACTCTAACATGTAATAGTGGAACAAATATTTGTAATTTCTTATTCCGGAATTCTTAAAGGATTTAATTCTATTCCAATTTTTCCGAAAACTTACAAATTTAACGTGACATTAAAATAATAATAATAATAATATATAATCTCTAGTACTTGCAAAATACCTGACTATATAATCCAATCATTTGTCTGACCAGCTTCCACAAGAGTCTGATTGGTATTAGTCCTTTGTAAAACATGATATGTGCATTTTGTAAAATTTCAAAGCAATTAGAACATAATTCACATAAGGCTTTTTCATTTTTCCTGTGTAATGAAACACATAGAGAAATATCACAATCCAAACATTTGAATTTAACAAATGTTCTTTGGGTTGTACATGTTTTACATAACTGCCAATTTGTCATAAATATGTGACATCTAATAAATTTAATACTCTTCTGTATATCTAATTCTTTTGAATCTAACATACAGAGTATTACTAATTTATCATCAAATCATTTATGACAATTTTATATTATCGTATAAACTATTTATCTTGATGACATTACTCTATTTCAGAAATAGAATGTCATCCATAACAATCATTAATATCTTATACATTTAGAGTGCATCTGCATTTGATCGATATTTATAAGACTTCAAAAAGTCTCATAATAAGCGTATGCTCTCTTGATGACTGATGCTAACTTTAGTCTACAAAAAGATTAAATATTATACAAGATTTATGCTTCTTTTTTATAATTATAGTTTATCTACTTGTATCCATAAAAGGATACTAGATTCAATCAAGTCCTAAAACTTGATAGTATTGATTACCAAAAAACATTATCGCGTAAATAACATCTAGGATAACTCTCATTGTTTCTAATGGTTCCCAATTCTGAATAATTCGATTTGTTGTCAAAAGACATTCTCGAATTACTTATCAGATTTTGGAAATGCTCCCGCTACAATAAGGATCCTAAAAATTGTAGAGACTAAAATTGTTAATATAGATTCTAAGAAACTAATTCCCATCTCTTAGTTCTACTTCATTAGAACTTTGAACTTTTATTCTTGTATATACCTTTTAAGTGTCTAACATTGATATCAACAAACATCATATGTTCTTGAAGAAAATACAAATAAAAGTTCTCTCACTATCCTCTACTATGGACACTTTATAAAATTAAACAACTTAGTCTTTAGATCTCAATCTTGAATTAATACAAAAATTGGAGCTTCCTTTATCTTGAGAAGTTCCATTAAGCCTAAGTTTAATGTCACAACTCAAAGGATTTTCCTCAGTCTTATTTCAAAATTGCTAAATACTAATGTTAGTATAGATTTTATTTCTCAAAGTGTATCTCCAATAGAATTGTATAAAGAAATATATACAAAGAATTATATCTATGACCAATATATATGTCATCCTTTTGACTATATCATATCTGATTTAATTCATGATAAGTCATAATGACCATATACTATAAAATTTCTAATATCTTATTAAGTTTATCTTTAGAAGAAAGACTTTAAAAACTTAATAATTAAAAGGAATTATGATGTAGATTCATTGTTATCTTAATTTTAAACATTTGATTAATGACCTTTCAGTCAATCCAAATCAAAATATAGTCATAATTTTTCCTTTCAAAAGCTAATGGGCTTGAAGGTCCATTTTGAATTAGACTTTGAACTTTATTAAAACCATAACAAAAATCTTAATAATTGGTCATTAATTCTTACGTATAAAAATAATGTTTAAACTTGATTTACTTAATAATAATAAAACATGAACTATTATATGCGCTATCAAAACAAGATTTCTTTTTCATCACTACTGATTTGAAATATCAGATAATGAAAAGGAATAAATCCAAAATGTGAATTCTGTTATAGTTATGAACATATAAAAATGTTTTAATAATATCTAAATTATAAAGCAAAGTAAGAATTCCCAACGCAGGATTCATTTCTATCTTTAAGAAATTTTCTCATCTTTTACTAAAGTTCCAATATTCAAAAATCCTACAAGGGATTATAGATAAAAATTAATGATTCTTGAATCAACTCTTTATAAGGAATAGATTCAATCATTAAAAAGAACTTAAGTTGAGAAAATATCTTTAAATATGAATTTCCTCTTAGGAAAGTCTTTCCTCCAATGTCCGAATTGTCCACAAGAAAAACATCCCTGAAGCTTCACTATGTATATGAATTTCTGATTAGGCTTGAGATGGTTTCTCCTACTTATCTGTAGAACAATTTTCTCCTTCCTTTGAGTCCTCTTTCGTTTAGGCTTAGGCTCAATGGGAGAAATCTTTTCTAAAAGCTTCGGATCTCATTTAATCTTTTCTACATTATTCATATCCTTTAAGAATTCTTCCTGTGAAGGAAATCTACCATTAAGAGGTAAAAGCCTCCTAGCAGATTGTAAAATGAATTCAAGGAATATGATGTAGATGTCTAAAGATTGATATATATATATATAAACTCTTCTTATCTCATTAACATCAAGACCTTTAACTTCATTATAAATCTTTAAATCCTTGATAGAAAACTTTCGATAAAAAGATTCGTCAACCAACTTGACACCCACTAAGAAGTTTGCAATTTGGGAATCAATCCCTTATTCTGAACTCGGTTCTAAGAGATTCATCGATTTTTGCTAAACGTTCCTCATCTTTATAATTATGATTCAGTGATTCTGACATAAGATTTAACATCAAGAATTTAATTTCCTTGTTAATATCTTCCCATGCCAGATGGGAGTCCTTTTGTTTTTTAGTAGAATTTTATTCTTTTATAAAAATAGACTTTGGATGTAGAAGTTATTCACATTTTTCACATTTAGGTTTTAAACAATTCTCGTTTCTAATCCAAGTAACTGGTTCTAGTTGACTATCTATTAAAGAGAAAATTGACCATTGAACAAAGAGAGATCCTATCAAAACTATTCTGAAAGGTAAATAATCTATAAAATAAATTAAACATATAAAACAAGCAATTTAATACAATAAACACATTATTCTTTTCATATTATCTTAGATCATAATTGTTCCTTCCACTATAGTCAATAATATGATGGCTTAGCATATTGATCTGTGCAACGAATGCACCAATATCTAATGACCACGTTCAACTCTTAGAAAACTCAATAGAGCTATGTAGGTAAGTTAATGCTTTTTTAAGTTGAGTGTTTAACCATTACTTACTAAATTCTTTTAGTTAATCAATCTAGAGAAGTTCCAACGATGGGCTGACCACTGTCATGATAAACTATAGATAATCTACTATTAATGCCTCCAACGATAGACTGGCTACCACCAACATTTATCCTCGAAAATAACTTTTAATTTGTCTATTAATTTCTACGTTCTTATGAACAATCATCCTATAGGGAGTCACACGAAATGACGCGAGAAAGTCACAACCCATTAACACAAATAAGTAATGGAAGTCATGGGTCCAATTTAATATACCTTTTCCCACTGAATCTTTTATTTGAGGAAGTTAATAAAATATAATATTGGTTTTATTTCTTAAGAAAACATAACTCAATTATATACTTATGTTCAAAATATAACTTTAAACAAATATAATTTCTAAAGTTATTTCAATCTTATAAAACTTTATATTTTATTAATTCCTTTAATAGTTTATATTATAGGTTATGACTTTTAGAAATAATAGCCCATAATTCTATTTTATTAAGTCAAGGATAAAAACCTTCAATAAAATTATTTAGGTTATTTCTAATTTCCAAAATAACTATATTACTATTTGAAGAATTTTAATTTTCATTCTTATAATTATTGCCTGATTTCTTGGTTATCATAACCAAATCAAAATGATTTTTTTTTTTTTTAAGAACGTTCCTAATCTACTTTTTTCATAGGAATTATTTACATCACATAATAAACATAAAACAAAGCAAAAAATTAAATTCATGTTTTTTTAATTTTAATCCTATGTAACCAATTAATCAAACAAATTGATTAAATGTGATCTTGTTTATTTTCCTGAGGGTGGCTTCTATTTATTTTCATGCTTTTTTTATATCACAAAAATATAAAGCAAATAAATAAATGCATAAAGCAATTGACTCAAAAGACTCTAATTAAAACTCCTAATTGGGTTAATAAAAATTTAAAGGCCTAGATCTAGGAATTATGAAAAATAAAGCTCTGTCTTCCAAATGGTCAAACAAAACCCTAGGCTTTGACCAAACCATCTTCTTCTTCAAGCTCTCAGACACCCAGTTAACTCACTATTGACCAGCCGCCAACCTTGTCTGCCTGAACCTTTTTGGCCGCTACATCTTTCTGTCGGAAGTGACCTGTGCGCGAGCGGCTAACAACTGCAACAAAATCGACGACGTCGAGACTGCTCTGCACGACGGCCGGCACCGCTGCCTCCTGCTTCGTGTTGCCAACGATGGCTGCATCTACTGCCTGAATTTCACTGCCTGCCAACGCATTGCACCACACCAAGTCTACTCAATTGGACTGCCGTCGAACCAAGTCTGTGATGCATCTCTGCAGCTCAGTAGTTGTTGCTGAACACAGATCTGCTTGCTAGCAAGCAGGATTGCCTCTACCATGGTTTGCTTGTCGTCTCCCGCTACCGGACAAGCTGGGCTGAGCGATCGTCTGCTTCTGGCAGATAGTTCTACTTTCCAGCAACTCTACTCCTTGCTCTGGTGAAGACCAAAAAACAGATCTAGTCTCCGGTGACCATGTCTTTTCAAGCAGCGACTCTTTTTTTTTTTTTTTTTTTTTTTTTTTTTTTTTTTTTTTTTTTTTTTTTTTTTTTTAACCATTACTGCTCTGACGAATCTCATGCAATTTCCGGCGATCATTACTTTTTCCAGAACATGGCAACCTTTTTTTTTATATATATATAAGTAAAAAATTTACAATTCCTATATCTCTAAATTAGAGGTTTAACAGAAACTCTATAAAGCAAAAACAGAATTAAAAATAAATTTACAAATTCCTATATCTACAATCATGAAATTTATAAAAATTTTAAATTAGAATTATAAGGATCATAAATAAACAATTATTTATCATGCAAATTAGCCATCCTAGAATAAACAAAAAACCTAGGTATCGTTCTCGTTGTAAGAACTTACCCTAATACTACTTGAAGGGAATCAGATTCTGAATTCAAGAGGAAATGAGATATGGAGTCTCAGGATTTTTTTTAAAAAAAAATTTCTCAAATAGAGTTGAGAACGATACCTGGAATAATGCGGATATCTTATTCCAGAATGGATCTAAACATCTTGATCAACTATGCAAAAGATCTTCTAATCTATTCCCTATCCGTTTGGGTGAACGGAAAGGAAAATAGAAGACCTGTGAATTCTGTAAACATCTTGATCAACTATGCAAAAGATCTTCTAATCTATTCCCTATCCGTTTGGGTGAACGGAAAGGAAAATAGA
>JAOXNR010000013.1:1903882-1926920 GCA_028571225.1 Parsonsia alboflavescens
CAATGACAAAAATGCAATTTAAATTAAATGACAAATTCACATTTCTTAAAATAATAATATTTACATGTTATGAACCGTATCAACATTGATATTGTCACGATAAAAATCCACACCTTCCACGGAGAAATTGACATGAACGTTAACAAAATTTGTCCCGAAAGATTATTATGTGGAATTCGAATCAGATATGGGTACTTCATGATTTAAATCAGTCAGTGTTGGATCTTTTTCTTCGGGATGTTGGGCTTCCGTGTTCTGAGCATTTTGACAGGTGGAACGATTACGTCCTTTTCTCTTGCATATGGAGCACGTTTTCCTTAAACGGTATTGTTCATTCTGAGAGATAAAGCGAGCCTCTTGTGGTCTTCCAACAAACCTTTGCGCTGCCAGTAGAAGGATTGACGACCACATCATCAATACCTGCAATTAAATTCAAAGACGAACATAAGGGCATGTGCTGTATCGAAAGTGCATATGCTATCCTCAGTTTTTCCGTGTCAAATGAATGATTACGACATAGAGTGTAATAATGAGCCTCAGTTTCCCTATAAAAAAGAATTAAGGTAAATGAGTTGTGGAAATATCTAATTACATGCTTATAGAATAAAAAAAAATCGAAGAATTAGGTCTCTAATGGACCACACTTGGTCTTGAATCTCGAATGGAAGAATTGTGTCTCTAATGGACCACACTTGGTCTCCAACCTCGAACGGACCATACTTGGGTCTTGAATGGAAGGGATGGGTCTCGAATGGAGGGCATGGATCTTGAATGGACCACAATTGGTCTCGAATCTCGAATGGACAACTCTAGAGTCTCGAATCTAGATTCTATTGTCTCGAATCTCGATTCTCATTTCTATAATGGAGCCTTTTCTCTCGAATAGACAACTAATGTCTCGAATGGACCTTCTAAATTTAGTAGATAAGTCAGGAAATAGACCAAAAATTTAAATGGCAACAACAATGACATGTTTGCAAGGTATCTCTTCCACTTCCCATCTCCTACATCCACAGGTCTTCTGGAGGATATACTCCAGAACATTTGGTTCCTTTGGTGGATTTCCTACGACATATTCCTCTCTATCCCGAATGGATGTAGTCCGTAGCTTTTCAAGGTTGACTTTCACATCTTCTTCCTCAATTCTTTCCACCGCTCACTTGGTGATAATATCTGGTATTGTAGTTGCTACTTCTCTACGTTTGTTGAACCAAGCCTGACATAAACTCCTAAAACACTCATGTGCAGATGTAATGGGCAATTTTCGAGCTTTCTTGATCACATGGTTGAAAGACTCCACGATATTACTCGTCATTTGGTTATAGTGATTGTTTGGACAATATGCCCATGACCAACATGGGCGACCTAACTCGACATCCAACCAACGATGAACTCCAGGGTGAATCTCTTTAATGTCTCCAAAATATAGGTCACATGTCTACTTGTCATAGGCATATGCCACATTTTTAAAACAGAGTGCAACCAGAGGATTTTTGCATTTTGTCTTTAAGTTTTCCTTCAAATTTCGATAGTAGAAGGCATGTGAAACCTCAAGATATACTGCCCTCACTGCGCACAGTATGTCTTTGTGCCGATCAGATACAATAACCAAATTATCCCGCAATCCATATGCAGTGCTGAATCTTCTCAAGAACCACTTTCATGAATCGTTGCCCTCCTTCTCGTCAAACCCAAAAGCAAGGGGAAAAGTTTGCCCATTTCCATCTGCACAGACAGCTGCATAAATTTTTCCCTCATATACACCTTTCAAGTGTGTTGTATCTATGACAATTACAGGTCTCATGTATTTGAAACCCTCAATCGAAGGACCAAGTGCACAAAATGAGCTCAGAAACTGCTTATCTTGCATACATATACTGGTCATCGTCCTCGGCATTACAAGTTTTAACATGTGGAGGTATGACGATAGCTGTCTATATGAGTTTTCTGTTGTTCCCTAGGCTATGTCTTTAGAACGCTGTAAAGATCACCAGGCTTTGGTGTATCCGAGCTTCACACCATAATTCTCCCGCATATCTTGAATCACATTTTTAGGGGGGTGTGATTTGCATCGACGAGTTTACCAGTATACATATTACCAATCGTTGTTGAATTTACACTCTTACTGTGGTTTTACTGTACAATTTGGATACAGGTGTGAGTCGAGACAAACTTATCAATAACCCAAATCTGGCATCCAGCACTACAATTTGCAAGTATCATAAAAGTACAATCTTTTTGGTTCTTACATCATGCCTCAAATCTTCCAATATCCGAACGTACCACTTGATATGGAAATCGATTATTAAGTGAATATTCAACTATTGCTGCTACCAGTTCATTCTTATTATTAAAGACTGCATCATTTCCAATCAAGCCCACTGGTGGAACAGTATCGTCTTCCAAAAAATGCACCTCTTCCTAGTCATTCCAGACCATGTTTGCAAAGTGAGTAGAAGGTTCCGGTATAAATTGTTCAAATGGAATCACCTGTCTCATCCCATCGTGGAAGTTGTCATCGTTGTCACCATTGTCATCATCATCAACATCATCATCTGCCTCAACGTTATGAATATATTCTTCATCGAATTCATAATTATCATTTGTGCGAATATATTTGGATTTCCGCGCTTCATCATTTGCATCAATAAATCCTACCCTTTCATGATCATTTGGATCGGATGGACAATTACAGCCAATATCACCATTGATGCCACCCTAGTAAGTCTTCTGAATTTTGTTCACGATGACAACTTTAGGATCCCCTTCCCCTTCAAATACATGATGCCATACATGTCTTCAATCTCTATTAATTTCATACTTCCGTCACAAGATTTAGAAGCAATTGACATTTGTATGTCAAATTGGTTTAAGTCAATCTTCATCAAGTTTGCCATAGTTCTCCTCAACTCTTCATAGTTCACATCCAAGGGTATGACTTGTGCATGCACCCTTCCAACTAGAGAACCTTCATGAACAGCAATCCTCATGTAATCCATTTCTACACTGTGTCTCGAAATTAACTATGTGTGTCTCGAAATACTCTATTTGTATCTCGAAATCCTCTGTCTTGAAGTTCAAATGTGTGTCTTGAAATCCTTGGTCTCGAAATCCCAATGTGTGTTTCGAAATCCTTTGTCTCGAATCCCCTATGTATGTCTCCAAAGTCCCCTCTTTTGTCTAGAATTCAACTATCTCTTGTTTCAAAATCACTTAAATAGGTCTTGAAATATACCTGCTTGTGTCTTGAAAGCCTCCTCACAGATCTCGAAATCTCCTCACTTCGATGGAAATCTCTACAATCCCACATTCCTTCCTTCCTTCTCCTAGATAAACAACACAAAGCGAACAAACCTAGGCTTCTAAACACCAAAGAAAAAAAATAACAAAGAAACAAACCGAACAATGTATCTTCGAACACCCCCTACCTTCGTCTTCTTGATTTCGGAAAACAAAAATCAACAATCGAACACAATAAAAAGGTGATTTTTTTCTTTCTCTCCTATAAGGAAATGGTTATTTGAGCAATTTTCTTATCTATGGTTCAAAATTTCTGATCAAATGAATGGTGTTAGTTGTAGTTTATTCAATTCATTTTATAGGTAGTTGGGTTCGGTTGGGTGTGTTGAATGATGAGGGGTAAGATAGTAAATGTATGCTAAAAGATAATAAATGTCATGTTTCGATTTTTTTTTTAATTAAAAGTCAAAATGGATATAGAATGAAAAGTTAGTTTTAGATATGAGTAATTCTGACATATTATAAAGATTTAGATAAATAAGAAATTACTATTTCAATTTAGATAAAAATGAAAACACACCATTTATTTATAAATCGCAAAGGTTTGGATCCGTCGGAAAATAGGTCAGGTTCCCAAATCTTGGTTCGGGTTGTTTGGGTACTTGGGTTAGATTTTTTAAGTCATACCCATTTACCCATCATATATAATAAACATAAAAATATCATTTTTCAATTAAAGTTTATATATATTTTCTCTTTTAAAGTTTAAAGTTTGTAGATCAATTAAAGTTGATATATATTAAAGTTTATCTAGAATAATTGAACTCTTTTTTAAAAGATATTATACCGAATAGTAACTACCTAATTGAAAAGAAATAATAATAAATCCCCAATTTTTATTTTTATCTTTTTTGTTGGGTCTTAATAAACATCTGACCGCATCAGGCGAATAGCATACCGTTGCTTGCCTTAGAAGTCGATTGAAGCTGAGATTTCCTTCTTCCTTCTCTCTATATCCCTATTCCCAACCCTCTCTGTCTTACATACCTCTTGGAGTGAATCAATTTGCTACTGATTTGGGCAATAAGGTAAAATTAATTATGTGTTTCTGAAATTTTGAAAACCTAGATCACTTATTGAGCTTTTCGTTATTCTAATTGATGTCGAAATGTAGTAGTTTTACATTTCAATTCTATCTTTACTGGATATGATGATTTGATGTTTTTGTCGTTGTTGTCTATGTAGGTTTCATTTCGCTTCGATTTGATTGTCAGTTTTTGTTACCTGGAAGTTTGAAATCGGCAGAGATGGTTTCCTTCGAAATGAATGATATTAAAAGTTAGTTTAGTTTCGTTTTTCTTGATTTCCTTTATACGCTTATGCACATGTCTTTTCTTTTCTTTCCGTTTTCTTTCTTTTTTCTGGATTTTCCACCTATTTTTGTTTGCTTTATTTCATTTGAGTTTAGTGGAGCTGATTTAGAAAGTTTTACTTTGTAATGATGGTATCTAGATATGGTGAATGTCATCCTGGAGCACACTTGACAGTTCTAAAGTCTCACTTTTGTAATTAGGCGAATCTGGAATGAGTGTCCAAATTTAGATTATCCATCGTGAGCAGTTGAGTCCTCGCTTGGATGATTTGATGTTATCTTTGCTTTATTCAGAGCGTCTTTCCTCTTGCACCAAAGATTTAACTTGACTAATTCTGAGCTATGCAAATTGAAGTTGCTGTTGTTTCTGTGTATGCACTTCTTCTGTGGCAAGCACTCTGCATGGACACGTGGTTATGTAACTCTATCTAAATCCTAGTTCTATACTGTTCAGTCTAGAATGGCATACATTTTTAAGAGTTTGTACTATCTCAGCCTTATTTTTCATATGCTCTATGGAGAAAATTATGTTTGTATGATGTTTATGTGTCTATATTGGAGTCTGGAAAATGATGACTCGATAGAAATATTCTGAGCTTAGAGCTTTGCTGATCGTGTCTTTGCACATCAGTCTGATCTAGACCCCCACATTTATTCTAGCATTCAATCAACGCTTGCCTGATTGTATATAGTAATATTTTATGTCCTTTATCATTTCCTTCATTAGCATAGCCTGACAACATTTTTGAGTGTGGGAAATGATATTTATGTGTCTGTGCTGGAGTCTGCGAAATGATGATTCCGTAGAAATATTCTGAGCTTAGAGCTCTGCTGATCATCACTTTGCACATTTGTCTGTTCTGAATCCCCACATTTATGCTAGCATCCAATCAATGCTTTCTTGATTGTATATCGTAATATTTTATGTCCTTCATTCGCATAGCCTGACAGCATTTTTGATGTTTTCATTATCTTGTTATAATCTCCATATGCAATTTAGATATTATTGTGTTTTCATAATGTTATGTCTGGCATAAAAATGTGTGTTATGTAATTCTGGAGTGTGGGAAATGATGACTCTATAGAAATATTCTGAGCTTAGAGCTCTGCTGATCATCTCTTTGCACGTCAGTCTGATCCGGACCCCCACATTTATGCTAGCACCCAATCAACGCTTTAGGTGTGCTTTCATAATGTTATGTCTAGCTTAGAAATGTATTTTCTGTAATTCTGGAGTGTGGGAAATGAGGTTTATATGTCTACGCTAGAGTCTGGGAAATGATGACTTGATAGAAATGTTCTGAGCTTAGAGATCTGCTGATCATCTCTTTGCAAGTCAGTCTGATCCAGATCCCTATATTTATGCTAGCATCCAATCAACGCTTGCTTGATTGCAACATTTTTGAGTGTTTTTTTTGTCTTTTTATAATCTCCTTATGCAATATAGACATAAGTGTGTTTTCATAATATTATGTCTAGCATATAAATGTATGTTCTGTAGATCTGGAGTCTGGGAAATGATAGAATTATCTTGAGTCTAGTTGCTTGGCTGATCATCTCGCTGCACGTTAGTTTGATCCGAAACCCCACACCCACGGTTACGTTATCATCCAAGTAACACTCACTTGGTTAACATATTAATCTTTTATTTATTTTTATAATCTAAGAAATTGTTGAAGAAAAGTTGTTCCCATCAAATGCTATGTGGATCTAGCTGCATGCAGTTAATTTTTTTGGTGATATAAAATTTCTCCCTTTTAAAGAATTGGGCTTCTGAGTTGCTTAGCAGATTTTTTTTGGTGACTTCTATGGTGTTAAAACAGAGATTGGTCTTGGATTGACGGGATTTGGAGTCTTTTTCTCCTTCTTGGGAATCATTTTCTTATTTGACAAAGGTCTAATTGCAATGGGAAATGTAAGTATAATGGTTTTCTAGTATCTCATCATCCATAATTCCTTTTATAATCTTTAACCACCGGCTGCTCAAGTTAACAATGGATTTTGTTTACTTGGTCAGATCCTCTTCTTCTCTGGTGTGATCTTAACCATTGGGATCAGGTCATCGTTGCAGTTCTTCATGAAACCTGCAAATTATAAGGTTGGATTTGATTGTCTCTCTTGACATGTAACCACTTTTGTATATCATCACTGTGCCCTCTTGCAAGTACTGTTTCGATTCTTTACTGTTGATAGGGAACAATATCGTTTGGTATTGGATTTTTCTTGGTCGTCATAGGATGGCCAATATTAGGAATGATTTTGGAGTCTTATGGCTTTATTGTGCTCTTCAGGTAAATTAAACTCCTGTCTCCTTTTTGTTTGTCTGTTATCTAGTCAATAATTCTCTGTTGTTTACCAATTGTATGTCCAATTTTCCCTGCAGTGGGTTTTGGCCAACACTGGCAGTTTTTCTGCAGAAGATACCTGTTCTTGGTTGGATCATTCAGCAGCCATATATCAGATCTGTATGTTTTGTTTTTGCGCCTTAGTCTTGTCACATTACTTCATACTTGTGGATAAAACTATTTAGAGTTCTGGTGAATGTGAAAGTCAAATCAAGTCCTGGCCTGTGTTTTTGCCCTCTTCTTTGGGCATCTTTTACATCTTGTGCCATTTAGTGTAGTCGAAGCATTCTTTATCCCATTCATGCAGATAGAAATAGGTAAGATAAGAGGGCATAGAAGCAAATCCATCAATAAGTAGGGAAAACATGCACTACATTTTTCTAGTTGTCTGGAAGAGAGTCAAGATGTTTTCTGATTTTTCTTATTCAAGAATTTCATGAAGGTTCAGCTGGCGTAGTTAGTTTCAATTGAATCTGAATATTGCAGATTTTTTTGGAAATTAAAGCCTACCTTAAGCATTTTATTAATAATTCCTCTTCCAGTGGAAATTTGGATGCATTGGGGTTGGTTCTCTTTGTGACAGAAAAGTAGCAATACTTTCAGTTGTAGATACTTGGAACTCATAGTTGATGATACTGTCTAGATTCCCAGGATTGATTTTGAATCCCATTCCTGATTCAAATATCTTGACTGCACATCTGGATCCTTTCTGTTCTGGACCAACCTTGGTTTTCCACCTCCTGTCTTCATGAAGTCTTTTATTTTTGGCTTAACTTGTCATGACTATTTTTTCTATTGTCAAATATCTTTGTAAGTCCTGTCTTTCTCGTGTGTTTTTTCCTAACCATTTTCTAGTACCTTCTGAAAGAAACACAAAAGAAGAGAAAAAGAAACCAAAAAATGTGAATTGCTTATTTAGATAAAAGGATCTCATCAGACGGTTTTTATGGCCTTTCTAAGTTCTGTGAGCTGTGAATTCCTAAATCATTTGAGTATCCATGAAGAGCTTGTACTCACATATGCTATTCTTTCAATCATATGGCACATTTCATATTCTGCATTCAATTCTTGACATTCACTTAGGAATTAGTGCATTCCTCTAGAAGTTATTAGAGAAACTTGTTATGGCAAGATTGTGGGTTAGACATAGATGAGAGGAATTTGGTGCTAATACTGGAATTACAGGCAAATGGTTTACAGTGACTGCTTTTTAGGGATCTGAACTTTCAGTTCCTCCTAAAATGACCAACATTTTAAGCTTTAAACTAAAATCAACTGAGCCAGAAGTTTTAATAGAAATTAAAGCTCTTACAATTGGAACTCAAGGGAAGAGTTTTATTGAATTCAATGTTACTCTCCTGTTGGGAATGTGAATGGCGGAGTGCTAACCATGAATACACATACCGTATTAATGGAAATAAATGTTGTATTTGCTCTCTCTCTCTTTCAACAGTTCGTGCCAATGCATTCAAGTTCTTTTTTCAGTATTTTATGCTGAATATTAATTAGATCTTTCTTTAAATTCACATCTTTTTTATCCTTGCAGTTCTTTGATCGCTATCGTGGTAAAAGGGTTCCTGTGTAATTTCTGTCGAACTAAGATTTGCTTATGATAACAGTTGTCCCCAGCCTAACTGTTGTAAAAGTACAGGAATGATAAAAGTTTCTGTTTTCAACATAGCAAGTTATACTTTCTGCAGTATAGTCTACATTACCCTATCCAATTGCAATTCATTTTTGGCTCTTTAGAAGATGTCATTTGGAAAAATCCTTTGTAAATTGTTTCCAGGATTTAGATATTTCTGTTCTTTTAAGGTTCCCGGAGCAAATTGTTCTTTTGTTCTTTTTAGATTCTTTACATTAGTGAGGATTTTCTTTTGCCGCTAGTTCTTGTGTCAATATGTAGTGCTTCCACTGCCTTAAACTTTGAAGCATTGTATACTGAATGCTAGTTCCATTTGGATGGACTTTGATTTTTGAAGTTTTTAAAAACAAGTCTTTACTGAATTTTTGAGAAGTTTTCAATATTTGAATTTTTCAATATCTATTTGGATAGATAAAATTGAACTATTTTTTTAAGAATAGCCTTATTGTTTATGACCAAAGTTACAAAATTATCCTTGATCAAATTTTCAAAATTCAACCAGCAAATCCTAATTTGACAGCTGTGCCGTTGCTGTTGATTTTCTCAATGGCGAAGCATGGTTAAATTTATTAATTTAGGGATAAATAACAGATTAATCTGCAGTGCAGCAAATCAAATTTTAAAAATTCTTACCTGTATCCGAACTCCAATTTGAAGAAGGACAACAGCAAAGCCCAATTTAAAGATTCTAGTTAGTGAGGATTGAGCCTTAATAATCAACTAACCGATTAAAGAGTAATTGGAACTCCACAACTTAAAGATTCAGTAAAAATTCACACCCCTAGTGTGCCTACTTCCTTGATGTGTGGTGAGTTTTGAAGAAGTTATTTGCTTCTCAATCCAAAGCAGGAGTGCTTTTGTCATGCCCAGAGCCCGGGTTGAATCTGGGATCCAATAACTAAGTTCGAGTTTAACAAGTCAGAACTCATGAGGTTAACAAACTCTGAATCATTTTACAAGATTAAACTTCCTCTCTCATTTAAATGATAAAATAAACTCTAAGTTCAAGCATAAAATAAGCATCTCCATACAAGAGTCAATAACTCTCATCTTAATCATAAAAACAACATAAAACTAATTCTAATATTCAAGATCCTCTAATTAATCATCATTCTCTTCGTTTAAACTGTCCACTAAATCCGTATTAACGAACTAATGTATGAGCTAACAATCGAGAGAATATAGGTACTTTTTTTATAAAAAAAAAACTTAGAATAATCAAATCACTTTATAAATCAAGCTGAAATGTTCACAGTGAACTAATATCATAAATTTTATTAAGAAAAACAGAAACTTATACAGTTCAAACTATTTTTCTTATTAGGCCCAAGTACGCATATAATTTAAATGGGTCACAATTGATATCAGCCCTAACTATTTATGCCGTTAGGATGAGACAAATGTTGAGCTTTATGACCATGCCCTATAGTGTCCAGACTGAAATATGTTAATGATGCTCGAACCATAATCTACGTTCATATATTCCAATATTACATAAAAACTTTTCCCTTTTTTTCTAATAAATTATCCAATATAGAGATAATACCCAAACACTTTTCTGTTTTATTTAAACAAAAGTAAATAGAAACTCAATTAATAATTGAATGATTTTGGTTTTAGAATTTGAGAGACTATACAGAAAATAAAAGAAACATGATTCTGATTAATAATATTAATAATAAAAGTACAAATTCTTGGATGTATAACCCCTGAACGTAATTGTCACAGTTCCATGCACCATCCGAATGGCACACCAAAACACAGATCAGTATTAAGAGTGAACTGGAGGTCGATGACTTCAGGTCAGTTCCATTCTTTAAACGTAATCAAGCAATCAGATGTTTTGTCTTTTTTTCATTCCAGCAGAATAGACTAACCAAATCAGTGAGTACTTCTAAAGATTAAAAGAAAAACATTAGGAAATCCGATTAGTAATGAAAATTCGGAAATCCTACAGAACATAATTATCAAAAAAATCCATTGCTCAACTTAATAAATAGACATTGGGCCCACTCATTGGGTTGGGCTACTACAACTTCAAATCAAGGTACACAAAAGAAGGAGCCCCCAAAGACGGAGTGTTTCCACAAAATGAAAGAGGTTGCAATCAGCCAGCCCCTCCAAAAGAAAGAGGTAATCAACTGCATCCTAGATGGCCTTGATTCTAGTTTGACCTCAGTTAAGACTAGAACCGATTCTATGTCTCTTGATGATTTGTGTGCTCATTTACTTACATATGAAATGTGCCTAGTGCATAATAGTGCTCCTTTTCACGGTGGAAGTTCTTCCGCACACAACGTTACAAGAGGTAATCATGGAAGAAGAGGAGGGGGAAACCGTGGCCGAGGCGGCAGTTGGAGCAGTCAACAATGAGGAGGCTTCTCCATAAACTACAACAGCACAAATGAAGGCAGGCCAAAGTGCCAAGTCGGTGGCAAGCATAGGCACACTGCCCTCAAATGCTGCCATAGGTTTGATCATTCGTATCAAACTGAAGATAGTTTAAGTGGCAACTCTAGCAACAAGAAGCTCATACCAGATAGATCCAAGATGGTATGTCGACACCGAAGCTATGGATCATATAACTAGAGATCATGACAACTTGAGTATGATAGAGAGGTATCACGACAACGAGCAAGTGAAAACTGCAAACGGTACAGGTATGAAAAATTTTCACATTGGGCATTCTCATATCAAAATTCCTACTCACTCTCTTCAATTGAGAGACGTCCTTCATATTCCTCAAACTAATAGAAATCTTTTGCCCATACTCCCACGAGCAAAATGGCTCGGTCGAACGAAAACACCATCATCTTGTTGAGACAGGCCTTCCTCTTCTTGCACACTCCTGTATCCCTTTGAGGTTCTGGGACGAAGCTTTTAAAACATCCTATTTTCCTATAAATCACCTCCCTAGCAAAGTTATAAAACATTCGACACCTCTACAGCGTCTATTAGGAACCAAGCTTTATTACAACTTTTTGAAAACATATGGTTGTGCATGTTGGCAGAATCTTCAACCATATAATGCCCACAAGCTTCAGTTCTGGTCAAGTATGTGTGTGTTCATTGGCTATAATGATATCCATAAGGGTTATAAGTGTTTACATGTGCCCACAAGGCATGTGTACATTTCAAGAGATGTCATCTTTGACGAAAAAATTTTCCCCTTCTCCATCCTTAATGGCCAGTCTTCACAGATTAGCACCTACACACCTACCTCTATTCTTCTCCCTACTATGTCTAACTCCGGGAATGATATTTGGAATGTATTGCTTGAAAATATTATACCTTTTACTATATGCACTAACCAAAATATTGTAGATGCTTCTCAGCATGGAGAGCACATTGTTGGTATAGATGCTGATGGTGTTGCTCACCATAATACTGCAACTGATACGTCACCCCGCAATCTCAACCATTCGAAGTTCCATATCATCACATGCAGACACGGAGCCAAGATAATATCAGAAGACCCAAGCAATTTGCAGAGAGTACCTTCTATCATCTACCTGGTCGGAGAGCTCTTACTCTAACTACATAAGTGCTTAAACCAAAAAATCATGCTGAAACATTGAACCATTTCGAGTAGACACAGGTAATGAACCAGGAATTTGAGGTGCTCATCAACAACAAAACATTAAAGCTTGTCCCATTTAAACCAGGTACAAACATCATCAATTGTAAGTGGGTGTATAAGGTCAAAAAGAAAGCTGACAGGACTGTCGATCGCTATAATGCTCGGCTAGTCGCAAAGGGTTTTAAACAACATTATGGTCTGGATTATGACCAAAATTTTATTCCATCATTAAACCTGCCACTATTAAGCTTGTTTTGTCTATTGCTATCTCAAAAGAATGGTCACTCAAGCAGTTAGATGATCAGAACGCCTTCCTTCATGGCTATCTGGAAGAGGAAGTTTTAATGCGACAACCTCCTGGATGTGAGGACAAACACCAACCTGACTATGTTTTCAAGTTGGAGAAAGTATTATATGGTTTAAAACAGGCTCCTAGAGCATGGTATTCATTGACCAATTCAAAATTACAAGAATTGGGATTTTCCCCGTTGAAAACAAACACATCACTATTCATATACAATTGTAATGTAGTTACAATTTACATGCTTATCTATGTAAATGACATTATTGTTACAAGATCTTCAAACCAAGCGGTGAAGGATCTTCTACACAAACTATAGCAAGAATTTGCTATAAAAGACCTTGGCGCACTACATGATTTCTTGGGGATCAACGTCACCACTAGAGAAGATGGATTGGTCCAGACACAGAAGAAATATATCAAGGAAATACTTCACCAAGCAAACCTGCAATGATTGCAAAGTTGTGTCCACACCAATGACAACATCAGAGAAGCTGACAAATACTCCAGGTGAAGCATTGTGTGTGGAAGAAGCTTCCAAGTATCGAAGTATCCTGGGAACGTTATAGTATCTAACACTCACCAGACGATATCTTTCTTTTGCTATCAATAAGGTGTGTGTAGCGTTACATTATCTAGTATTCACCAGACCAGATATTTCTTTTGCTATCAATAAGGTGTCAGTTCCTACACACACCCACTAGTGATCATTGGACAACCGTCAAAAGGATAATGCGGTATCTTAAGTCAACTCAGACGATAGGCCTAAGAATTCAGAAGAGTACATCTACATCACTCAATGCCTTCTCAAATGCTGATTGGGCAGGGTGCCTAGATGACCAAAGGTCCACCGGAGGATGTGCTGTGTTCTATAGAGGTAATCTAGTGTCTTGGAGTTTTAAGGAAACAATCGACAGTTCACTGAGCGTGAATACAAGTCACTAGCTAATGCTGTTGCAGAAATAGTGTAGTTACTGTCATTACTCAAGGAGTTAGGGGTGTTCCAGAAAAGACCCCCCAGTCTTTTGGTGTGACAACGTAGGTGCCACTTGCTTATCAGCAAATCCTCTTTTCCGGGATAACAATAAACAAGCCCATATACACACCAAATCCCCATTGATCTTAACCATACCTGTTTTAATAAAGGATGAAGCTAAGATTAATAGCCTGACACAGGCCTTTTGCTTCACATTTTTATGTCCATGAAACAAACCCCCCAAGTCCCCATGTAATAACTAGAAACTTATTCATATTCACCATCAAATTTGAACCAATTACTTATTATAGGCATTCAATATAAAAGCATACGAACTTGTTCCATAAGGTTTTTAAACTTGACAATATATATCACAAATACCCCTCTAAACCTGCAACCAAAGGCGATGATATATCCCAAACTGAATACCAGAAGGCAACAATACAAGACCTTCTGGGCAAATCTGCTGGTCCAGAAAACGTGCAAATGAAATTCAATTTTGTCAAGGACTGTGAACTGATCATTATATTGATTCAAAAGATTGCATTGAATCGTTTTTTATTAAAACCATTCTTTAAATGAAAAGTTGAAATGTATTGATCGATTGAATCAGTGAATCGGAGGTCTAATGTTAAACCGATCGACTTTTCAAAAAAATCCAAATTGAGACCAAATTTGTCCAAATTTCAATAACAAAAATTTAAATATACTTTAATATTAAATTATTGTTCAATTAAATTATAAATTTACTCAAAATATACTTCATTATTAAATATTAATAAATAAAAAAATATCTTATAATCTTTAAACTTTACCCATATTAAAAATCATTATTTTTAAATCCCTATAAAATAGAACTTATGATTATTAACTATAAAAAATATTAATATCATATATATAAATTTAATATGAAATTATTATGTATTATATTATTGACAACAAAAAAATATATATATAAAAAAATATAATTTTTATTTTTTATATAATATTACCAAATCGATTGTGATTAAATAATTTAAATCATAGAGCAATAACCTTTCCGATTCAATATTCGATTTGATTTTTAAAACATTGTTACAATGTTAACATCAAGATTCCAGACATACGAACGAGGAGAATCCCTGAACTACATGAAGAACCTTCTGTCACCGTTCCAAGGTCGCCAGGGACTTCTACCCTACCAAATAAAAGAAGCAAAATACGCAAGTAAAAATATTGAGTAGCTCTTTTCGATATGGTTTCCATGCGCACGCACCCACGCGATCCCCACTTCCAAGTCCAACAAAAAGGGGGAAAAAAAAAGGAGAAAGAAAGTAAACCATAGTAGGCGCCAATAAGTACTAAAAATGATTTTCATTTCCTCACAGCCATGGCGGCCTTTACTGGTCTTTAACTAACCCCGAGTCTTACCCACCAACCCGAATGATGGACCCCGTATTATATGTAATAGCTCCATTTGCACCTAACTTCGAGCACGAATCAACCCACCATAGCCATAGCCGAGAGTCCATTGCCTACAAGCTCAAAAATGCAAGTCAACATTCAAGAAACCACCACTATTCAGCCCTCCAAAGCTCTTTTTTCCGGTGATCATGTCCTCCCTCTTTCCCATCTCGACACTGACCGTAATCTCCATGTCCTATTCCGATACCTTCGTGTCTATGTGAACAACTCCGACAACCAATCCGGCCGACCGAATTCAGACCCCTTTCATGTCATCACCACAGCTCTTTCCGCTGCCCTTGTCATCTACTATCAATACACCGGCACTTTACGCCGCCGGAGTATTGATGGCCGACTCGAGCTGCATTGCCAAATTGGAAAAGGAGTTCCGGTAATTCAAGCCACTGTGGACTCCCCGTTGAGTTCAGTTAAGTACCTTGATGATGAACCGGATGATGAACTGGTTGAAGGATTGGTGCCTAATCCGGATCAAGATGAGGTGATGACTCATCCTATGACTCTGCAAATTACGATGTTTCAGTGTGGTGGGTTTGTTCTTGGAGCTGCAATTCACCATTCACTGTGTGATGGACTTGGGGCAACTCAGTTCTTCAATGTAATGGCAGAATTGGCTCGCGGGGCAACTGAGATAACAGCTGAACCCGTATGGGATCGCCAGATTTTGCTGGGACCGAGGAACCCACCTCGAGCTGAGTTCCCAATTCAAGAATTTCTTAACCTAGACCAAAATCTCGTGCCTTATTCGGAGAAAACTGGTCGCGTTGTGAGGGAATTTTTTCCTGTGAAGGATGCGTGGTTGGACCAATTCAAGGGTGTCCTGTTTGGGCAGTCCGGTTCAAAGTACACCACTTTTGAGGCTTTGGGCGCTTTCATATGGAGAGCGAGGTATCTTTACTTAACAAATTGAACTACAGTTTCAATATTTTTTGCTAAATTCTTTGAATTTTAGTATCATGAATTCGGTGAACTCCACAGTTTTATTTATCCTGTTGAAATTTCACCCAAAAATCATGTATCATTTGGTAATTTTCAATGTGATTTGGATGCATCCTAATGCCTGGACACTAGAGTAGTACTTAACATAAAATGGATATTGTTCCCTGTTATTGACGACCAAAGATGAGTAGAAGTATAGGACAGTCTTCCAGATGCCTTGGGTTTATGGAAGGGCATTCAAGAAATTGTTTCAACTTACTTTTCTCAGAGTATCTTAATTCTTTATTTGTTACCCTTCTATTGATATGGGTTCTAATTAACTTATGAAATATAGGGTTAAAGCTTCTAGGACCCCAGCTGATGAGACGGTGAAGTTTGCATATTCAATCAACATAAGAAAACTGGTAAAGCCACCTCTGCCTGGGGGCTACTGGGGAAACGGATGTGTCCCAATGTATGTTCAGCTCATTGCAAAAGATATTTTGGAGCAACCAATATGGAAAACTGCTGATTCAATCAAGAAGAGCAAGTACAACGTCTCTGATGAATACGTAAGATCATTTATCGATTTCCAGGAGCTACATTTTAGTAAAGGTATCACAGCCGGAACCAGAATCAGTGGTTTTACAGATTGGCGACACTTGGGCCATTCCACGGTTGACTTCGGCTGGGGAGGACCTGTTACTGTGTTTCCTCTCTCAAGACACCTGCTAGGAAGTGTTGAACCTTGTTTCTTCTTGCCTTATTCTTCTGCAAATGAAGGGGAAAAGGATGGATTCAAGATTTTGGTTTACTTGCAAGAAGATGCAGTCTCAGCCTTCAAAGAAGAAATGGATAAATTGAAGAACATAGAACAGGGATTGTTTTGATTCCTGCTCACCTTTACGCCCTTTTATTGTATTTTTCACTTGTCATGGTTTCATTTTCAGAATCTTACCCCATCAGTTTTAGGCAATCCCTCTATTCGTTTAGGCAATAACATTCTGTGTCATCCCAGTTCTTGATTGTGCCTGTGAAGAGATCTTTTAGGTAGCTCTCGTGTTTACTGGCAACTGGCACGGCATATTGACACACTTTGAGTTGATCTTATATTTACATATTTCATTTTACAGAATCAAGCCTCCACAATAACAGAACAATTTTTTTTCAAATCCTTATTACAGAAACTATTCTCATCTTTGCCAAATTTCATCTGGACTTACCATTGGTAAGGCATACAAACTTCGAAAATATATGAGACCTGCTGCACAATCTAGCAAATATCTGAACTGAGACACTGAAACTAACTCCAAAACTAATGGCAAAGCTCAACCAAAAGGGTAAATTGTTTCTTGAACTTTCAGTTTCTGTCTGAGGTTGTCGAATTTGAATCCCAGTGCAAGAAAGCTGTAGAAGTGGACCACATAATCTTGGATTGCCCTCAAAGCTGGAGGCAGGGAAAGTATCAAATTGACCTCCAGTGGGTATTGTTCCTTCAAGAAGATTGTTTGCTACACTAAAAGAAGACAAAAAGTGTAAATTTCTCAATGCTACTGGGATCTGTCCATGAAGATTGTTATGGGATAGATCTAGCTTCTCCAAGTTAGTCAGAAACGAAGTTGAGCTTGGAATTTCCCCTGAAAATTTGTTAAAACTGAGATCCAGTACATGCAGGTACTTCAAGTTTCCAATCTCCTCAGGAATATCACCACCGAGGTCGTTGTTACTCAAGTAAATGGCAGGTGGCAAACTGGAAATCTGATTGTACAGAAACAAAGAAATATTATCGGGGTTAACAAATACGGGTATCTCAAGATAGATTCTTGAGAATGGATCTGAAAATTGCAGAGTGGTGAACCGTGGCAAGCTAATGAGTTCTTTGGGCAAGTAACCAGATAGCATGTTTTGAGATAAATCCAAGTAGAAAAGTTTTGGTAAATTTGCAAACCAATTTGGAATATTGCCTGTAAATCTATTGTAAGAGAGATCAACAACTTCCAGCTTTCTTAGCTTAGACAACCAAGTAGGGATTTGACCAGTTAATTGGCAGCCACCTAAACTCAAAAGCTTGATTTCCCCGAATCCATCCGGACCAACCAGGCTCGGATCATTTGGGATACTTTCATTATAGAAGTTCTTTGACAGGATCAAAGTGCTGAGGTTCTTGAGGCCGCTTAGGCTTCTGATTGATCTGCCAATATTGATGAGAGTGTTATTTGAAAGTGAAAGGAAAGTCAAAAATTGCAACCTCTCTATCTCAAGAGGAATCTGTCCCTCAATCTGGTTAGCTGACAAGCGAATTGCAGTCAAAGATGTGCATGAAGTAAGGGTCACCGGGAAGGTGCCACTGAAGAAGTTGTTCCCAAGATCAATCAAGCCAAGCTTAATGAAGCTGGAGAAATCATAAGAAGAAAGTTCACCTCTAAGGAAGTTGACCCTTAAGTTCAGTGTTACGAGACTGGTGCAATTCATTAGAGATGAAGGCAGAGTACCATTCAGATTGTTTATGTGAAGAAGCAGCGTTTCCAAACAGGAAAGTTTCCCGATTTCCCATGGGATCTCTCCTGTAAATTCATTAGCATAGAGGGCAAAGATTAAGAGTTGGGAAAGATTGGCAATGCCTTCAGATATGGGACCATTTAGCCTATTTCCAGGCAAAGATAGTTCTTGCAAAGTTGACAGGGCATAGATGTCATCGGGCAGAGGCCCTGTCAGTGAATTGAAGCCTCCTCGAAGCACTCTCAAATTGGAACATCGTCCAAAGCCACGAGAAATTGATCCATTAAAATCATTGAAAGAGAAATCAAGAACTAGGGTTGATGGAGAAAAGTTGCAGATGGAAAAAGGAAAGGAACCCTCGAAGGTATTGTTGCTTACATTGAAACTCAACAAATTTATTGAAACCTGTAGAAATGAGGGCTGAATTCTCCCAGAAAGGCGGTTGCTGGAGAGATCCAATATCTGGATGTTCTTGGGTAATGAATCGGTGGAATTTATATCTCCAGACAGACGATTGAAACTCAGGTCAACCATCCGAATCTTCTTCAGTGAGGCAAAAAATCTATCTGGGAGATTACCAGAGAACCAGTTGTGGGAAAGATTGAGTTGGGCTAGTTGACTGAGTTTTGCCAAAGAAGGAGATATGGTTCCCATAAGCCCTCTTGACGGTAACCATATCCGAATGACCCGTCCATTTCTGTTACATCCAATACCTTCCCAGTAGCAGCAATCAATTGAAACGGTCCAATTCAGGGGAGGTTGAGTAGAGATGTTGCTGGAGAAAGATAACAGAGAGTGACGATCAAGTCCATTGCACAAAGCAAGACAAGTTCTTCTTCCATAGCATGAAAGAAATAAGAGGATCACAGTAATCAAATGCAACCTCGAAATGCATCTTCCATGAAATCTGATCATTGTGTGGATTGATCAAGAAAATGGCTTTTCTTTTGGAACAGTCACAGAAAGGTAAGGAGGTGTGATGATTAATTAAAATTAAGAACTGCCCGGAATTCCAACTCAGAATAGTGTTTTATTGCATTTGCTTAATTTCCATGGAGAAAGTCATCTGTAGGAATTGATAGGGTTTGATTTGTGACTAAAAACTTATTGAAAATGAAGTCCTCTATGATCAAATCCAACACAGATATGCAAAATGTAAAGTCTAATCCAAAACACATTGTTTATTTTCATTCCCAAAGAGTCAAAACTAAAACCAATTAGGTTTCACTGAAGAATGTGATTCATATGCTTCCTTAATTGAATAATAATGTTAATACTAATTAAAATTACCCATTTGTGGTAAATTAATGAAACCTGATTGCCGAATAATTTATCAATAGAATCTTCATTTATTGTAAAAAAAGAAAAGTGTATTTATTAAATAGAAAGAAAATAAATATTTTTGAATAACATAACTACATTTAATACTTTCTAATCAAATGGTGGATAACGCCATTATAGTGGATAGAGGTAGTATTTTTTATTTATTCTTACATAAGTTACCAAAAACTATCGAGTCTAAGTGAATTAGTAAAATGTAAATCTTTTCAATTAATGTGGTTGTTAATACTATTTTAATTAAAAAGTACTTTTATTTTTTAAAAAAAAAATATTTAATTTCAAATATTCTAAAATAAAGAATATCAATTTCAAGCATAAATTTTCAAGCAATTTAACAGATTCGGTTTCAACAATTTTTTGTCATAACTAATATATTTATTTCACTTTTAGGTGTTTGAAAAATTTTCGAATTTCACGTATATTCTTTCACTATTTAAGTCCTCAAACTATTTTTTATTTGCAAAATAGAATCATATAAAATATTTTTTAAAAAAAAATAAATAAAAGGTAAAAAAGAACATTAATTGCTAACTTATTTTGAAAGATAAAAAAATCTTAAGCAATTTAAAATAAAAATAAAAATATTGAAAACCTATCAAAAAAGTAAAAATTTGTTTGTGGATTCTAGCGAAAAGAAAATTTGATTGTGGGGAATTCGGTAATTTGCCTCTTTATTTGACAAGTTGAATATGAATAATGGGTTGAAACTTGGATCCGTCTCTTTTGGATGCATTGGGACAAGGGTACAGTTTTAAAGATTTAAAAGATAAGGTTCCATCCAGTTTTTAAGTTTTCAAGAGTTCAACTCCTATTTGGATAAAAAAAAATATTAAAATTTTTTAAAAATATATAAAAATCATAATGTCTTTAATGGTTCATTAAATTTTGTATTGATATTGTCCATCAAACCCAAAGCTTCCAAGAAAGAATCGAAGAGCGTTTTTACTCTTCATTCAAGAGAAAGGAAAATCCCTAAACCTCCCTTTCTTAATATCCTCGCATCCTTTCCACCGCAAATTCCAATTGTATAGAGGCAACAACATCTGTTAGGTCTGTAAATGGATACGCATCTAAGGGGATGATCTAATTTAGTGGGAAAAAATACCACAAAACAGCCTCCACGAGTTTTCAATTTTTCTGTCCTCATTGATTCATTTTTCGAAAATTTAGTTGGGTCAATATTTGATCAAATGCAGATTTACTCACTTTCTAGCTTTTAATTTTTGAAAAGTCAGTTTTGAACCCTGTCCAAATAGAGCCTTTTTGGTCCATGACGTAAAAATATTTAATGGGCTATGATGAGATTGACTTGATCCAACTAAGTTATACTTTACTCATCAAATGGTAAATTATTTAAGACGAAATGTCAGATTTTTCTCAATAATATTCCCTCTGTTCGGAATTAAATATTCACATTTTCATTTTAAATTGTCTTAAAATAAATATCTCATTTTCGAAATTAGTTAAAATTTTCTTAATAAATTGGTAATGTTAAGTGTAAAATGAATTAAGTCAACTAATTTTTTTAAAATTTATACAAGTCAAAATGGGACATTTAATTTAGAACTGAGGGGGTTAATAAATAATAATTACCAAAAAATAATAATAATAAATACTCCATCCTCACTAAACTCAAGTCATTATAACTAACTTTTATTATCATTAATTATAAGTCATTGTTGTTAGTTAATTAGATATTTGACAGGTTTTTTTTATATGTTATCTCTTTAATGATGAATAGTGAAATGATGTTCAAATTTTTAAAAGGGTGATAAGAGAACATTTTAGAGGAAAAACAATTATTTTAATTTTTACAAAATTAGGACTAGTAACTTATATTTTGTGACAAAGGAAATAAAAAATAAAAAGTTAGAAACATAAGTCTTGATGGGGCTCTATCATTCAAGTGGAAATTCCCAAATATACTCAAATGGGTAATTCCAATTTCAATTTTATTCACTTTCTGAAAAAATTTCAATTCTATCCAATTAGGTTGTCCCAATTTCAACCTATACTCAAAAGTTAATTTTAACGTTGGAAAATTACTTCCGTACCCTTATACCCAAATCGAGACAAAGGCACTGTTCCTTTTCTTCCCATTTCGAGACCAACTCCCCACCTTCGTCACCACCAAACAACTGAAACTCTTTACCTTCTCCGCTCTTCATATTTCTTTACTCTCATCCATTTTCTTTCCTTTCTTTCCCTTCCTTCCCTCTCATTTTCTTCATTCCGATAGAATCCACACTCCGGTAGATCACATCCATCTTCGCGACACACTCCAATGGAATCCACACTCCCACGACGGTGTCATTCGCCAGTAGATCACTTCGTCGTCGTCGTCGTTGCCGTCGTTGCTGCCATTACCGGTAGGTTTTCTTCAAAGTTAAACCTTGATTTTGTGTCGAACATATTAAATGTTGTTTATTTTGATTTTGTATTTTGTTGAAACTGTCTTGGACGATCGTGCATGAATTTGAATTTGTATCTCGAAATTGTTTGTTGTGTCTCAAAATTGTTTGGTTGTGTCTCGAAATTGTGTGAATCGGTCTCGAAATTGTTTAGTTGTATCTTGAAATTGTTTGATTGTGTCTCAAAAGAGTTTGATTCTCTCTTAAATTGTTTGTTGTCTTTCGAAATTGCTTGATTCTGTCTCAAATTGTTTGTTGTGTCTCGAAATTATTTGTTGTGTCTCTAAATTGTTTGATTTTGTCTCGAAAGGGTTTGATTCTGTCTGGAATTGTTTGTTGTGTCTGGAATTGTTTGTTGTGTCTCGAAATTGTTTGTTATGTTTCTAAATTGTTTGATTCTGTCTCGAAAGGGTTTGATTCTATCTCTAAATTGTTTGATTATGTCTCGAAATGTTTCTTTTGTGTCTCGAAAGGGTTTGATTGTGTCTCGAAATGTTTCTTTGTGTCTCAAGGGTTTGATTTACATCGAAATGTTTCTTTATGTCTCGAAAGGGTTTGTTTGTGTCTTGAAATGCATAAATTGTGTCTCGAAATGACTTGATGTTTAGAAATGACTACTGTGTGTCTCCTTTGTATCTCACAATGTCTGCGATGTGTCTTGAAAGAAACGTAATTGAAAGTTTGGGTTAATTTAGAAACCTAATCTCGAAACGTGTTAAGTGTGTTTAGAAATTATTTCTATGTGTCTCGAAATTCTTTATTAACTAATTTAGAAACTACAGAGATATGAATCCCACCCATCACACCTTTCAGTTCCAATACGATCCCACTATGCCTACCGAGAACAAGCTTTGCACACACGCCAAGTTTTCGATTGTTACACAGACCGTATCTCCTTTTCGATTACGCTCTCTTGCTATCCTTTTCGATTCTCCAATATGATTTTATA
>JAOXNR010000013.1:1935159-1950985 GCA_028571225.1 Parsonsia alboflavescens
AAAAATTGAAGATGTGATAGAATGTGAATATCGTTTGGTGACTTGTTTTGATCACATAAAAGATCATGTATAGCCCAAATCTGCAACAGTTGTCCAGATCAGTCCTTAAATCGAAGATAAGACACCCTGGATCATGTGTTGCCCAAATCAGCAGCAGTTGTCCAGACCAGTCTTTAAATCAAGGATAAGGTACCCCTAATATAGTATATCTATAACTATAGGGTAACCTTATAGCGTATTATACAGTATACTTATAAAGTGTTTCCATGAAGTATCTAATGATTTAACGATCAAAGTTAACGATTATTTGTTAAGAAAAAATAAATTTTTCTATAAAAAATTTTTTTTTCAAATTTTTTTTTTTTATAAACTAAATTCTAATTAAACCCTAGGGATAAGTGAATATATTTTATTTTATTTTATTTTAAAAAGACAGTTGACCGTTAACTTTGAATGTTAGAAATTTAACTGAAGCACACCTTATAGTATGCTCCGTAGCACTCTATAGCATTTCCGTATATAAATATATATATATATATATAAAATTGATTTTCTTATATTGCAAAAGTCATACAATACCACAGTTAGCTGTATTTACTATTTGATAAAATGGATAATCTAATCCCATAACTTTTTTTATTTTGATCATGTGTACTCATCTCTTTTTTTTTCCATCTTTTAAGGACTCTAACTTTTTTTGTTTTGGCCATACATATCCATATCTTTTTTTTTTTCTTTTAAGGTCTCATAACATTTTACCCTTTGACCAACTAGGTTCTATAACTTTTTACCGATAACCAATTAGGTCAAAAAATTATACACAATTATGAGACCTTAAAAGATATATATATATATAAAAAAAAAATAGATCTATATGGTCAAAACAAAGAAATTATATTACCTTACAAGTTAAAATATATATATATATAGACTTGCATGGCTAAAAAACAAATATATAAATATATATATATATATATATATATATATATCTTTGAAATCTTTAAAAAAAAAATTTATAAATTTATGTGATCAAAACAAAAAAAAAATTATGAAATTAAATTGGTTATTTTAGCTTACTATTTAATAAGCAAAGATCATTTCAATAATGTATTATTGATTCCACGTGTTTTCCATTAAGTTGGGAATTTATACTACTTGTCATGCCTTTATTCTTCATTTTGTTCTTCCGACTTCTCTTCCACTCTTTTTTCAAAAGCCTACAAATTAATAATTGTAACAATCTATTTTAAAGATGTGTCAAATCCTTCTTCCGCGTACTCTAACGATAGGGAATATTTGGACAATAACTTATACTCTCTCCGTTTGAAATTGAATGTCTCTATTTCTATTTTCAATTATCTATATCTTATTTTTAAAATAAAAAAAATTTTAATACAAAGTTCTATTATCCACTTCCTTATTTTAAAGATTCATATCTATTAACCAAAATTCTACCAATAAGAGAAGGATAAAAAGATAATTTTAATAAAATAAAGTGCATCCTTTAAAGTCCAAACTCATATTCAATTTCGATATGGGAAAGTAATTTGTATGAGGCGGAGGCGGAGGCAGAGGCAGCGGAGAGATTTTATGTAAAAGTTTGGATTCAATCCTCAATTAAATCTCATACTTCCTCCATCACGAAATATTGGTCACCAACCGTCATTTTACAAAAATTAAAATCACGTTTTTTTTCTTCTAAAATATCCTCTAATCATAGTTTCAAAAATTCGAACATCATTTCAATATATATATATATATATATATCGCTTTCAAATATCCAATTAATAAATAATAATGACTTATAATTAATAATAAAAAATTAATTAGAATAACTTATATTTAATGATAGAATGAATATATTTTTCTATTTCGTCCCACCTTAAGGATTTCATTTGGACCTTTTGAAAACTCAAGAATTTGACTGAAAAAAAAAGGCTTAACAATTTTCGGGGAATTAATTTACATTTCACCCCATACATGCAGGAGAGGAAAAAAAGGATTGGAAAAAGACAAATAAAAAACCACTGAGTTGCAAGATCTTGCATAGTATGGTACCAAGTAGCAATAGCATAATGTGATTTGCCATCTAAATGCTGATTCGCTGTCGGCTGAAGTAATAACTTTGCCGTTATTAATAGTAAAAACTTGTTTGAAAATAACTTGTCGGCTGAAAATAACTATTCGCTCTCTCATTAAATATAATATAAAATACTATTCTCTATTTTTAAAAAATTAAAAATTTTTTTTTCATCAAATATCCTTATTTATATGCTAATTAAACTAACAACAATATATAAAGAAAAAAATGCTAAAGTAAATATGGTAATAATTTATACTTCTATTTAGTAATAGAGGGTGTGTTGTACCATTTTCAACTATTAAATATGGGTTTTTTTTTTTTTTTACACCCGCCTCTAACCCACTCCTCTCTATACCGCTTCCCTCAATGATCAATAGTGGTACCTCACATAGCCTCGACATATCTTGAACTCAAGAACTCCTAATCCCAAGTGTTGCTGCTTATCAATAGGTTAGCAAGACTTAATAATATGGTAATTTATTACTCTCTTCATTTAAAATTGTATTATGTGTACTTTTTTTAATAAAAAAAAATTCTGGGACACTTTTAAATTAATGAATTATGTTTTTTTAATGCAATTAGATAGGAGGATGCGTCGGTGGATGTCCATTTTATTAAATTAAATTAAGGAGATACATTAATTTTTTTTTTTTTGGTTTAATATATTATTATACATTTAAAAAGAGACAACTAATATTAAAATATATATCCGGATGAATGGGGATATGATCAAACAAAAATGGGAAGTTTTCAGTTCTATCCAAATTGAGAACAATTATTTTCTATTTATCCAAATCCTAACAACATTGCACATGTTACTCATATGTAAAACTAACTTTTCATTCTATACCCATTTTGACGTTTCCTTTAAAAAAAGAAAATTTAACATTTATTCTCTTTTAACATGTATTCACTATCTTACCCCTCGATATTCAACACATAACTACCAAACCCAACAAGTTGTAAAAATAAATTGAAGAAACCTCAACTACCATCATTCTTTGGTAAGAAGTTTCGATCCATAGCTAAAAAAACTACTCAAAGAACTATTCCCTTGTCAAAGAGAAAGAAAAAACCCCTTTTTTTTTTTGTGTTCGGTCTTTAAGTTTTTTATTTTTGTTTTCCAGAATCAAGAAGATGAAGTTAGGTGGTGGTCGGAGGTACATTGTTCGGTTTGTTTCTTTGATTTTTTTTTTTTCTTTGGTGTTTGGCAGCCTATATTTGTTCATTTTGCGTTATTTTTATGGCCCCGCATTCAGTAGGAGATGGAGGAAGGAAGGAAGGTGAGATTGCAGAGATTTCAGTCCATTAGGGGGGAATATTGTGCCTTGAATGGTAAAATCAGACCTTGAGAGGGGGATTTGGACCTTGGGTTTATGAAAGCCTTCACTTCTTTTTTCTTTTCTTTTTTTAACATTTCAAACCTTGGGGCGTGGGGGTGATGGGGGGGAATTTTGTGCCTTGACTAATCAAAATAGGACCTCGAGAGAGTGATTTCGAATCTTGGGTTTGTGAGACCTTCACTTTTTCTAAAATATTTCGAACCTTGGGGGATATTTTGTGTCTTAGATCAGTCCAAATCAACCTTTGAGAGGGGAATTTCGGACCTAGGGTTCGTTAAAGCCTTCACTTCTTTTTTTTATTAAGATCTTAGACCTTGGGGAGATATTTCAGGTCTTGACTAGTCAAAATCGGACCTTGAGAAGGGGATTTTGGACCTTATGTTTGTGAAAGCCTTCACTTTTTTTTTTTAACATTTCGGACATTGGGGGGATATTTGGTACCTTGACTAGTCAAAATCAGACCTTGAGAGGGGATTTCGGATCTTGGGTTTGTGAAAGCCTTCACTTTTTTTTATAAACATTTCAGACCTTTGGGGATATTTCGTGCCTTGACTGGTCAAAATCGACCCATGAGAGGGGGATTTGGACCTTGAGGTTTGTGAGAACCTTCAGCTTTCTTTTTTTTCTAAAGATTTCGGATCTTGGGGAGATATTTCGAGCCTTGACTAGTCAAAATCGGATCTTGAGAGGGGGATTTCGGACTTTTTATTTGTGAAAGCCTTCACTTCCTTTTGGGTTCTTTTTTAACATTTTTGGACCTTTAGGGGATATTCCAGATCTTTACTGGTCAAATCAGACCTTAGAAGGCTGATTTCAGACCATTGGTTGAAAGTCTTCCCTTCTTCTTCTTCTTTTTTTTTTTTTTCAATATTTCGGACCTTGAAAGGGTATTATGTGCCTTTATTATTTAAAACCGGTCCTTGAAAGAGGTATTTTGGATCTTGAGTGATTCACCCTTCTCTTTATTCTTTTTTTAAAAAAAATATTTCGAACCTTGACGGGTTTATTTCACTCCATGATATGGAAATTTTGGTCCCCAAAATGTTCATTCCAGACATACATGACTCCTTCCAATCCTTTATTTATTTATTTTTTTCATTATTCATTGGACATTTTTTAAACAGATTTCTTCGTATTATTTGCAGAAATGAATTACATTAGAATTGCTGCTCAAGAGGGTTATTGACGCAGAGCTGGTTGCTGATCAAGGTGATTCAGATGCGGGGAAAATTTCAGTTCCACAATCAGCTCCACGACTTTCAGAACGTTTGAAGAAGAGGACGTAAGCTGTCTGAAACACCGTATTGATGCTGTGCACGATTCCCGAGGCAACTGAAACGAGCTTGAATTGGGCTCAAATCAGACTGGGTGACCCGGAACCGCCCAACGAACCAAAGTCACTGCTATGCTATGTTGCAAGGCTTTTTCGGCCATCCGAAGTCATTTGGATGAAGTTTTGGGCAATTTTCTGTTTTCAGTGGCATTGTCGTAATTTTATAATTTTTAGTGACAGTTTCGTAATTCACTGTTTTCTAGGGGTTTTTTTTGCAATTTCTTTACTTTTCGTTTCCGATTAGGGTTAGGCTTTGTTTTTGGCTTTAAGAATTGTTTTCGGCTGGTTGTTTTTTTCGACAGTTTTGATGAATTAAAGTTGCTTCTTTTCGGCTTTGTGATTTTCGAATACTTCGAAAATTTGTTTTCGCTTGATTTTAATTTTTGTCTTCTAACTACTTGCGTTGAAGTTTGATTAGAAAGAAAATTGGATCATGTTCTTTTTCGTTTCTTGTTTTGCAAGTTTCTGAATAAGAATGAATCTTCAGATTCTATTTCCGACTACGTCAGTTATCTAAGTGGAAGGGTGCATTCGGTAGTCGTACCATCCAATGTGCACTACGAAGATTTTAAAAAAACTATGCAAAACTGCATGAAGATTGATTTAAACTAATTCGACATACGAATTCCAATTGCATATAAATTTTCTGATGGAAGTATTAAATTAATATATATTGAAGACATATATGACATCATCTATTTGAAGGGGGAAGCTGATCCTAAAGTTGTGGTCAACAACAAAATTCAAAAAACTTATGAGGGTGGCATTGGTGGTGATACTGGCAGTAATTATCCTTTCGATCCAAATGATCATGCAAGTGAAGAATTTATTGATGCAATTGATGATGCGGAGACATCTAGATATATTCTCACAGATGATGATTATGAATACGATAAAGAACATATTCGCAATGTTGAGGATGATGATGATGATGATGACAACTTCGACAATGGGATGAGACAGGTGATTCCATTTGAACAATTTATACCGGACCCTTCTACTCAGTTTACAAATATGACTTGGAATGAAGACGAAGAGGTGCATTTTTTTGGAGACGACACTGTTCCACCAATAGGTTCAATAGGAAAGGATGCAATCTTTAACAATAGGGATGAATTGTCAATAGTAGTCGGCCAATATTCACTCGATAACCGATTTCCCTATTATGTGGTATGTTGGGATAAGGGAAGATTTAAGGCACTATGTAAGAATCAAAAAGATTGTACTTTCATGATCTGTACACATTGTAGAGTTGGATGCCATATTTGGTGATTCACAAGTTTGTCCCGACACACACTTGTATCCAACCTGTATGATAAAGCCTAAACAAGAGTGTAAGTGCAACAACTATTGGTCGTATGTTCTCTGGTAAAATCATCGATGCGAATCACACTCCCAAAAAATGTGATTCAAGACATGCGTTAGAATTATTGTGTGAAGCTCGAATACACCAAAGCTTGACTATCTTTACAACTTGCAAAAGACATAGCCTATTTAACTTCAGAAGACTCATACAAACAGTTACCATCATACCTCCACATATAGGAGCATGTAATGCTTGGGACAATGACCAGTATACATAAGCGAGATGAGCAGTCTCTGAGGTCATTTTGTGTATTTGGTCCTTCGATTAAGGGTTTCAAGTATATGAGGCCCTTAATTATCATAGATGCAACACACTTGAAAGATGTGTACGAGGACAAAATTTATGTAGTTGTCTACGCACATGGAAAGGGGCAAACTTTTTCCCATGCATTTGGGTTTGGCGAGGATGATGGCAATGCTTCATAGGAATGGTTCTAAAGAAGATTCTGGACCGCATATAGATTGTAGGATGATTTGATTATTGTATCTGATCGACACAAAAGCATACTGCAAGCAGTGAGAATAGTGTGTCCTAAGGTTTCACATGCTTTTTGCTATCGACATTTGAAGAAAAACTTAAAGACAAAATACAAAAATCCTCGAGCTGCAATCCTTTATAAAATTGCTACGTTGCCTATGATATGCAGAAATGTGACTTCTATTTTGGAGACATTCAACATATGCATCCCGGAGTTCATTGTTAGCTGGATGTTGAGGTAGGACACTTGGGTTGGTCACGTGCATACCGTCCAAACAATTGCTACAACCAAATGACGAGCAATATTCTGCAGTCCTTCAACCAAACAATTAAGAAAGCTCTAAAGTTTCCTATTACATCTGCACATGAGTTTTTCACGAGTTTATGTCAGGCTTGATTCAACAAAAGTCGAGAAGCAGCGACTATAATGCCAAATATTATCACCAAGCACGCTATGGAAAGAATTGAAAAAGAAATTCTGGTGGTTAACCAAGAAAGGCTGTGGACTACATCCATTCGAGATAGGGAGGAATATGTCATTGAAAATCCACCCAAAGAAGCAAATGATATGGTGGATATAGTTTAGGAGACCTGTAGATGTCGAAGATGGGAAGTGGAAAAGATATCTTGCAAACATACCATTGCTATTGCCAGGTAAAATTTCAAACCACGTAGGAAATTACAAGCAACAATGAGGAAATTTGGCTAATCAATGATGAATTTTAGTTCCTCACAGAGGAAATTTCAAAATAAAAATTTTTGCTCCATTTCGTGACACATTCGTCAATTTTGAGACATAGCTAGTCAATCTCGAAATTGACTGGGTTTTTTTTTAAAAACAATTCTAAGCATGTAATTAAATATTTCTACAACTCATTGACCTTAATCCTTTTTATAGGAAAAATGGAGCTCACTATTACACTCTATGTCATAGTAATTCATTTGACACAGAAATACTAAGGATGGCACATGCCCCATTGATATAGCCTGTGCTCTTGTGTTCGTCTTAGAATTCAATTGCAAGTATGAATGACGTGGTTGTCAATGCTCCTTTTGGAAGAAGGTCTGTCAAAAGACCACAAGAGGCTTGTTTCCTCTCCTGAAGCGAACAATACCTTCAAAAGAAAGCGTGTAAAACATGCAAAAGAAAAGAACATAATTGTCTCACCGATCCGAATGCACACAACACAGAAGCCCACCTCCTAAAGAAAATTATCCAACATCAAATGACTTAACACAAGAAGTGCTCATATCTATTCCAATATCTGGCCAACAATCTCGAGATTCTGGAGAGGGGTACTCTGTGGAGAATGACATGTTAAATTTTGCTAATGTTGATGTGAATGTCTTTGGTGAGAGTATGGATTTTCATCAAAGCAATATCAGCGTTGACACGATTCATGACATGTAAATATTATTTTAACAAACATTGAATTTGTCATTTAACTTAAATTGCATGTTTGTCACTGAATCTTCTTCGCTTAATTGAATATGTAATTAAATGGGTTGATATATGCCAAATTATATTTTTAGAAGGGATATTTCGAGCCTCAATGGAGAAAAATTGAAAATTTCGATCCACAAGGGGCATTTTGGTCTTCTGAGGACATTTCGGAACTCAAGGGTCAAAAATGGAACAGAATGAGTCAAAAAGGGAACTATGAGTGTCTAAACCCTCTATTTTTTTAAAAAAAACTATTTTAAAGTTAATTTTTTAAATTGTGCGTTGTAGATTCCTATCCAAGACTTGTATCATTTGACGATGCCATGTGAATCTCTAGAAATATGTGAAGTGTATGGCTCACCCAATAACGAAAGTTTCACAAAGGGACTGGAGTAGGCTACCATGAGACAAAAATCTTCTTTCTAAAGAGATTCGATTCGGAACTCTTATATGTCCAAGGTTCAATATTGAAATAATTTTAAGGTTGTCCTTGACTTTGTCCATGTCAACAAACAATTCGAAATACCTTGACTTTTTTAGAACAGGTCTGAGTCAAATAGCAATGATTCGAAGCACTTCTTTTTACACTATTTCTGAAACCTAAGGACTTAATCGTATGGATATGTAAAATCGTATCGGAAACCTAAAGTTTTTTTAATTTATTTTTTTATGGAATCCTTTTAAGTTAATTTTTTAAAGCTTTTTTTTAAGCTAATTTTTTATGGAATTTAACATACAATATAATTAAATGTTATAGAATCAACATACAATAGAAAGCAATAATACCATTTATAATTCACATTTACATTTAATGTATTATTTACAATAAAAAATATATATATAAACTACAATAACAAATGGCTCCATCGTAGCAAGATCCAGGCCATCTCATCCGTGGTGCACTACGCCATATCGATGGTGCAAGGCAAACCGGGCATCTTAAGTTGTGCCATATAGTAACAAATGTAAGCGTTGCAGCTAGCCTTATCTAGCTAAATAATGATGGAGTGAACGTCTGAGTCAGGAGGGTCAACAAAACTTGGAATGAACTGCTGAGGCAGGCTGCATCTCGTCTTACTGTAGTAGTCGGAATGTTACAGAAGTAGTGGCGTCAGTAAACAAACCGCGCTCCATCAAATCCTCTCGAGATGCCTTCGCGTCAAAAAAAGGCTTTGAATCATATAACGTAATCGAAGACCCAGCCGACGAGACTCGAACTAAAACCCAGTGATCTCGGACACCATCAAGATCTATATATACAATGTAAATATTAAATCAATTAATGTTAAATAAAAAATAAAATTTAAATCAAGATTTTTATAGAAAATTAGTATTTTACCTCCTGGGTCTCCCACCACGCTATCTCTCCTAAGTCGTCATCTCCCTGACCCAGAAAATGATAAAAGAGTAGGTCCCAAACTCCGCATGAGATGCCCTGGTCTAGAGCCACATACCTTGGAGAATGCTCTGTAATTTGAATTAGTTAAAAATCAAAATTATATATAAATTGGAACTGGAATAAGTTAAATAAAGATCAAAACTATTTTAAAGTACTTACATAGAGGTAAGTCTGAGCAAGAACGAAGCGAGCTCTACAAGGGTAAAGGCATGATGTCTCCTTCACCACTCTCTGCAACCCTTGCATGAACAAATTCAAATAATCATCCTCGACCAGGCTCGTCGAAGATCTGACCTTTTTGAGGTCATCCCCAACAAATGACTAGGCCCACTAGTCGAGTGCCCATCACAAAAACTTAATTATAATATAAAATGGAAAAGTGATAAAATTCAAATAAATTATTAAAGCTTGAAATACCTCTACGAATCTCTAATGTTGCAGAAAGCATCCAATCGTGCCAGGTCAAGGTTGTAAGGGTTCACCATGGGAGTAGGAATCACCTCTTACTCTTCTATAGGAGCAGGAATCTCCCCTCGCACCTCAACTACTCAAGTCGTCTTTGCTGCTTTCGTCATTGCTTCTTCTTTGGCCTCGCCGACTCTATGTAGCGAAAGGGATCTATAAAAGGTGATAGTAACCCTTTAGCTAGGGCCTTGGCCTGAAGTATACCACCAAGCTCCTAACAGAATTTAAAAACCAAGTATTAAATGAATATTCGACATGAATTATCCAACATAAATAGAATGAATATGAATTTTAAAGAATTATTATATGAAGTAATAAAATAGAGACTAAATTCATATAAATGTGAATTTAAGAACTAGAATTACTAACTATAAAATTACCTCCTGAGGGGTAGGATCGGTAACTGTGGGAGCTAGAGGATCCACTCAATCCTCACTCTGGCTAACAGATGTATTGATCTATTATTTAAAAGAATTATTGAGGTGAATAAAATACAAAAGAATTTATGAACTAGAATTAATGAAATTTATGGACTGGAATTACCTTGGTGGTAGAATTAGTGACTATAGGAGCTACCGGAAAGGGGATAGCTAGCTACCAGATCAATATGTCAATGGTTTGCGTAATCCCCTCCGCGCTGGTGAAGTCAAGCTCCCGAAAAAGGGAATCATGCAGTGATGGATCATCTCCACGACTATCATCCTTCTCTACATATCAAGGTGACACTCAATCTCAGTGAGCTGTTCTAGGACTACACTATGCCTCTGGATGGAATGTCTCTCGTGCTTGACCAATCGAGCTCTGGCCCAATAATCATACTAGGGCAATAAGGCATCAACCCTTGCCATGAGAAGATCGGCCCTTGCAAGAAACTATAATTTAAAAATAGTTAAATTTTATATTATAATGACAAGTGTTTCGTTTAAATAGGAAGAGATGCATACCTGGCATCCACTCCTCTCCCGTCGAGTCGGGTAGGGAGATGGTTGCCTACTCGTCCTCTCCTCAGCCGGAGGACTCTGCTCAGCGGCCTCTATATGCAGACTCTGAACCTAATAAAAACATTAAAAAACATGCGAAAGTAATTGGAATAACATTCTATAATGTCGACTAATCTATCACAATAACAGAACATAAGAAGAGATACATATCCTTCGCCAAATTGTCTCTGATCTCGTCGGACTAATAGAAAGATCTCCATCAATCCTCTTCTTAGCGGGATCTCCATCACAATGTGGGACTTTAAAAAAAAAAAGGAAAGTAAAGTAATTATAATCTTAATATATAGTATTATATAAAATTAACTTAATCAGTGGAAATTATAATTAGTCTAACCTCCTCAATCGACTGAATCGACGATCCCTGTCTGCCTACCTCCCAAAATGAGCTACACTAATAATTACCCCAGCAAGTCAATGCAATATAGGGCAGGTGGGCGAAATCCGTCTAGTAAATCTACTACCGCTATACTTGATTCGGCTTGATGTACGGGGAGGTAGCTCATGCTTGTAATTAGTAATTTAATTTAGTAACATTGTCTAACTCAAAAATAAAATTGAAATGAAAAAAAGTTATTCACTTACAGCACTAAGCATCTGATCCCTGTCAATTAAGGGGCCAAGTCGGGGCCGTCTAAGGCCAAGACTTCTTGGGCATCGTGGACTCATATAGGAAGTGCCACGTCTTCTCGCATCTTGGGTGTCCCCACACAGGTGAGGAGACAAGGATGAAAAGTGATTGTATGCCCACCACTAATTAAATATGAGATTAAAGAAAGCCTAAAAAGTACTTAGAGATTCTAAAAAAGATCATTGATATAGGAACGTAAAAAATAATACTAAAACTTACCAATAACAGCCAACAGTTGGCGTACAAATGTCTCTTCCTGACATTCTCCTTTCCGATTGCCTGCCAGTACAAGGGCATTGTCATGCTCCACCCAATTGTTAACAGGAAAATGACTCTGCAACCTCCAGATCATCTAACATCCTCCATACATAAAAGGGGATGGCTGCAAATGGCTCACGATTGAGTATCCAATGACCTATGATAATATCATATACCACTCTAAGGGCATCATCAACTGACAGCTCTCCCACTGCCATGACCTGCCACGTCACCAAGATCGTATCTGGAGTAATTGGATTGATCCCCATCAATCGAGAAATAGCAGAGGTGGTTGTCACTCTCCCATAACATAGAGAGGTAAGTAGAGCATACTCCTGGAGGCCTAGTAGGTTTAATTGGCCTCCTATGACGAACCAAATCTCATTAGGGACGTGCACCCTCCCTCCTGTCATAATATATGCAAAGCAGCCCTGGCATAATAAGCTTCATGATATTGGGGAAGATCCACCATGTATTCGAAGGGGCCCCTATTAAAATGGTCTAGTGCCCCATGGCTCCATGGGTGATCAACTGTGTAGGTCACGATAAAATACTTCGCATGTGCACTAAGTGTGTTCCTAGAAGACACCACGGGATCATGATGGAGCTAATAGATATGACCATTAGGGTCCATATCATGACAATAACGGAACAGTGGAAATAATTGATTAAAAAAATTTTCGTTAAATTAAACTTACTTTTTTTCAGTACTAAAAGTAATAAATTACCCTCCAAAATACTCGTTGTAAATAAGCTAAAATATATTTTGATATATCCTAATTAAAAAAATTGTACTAAGAAAGAAAGGGAAAACAGTTATCGCATCTAGTATTATTTAAATTTTAAAGTATAATTTTTTGGAGAACACCTATCTCTTATTCATTAGTTCAAAAAATTTGTAAATCTTTACCCAAGTGGGTATTGTTTAATTTAAATAAATTAAGCTACAAACTAATAAAAGGTTTTTAATATAATTAATTATAATGTATTTATGAGTACAATGTATTTATTTATAAAAAAAAACATTAACTCTAAATTATAACGTTGAAAATATTAATTATCACTTTCTAAATAATTATTAATAACAATAAGATTTGCAAAAATTTAAAATATATTTATTTATATAGAGTGAAAATATGTCAAAATTTGGGTTCACAACTTATTTTTTAATTTGTTATCAAAATTAAATAAATTAAGCTAAAAGAAAAAAAAATTATTTTAAACTATTTCAGTCCTTGGTGATAAGATTTCGGATCTTAAAAAATAAAACGGTCTCAAAAATTGAATTGGTGAAAAAAATAAGGTTTTTAAGTTATTTTGGTCATTGGATTATATTTCGGACCTTGGTGATATAATTTCGAATCTTGGTGATATAATTTTAGGCCTTGGTGAATACAATGGTCAAAAATTGAATTAGTGAGAATTTGTGAATTTTCGGACCTTGGAGAGGTTCGAAGTACTATATTTCGAAACTTAATTTTGATATTTCAGATCTTAGAAATTGAAATTAAAAGAGGAAAATATTCTAGATTTTGATAAAATTTTGGACCTTGGTGATGGGATTTAGAAACACAACCAAAACTATTTGAGACTTAGCCGAGAACATTTTGGACCTTATTTAAAGGATTTCGAACCTTAGTGATGGGATTTTGGAACTTGGTGAGGGCATTTCAGAACACACACAAATAGATTCAAGAATTAGTTGAGTACATTTTGGACCTCACTTAAATTACTTTGGAACTTGGTTACGATTTCAAACCTTGTTGATGGGATTTTGGAACTTGGAGATGCGAATTTCAGAACACACTGACGGGATTTCGGAATCCACCCAAATCGATTCGAGACTTAGAGAACTTTTCGGACCTTAGTTCATTCCATTTTCAAACCAAATATACAATCTCTACCATAATTCCTACTAGTCTTAAACACAATAACACCGTCAAAATGACTCAATAGTTCATGTAAATCAAATTTCCAACCCTTCATGCTTCAGCAACAAACATATAAACAACCATAAAACTATACACAAAATGATTAACAGTTACAACAATGCTTTCAGGGATAATAGTTAGAGCACCTACCTGATGTGATTGAAATGCTATGTGGAAATGGGCAAGGGTGATCACTTGAAGACCAGCAAGTAGTGGGATGAAAATAACATGCACTCTCGCGACTAGAAGCTTAAAATCTATATCCTTAGTCTTTGATAGGGTGTGGGTGGAATGGGCAGTCGAAGGGAAGAAAGACCGACGATGGGGAAGGGGAACGGTTCGGCTAAAAAAGGGATGGAAGAAATGGGAAAGGAAGTGAGTATCGAAATTGATGAAGGAAGGAATGAGAAAGTTCCGTGACTTGTTTGGTTTTGAGGTTTGAATGTGTATTGATCATTTCCATATTGTAGGTCCTTTTTTATTTGTTCAAAATATTAAAAGCTCAATTTGAGTATCGAGTGAAAATAAATAGATCCAAATGGATAGAAATGAAATGTTTTTAAAAATTGGGTAAAATTAGAATACCCTATTTCAATTTGGGTATATTTAAAAATTTCCAAAACAAAAATGGGCAGGTTCACAATTTCTTCATAAAAAATAGTAAGCTTTATGAGAACTCACTCTCAGTCACGTGGTCATTCTAAGGTTTTGAAATAGTCTTCCTATTTCACAGTATGTAAAGTCATTTTATCCCCTTAAAATTTGTTTCATAATATAAATCATTTTAAAAAATTTAATTAGTATTTATTATTGTTTTTCACTTTCACCCATAGGAGACTTCTTTGCTCCAATTTCCTTTATTTCTTTGAAATTAATTCATTAGCTTTTTAATCTTTATTATATATGCAAAAAATCTTAAAATGACATGTATTGTGAAACGGAAAAAGTTCAACCGCTGTTTTTTCCTCTTGCTCATTTCTGTATTCTCACTCATAAGGGAGTAAAGAAATGGAAAGAAACGAAAAGAAGAGGGGAAAAGAGAAACGGAATTTTTATTTGAGAAATTTTAGATTGAAGAGAAGTGAAGTAATTGTAGACCAATTATAAGCAAAGAAATGAGTTTTCTCCAAAATTGAAAAGATTTAGAGAGAAAAGAAGGGATTTAGTCTATTATGTACTGATAATCAAGATTTACTTAAACAGTAAAACAATCTCACTTAAAATTTCTAAGTTTAAGTTATAAAAATGATAAACGTGATGAAATTAAAGGATTATAATTGAATTTGACCCCTTCACCATCTATAGATCATATTTTCCCGAAATAGGCCCTGTCCGGCTGTCCCTCGCAGGAGCCACGTGCGATTATCCTCCAAACTTCCACCGACCAATGCGACCTGAAGAAGGCCGGAAAAGTTGAAGAGGAACGGAAAGAAACAAGGTATGGGTAGACATCTCCTTCTCGTACCGACCTCAAACATCATATAAGATTTGGTTAGCATTTTAGAATGAAGAGTAGTAGTGTACATTATTGATATGGATGGATGATTCCATTTTTGCAATTAATCATTCTCTCATGAATTGAATCATCATTACTATCCAATAAATAAATATATATTTATATCATTTGGGAATATTGACATCTTTGGTCCCCAAAAACCTTTATTTTAAATAATGAATTTAAATAAACATCTTCAAAATGTAACTCTTTTTTAGACTTTTCTGTCTAAAAGAACTAACCTTGTCAATTGTAAAATTTTTAAGAATTTAAAAAGTCAAAAATAAAAAAATTAGGATCAAACTTACCCAACTTAAATTTATTGGGGAAAAAAGAGGCAATTTTCCAATCATTTATGTGGTTATTTCTTTTTCTTAAAAAAAAAAATAAAATTGAACTCTCATTTATTAAGTCTGTTACTTTAACAACTTGTCTTTTTCGACAACATCAATATTCAAATTAAATCAACGAAAATATTATTCTTTTATTCAATATTTATATATTTATCGTGAATAAAAATGATTTTATTTATAAATTAAAGAAATAAGAATATTTTTGACATAATAATACTAATATAATTATAAAGAGAATTATATTTTGAAA
>JAOXNR010000013.1:1977316-1999595 GCA_028571225.1 Parsonsia alboflavescens
GAGAGGGAGAGGGAGAGGGAGAGGAGAAACTGGAAACTTGGTTGGAAGGGTAGAAAAGGAAGGAACTCTATACTTTTAAAAATAAATAAATAAATAAATAAAACTTCATTCTATTTCTAGCTGAATCTGATTTATACTTCTGGCTATAGAAAATGTAAAATTTTACTTTGACCCCTTAAATTTTGGTTTATGCTATCTAAACCACCGGAGATTGGTGAAAATGACAATTTTATTTTATTTTTTCTTTTTTTCCCAACCTCCCATTTTATTAGCAAATAGTAACTTTGAATTGGTTTCCGTCCTGATTTGTACTCAAAATAATAGTTACTGCATCGATGGATTTACCGAATGCTTAACATAGCACTCGTGCATTACAAATAAATCTTTAGGAAAAAATAAATTTAAAAAATGAAATTAAAAAGAAAAAATATTTTTATAGAAAACAAAGATTGGTCAAATGGACCACAAGTTTTAAACTATTTCCAAACCGCACTCATGAATCTCATATTTACTACAAATTTTGCATTATTGTCAATTTTTCAAAAAAATTTCTTTCTTTCCAAATTAAGTCTTTAATCATCAAATTACTAATATTTTAATTTTATTCAATACAGGTGCACTATTAAACTCAAATTAAATTTTTAAATGAAAAATTATAAATTTTAATTTCCAAATTATATTTTTGTTTTTCTGGATAACATTCTTTGAAAAGTTTAAATTAATGCATTGAAAATGGCAAAAAATATATATATATATATATATTATTGCACTTATGTGTAAATTGTGAATGGGTTGTGAACCTCGTGGTCCTAAATTAATAAAAAATATAAACAAAACCTAATTGTGTTTTCTTAAAAGATACCATGCTCTAAAATTTTTGGATTAAAATTTCTTTTGTGGTGATCTTTTTGAATTTCTTGATCGATATATTGGGCCTTTTTTTCCTCTGTATTCATGAAGAAAACCATGGGCCCAATTCTCTTCTCCTAAACTCAGAGGTAACAGATCCGACTGGGTCCTCAGCCCCCCATCTACAGCAGGTCTTCTTCAACCTCGTTCTGCCCCAGAGGTACTCTGTGGCTTTCACTGTGATTTTTTACCATTGCAATCTGCAAATTGTAGGGAAAACTGACAAAGGAAAGAGGATAATACAAATTTTTGATTTTTTATTCTTTGGGTTTAATATTGAAGCAGCGAAGCAGAAGAGATGGCACATTTGCTTCGGAATGTGACGGTGCCGCCAAACTCAGCCAATCTACAGGAAGCTCGGAAAAGGACCTTTGAATTCTTCAGGTTGGCTTGCAGATCGATTCCTAGCATCATGGAAATCTACAACCTCCGCGACGTTGTGACCCCGTCCGAGCTCCGCTCCTCTGTAGCCGCCGAATTCCGCAAGCACTCGCATGTTACAAACCCTAAGGTAGCCATGGAAATCGCCCCTTTTTTCCAAATAAACGAAAGACAAAAGACGGTCAGAATTTTGGTTATGTTAGCAAGACGGGTAGGTTTGGACATAACTTTTAAGGGTACAATAGCTAATTATAGCCCGGATTAAAATAACTTTTAAGGGTACAATAGCATTGTTTCTAATGCTAATCTTTTCCTTTGTTTATGTCTGATGAAGATATTGGACATAAAGAGTGCACACGGTAAATCAACTAACAAAAGCTAGGAACTTTAACCGAAATTAGAGTGTCTATGTAATCAACTCAAGCTACGATCTTCTGTGGATTGATTGAAGTAATAAGTGTTTTCTATTTTCTCTATTTTCATTTTTGGCACTTTTCTTCTGCTCCTGCATTGCGGCTTTTAATTATTGACAAGTGGGTTTTCTTATTTCCCATGCTTTATTGCTCTTTCATGTATATGATACATTAGGGCCAGGATAAAAAGATCTTGTGAGGGTTTCAGTAGCACAATTCATGGGATGAATTAACTTATCAATTATTACTTTGAATTGATTGCAAGTTTCTTGTTTTAGTTTTCTTTGGAATATTAATCTTTTAGTTCCTCATGATAAATTAACTGGCAAGGATTAGGTGGTAAGTCAAATTTGATTAAGTAATCTACCTGAAGGCATTTCTCTCTAATTGATGTTGAAAAGTTTTCCCTTGCTCCTGTCAATCTCATATTGGCAAGGAGTTTACATCACTTTGCTAAAATTATGTTTTGGGTTGGGGTGTAAGTATGCAATATCATCTCTTAACAGATAATCCTTCATTTTCTCTGCAAATGAAAAAACTTTTCATGGTGATAGTAAGGTTAGCTAGTAAGGTTGTGAACTTAGGTGTAAAATTGAACTCAGCTTTATCTTGTGTATGAATAATGCATTGGAAGAGATGAAAAGTATACCTTCTGTGTATGAATAATGTTTGGGATGATTTTTCTCATTAGTGGAGGAAAATTGAAATAATGTGTTCATTGTATTCTTCTAATCTTTTAACACGTGCCATGATCCTTACTAAGATATTTTTACTGACACACAATGTGAAATAATTTTTCTTTGTATTCTTCTAATCGTTTGAGTAGTAAGATACCCATTTGTCTATCTTTTTTAGTAGCATTGATCTTTAATGTGCCAGATTACTTTCTAACCTTATGCTGTAATTGGGTGATTTTTGGAGATAGCCTGTCTATTGCTTTAGCAAGAAATAAAATAGGGACTTACTTCTGTCTTTGAAGCTTTCTTCACCAATTCTATAGTCAGTAGAGGTCTAAGGTTTGCAATTCAACCATGGTACAATACTTCATGGAGTTGCGTACAATACCTTATGCAGTTGCACCTTGGAACAACTGGTATAGTTTCATACCAATGCTCACTATATCCATTCTGATTATGTAATTGATGGAGTATGTATTAGATTTTGATTTTTACTGAGGCCAGCTGCCATTGAATCCGTTATGTTTTTTCTTATTGATATCGAGTTCCAATATCAATTATATTATGTAATCCATTAGAATTTTTCTATTTTCAAATTCCTAGATTGCTTATAATTCTCAGTTCCAACCTGACTTTGTTTAATTTTCACTTTTAGATTTGATATAGATAGTCTATGGTTAAATATTCTACCTCTTCTTTGAGAAGCTTGGACAAATATTACTTTCTTTAATCATGTAACCACAAGCTTTTGCCATAATGTTGGGTTGATTTAGTAGTTGAATGGCTTTAGTGAAGCCAATGGGGAAAGAGAAAAGATGAAAATGGAGAAACACTTTTAAGAGGTTGAACTTGATATTTGGAAATTCCATTCTGAATGTTCTTATCTTCTATATGGTTCTGCTTTCCTCTAAAAGTAACATGCTAAACAATCTATTAGTCATAGAATATGTTTGAGCCTTCACTTTGTGTTCCCTTTCCAAGTTTGGCCTTCCAAAATGAAACAAATATTCATACTAGTAAGATGTAATAGCATGTGATTTATGAAAAAACGCAAAGAAAATTAGTATGAAGTAATCTAGAATAGTAATTTTTCTTGAGCTTTATATTGGGTGCACAATGCAGCTTGTAAAACTTCATAATGATTCCGGCAATTTGTTTGGCAGGTCCTTTACATTATTCTGCTTAGGCTTATGGTTTTCTGAATTGTGGTCGAAATATAAGATTAAGTTTTCTTTTAGCTTGATTCTGGGTAGATTTTGCTGAAGTAATATGTTGAGGCAATCCATTGAGAATAAACTTTAAGAAGATTGTTAAGTTACCACCTCATCTAGAAGTTTAATCTGAAAGAGAGGGTTGAATTTATTACCAGTGATTAACAACAATTGGGGCAAAACAACCAAAATTTTTGACAATAACAAAAGTCAAACACAAGATTTTCTACTTTGATACCATGTGAAGTCTATACCTCATCTAAAAGCTTAAAATGATAGACATGGTTGAATTTAACATATAACAAGGATATTGAAAATTCTATCTTCTAGCCTGAACAATTGAGTATATGTTCTGCTTATTTGAGGACCCAATTGCTAAAATTAGTTATCATCTGACTCTCTCTGGAAAATAAAGAGAGGTAGATTATATTGCTAATTTTCTTATGCTGAAGATGCAGCTCTGTTAAAGCCCACCTGAAATTGCTCCTCTCATCATCATCATTGTCATCATCAATTAAAGCTTACTCCAGTCACTGCCTCTCTTCCTCTCTCTTGTCTTCATGCCTGCCACTGCTGTTCTCTCTTCCCCTCTTCGGCCACTGCCCACTCACCCTCCCCTGCCCTCTTTCTCTGGCTCATATGCTGCTACCTCTCTTCCTCCCTTCCTGACATCATTGCACACTATTCCTCCCTCCCTAAAAATACCACCACCCAAGGATGTCTAACTTGAGAATTTACATAAACTTGTTTGAGGTTGAATAGACTTGTATTGTAAACTCTTAGAGTTTATGCACCAATTACATATACTTTCATAATGAAATAAATATATCTCATTAAAACTAAAAAATATTCCAAAATTAGTTCTATATGCATCATAATATAACATCCAAAAATCTAAATCTATTATTGATTTAACATAAAAAAGCAATAACCATTCAAATTCAACTATCCACAATTCATGTATCATGTCCAATCAATAACCAAGAATCTTGTGAGTGCAAACTGAGAAGTGGGTCAGAACTTGGAAGAAGAATAACTTAGAAGAATAGGGTTAATTTTCAAAAGAGAATAACCTTAGGAAAATTTAGAAACGTTCATGTTTCATTTCAGACGGAAATATAGAAATTAGAAACTTTAGTTCATTTTATTTTACAGGTTGGATTTACCAATCCAGCCTAGGCAAATTGAACAAGTTTACTGAGTTTATTTCTTCTACCTAAGTTCATCCATTTTATAACAGCTTCTGCTTCTAATCCGAGTTTACTCAATTTGTGTCTTGGACTCTCAAATTCATACGAGTTTACAAGTCAATTCGTGAGTTTGATAACCTTGCCACCACTACTAATATCTAGATGTGAGGTTTAATCCATCAAGGTCTGAGTTATTATCTTTATTCCATCATATTTGGTTCAACTTCAATTGGGGAATGAGACGAAGAGTGAACAAAAAACTAGGCACGGGACATTGGTGGGTTGAGGTGGAGACTCTAGACAGAGTTCTTATATGTGCAGGGTTTGCTGTTAAAGGGAGAAATTTTGACATAGAGAGAGAGCGGGCACTGGCAAGAGGAGAGAAAAAGTGTTTGGCAGCCGGGGGAAGGGAGGGTGTGGGGACAGCAACCTCCGGGAAAGAGAAGAAGTGCAGGGAGGAGCGAGGGAGAGTGGACAGCAGTCACGGGAAGATAGTTCGCAGCAATGCTCGGAGGAGGAAGAGAAATGTGATGGCTGCAGTTAAGTTGAGTTGGAAGATGGGAGAGTAAGTTAAGGTGGGATTTAGGGGGGTTGGGAATCGGATTGGGATGGAGGTTCATTTTGTCAAAATTTGAAGTTAATTGAGATTATAACTAAATTTTAACAATTGGCTTTCAATTGTCGATCCCTCTAAATTTATGGGTGCAAAATGAAATCTAATTTTCTTTTTTGACTTTTTAGTGACTTGGGCTGAATGCTTTGAAGTAATTCACCCTGAGAGAGATATCAGTCAGTTTTTTGTGATATATATTGCACGGCAAGAAAAATAATCTATCGTTTAGTCGGTATTAGGACCGTTGTGCTTTATGAGTATGCAGAACCAACTCAAATGCATTTTGTGTTTTGTAGCTACATAATCTTAGTGCTTCATCATTCACTTGATTTTTCTTCCTGATGGAAAGATGACCCACTATCTGTAAATTGGTTAGCTCTCATAACTGGATAAAATGTTTTATTTTCTCTATTTTTGGGAGCCTTGGCATAACAATGGTACTGCACATGCTTCTTGGGGGTTCTTGGTTAGTTTCTTGGAGTTATTATTTCATACTTTACTAATATTTGTGTAAAGAATAATTTTTGCACAAATTGATTTGGATTGCATTTGTACGTGTTCTATTTCTCCTTTTTCAAAATTTGACAACAACCATGAACATATTTATAATGTATTTTCAGTTATTATAGGGAGTTGCCTTGTTACATGTAACATTACCCAAAGTGTTAGCCGTTAGTAAGTCATTTAACCCTCCCCTTCACCTATCTAGCAACAACGAATCTGGAACAAATTTTTTTATGGGGGCAGAATTATAGTTAAACCTATTTGCTTGTTGGCATGACTTCTAATTAAGATTATCATTATCTTTGCATGCAAAACTTTAGAATTGTGTGTTCTAAACTAATCTGTTTCCATTGTGGATCAACTGCAGGTTATTGACATGCTGCTTTTCAAGGGAATGGAAGAACTGAGAAACTTTGTGGATCACGCGAAGCAGAGGCACCATGTTCTTGGGCAATATGTTGTGGGTAACAAAGGACTTGTCCAAGACCTGGAATCAAAGGATGAGGGCTTGTCCTACTTTCTCAAGAATTTCTACAAGAGCAATTACGCATAAACTTATTTCCTTCAGTGGATTCTGTTTTTCTTCTCTATTCCCTTTCCCTTCCTCCTGGAGGGTGGATCAAGAACTCAAATAATGTGAGAATTGGTTTGTGGCTCACTTTAAATTTTGGATGGAAAAATGCGAAAAAACATTGTTGGTCCGCGGGCAAGATGTAAGTGAATGTGTAATGGTAAGTTCCAAAAGACCTGAACCGCCCCTCAGCAAAGAACTGTTTGATGGAATGATTTCCACTTCTTGTCAATGATTTAGCCAATTTAACCATTAATTCCGCAAAGTAAAATTTGCAAATATTTACAAAAGCTATCCAATAATAATAAATCTTGTCAAGTATTGCCAAGGCTAACCAATAATAAGAAATCTTTGGATTGAATTTGGATGCGAGAAGGTTTAAATAAGTGTAGTTGATAAGTAAGGTTTTGATAATTTAGTGATAAGTAGTTACGATTGGGATTGTAGGATCCGTTGATTCTTGCTTTGTTTCTGAATTTTTATTCACTAATAGATACTTGGATTAAGGCCTTTATTGCAAGAGAGATGTAGACAAGGAAATATATTTTGGGTTTTGATGTTTTATTGAAGTATGCATCTATCTTTTTGAAGGTCATTTCAACAATTATCTTGATCGGGAGCACATGTATTCTATTTATGAGAGAATTGAATGACTTTAACAAATTTGTGGTCATGTTTCCCATCGATGTCCGTCATCATAAATAAGAGTTCATTGCTCTTTTGGTATTTGCTCTTTGGTATTTGCTCTTTTGGTATTTGTTGGAGTCATTGAAATGCATCGAGATTCATTGATCTCTGCAATTATTGAACAGTATTTCCTCACCTAGCTATGGCTTCCAAGCTTCCTCAATTAATGATTTTTAAAAAAGGCATTGAGATTTGATCTAACATGTCGAAGGCAAAACCTATGAATTACCATAGGTTCTTGCCATTCTAGGTCAATCTTGCACATATTCAAAATTTCACAATGATAATTAGAAATCAAATACATCTTCTAATCTTGCAACACATGTTTACGCAACAGTGCCAAAAACCAATCCCAACTTTCATTAGTCTCCTCATCAACAATGACAATAGGCACAATTGGTTCATTTGCATCTTGACCATCAATAGTCAATAGCTTGCCCCCATAAATGCCTTGGAGAAACATACCATCAACCCTCAAAACAGGCTTCAAGTGTCTAAAAGGCTCAATTGTTGGCTTAAATGTCCAAAATACATAACCAAATTTTCTTGCATTTAGGATGTCAGTGTGAAGATGCTTCTAAAAGACTCTTGGCCAATCCTGTACACCATATCAATGGTAAGTCAGCGTGCATTCCATCCCTTCTTATATGATGTCTTAAAATATAATATTCATTCAATGTGATCCCATACTTGTTTAACGGTGTTTTCTGAAGTTTTCGTCATCATATCAAGAAGACGTCTAGCTATGAACTTTAAACTCATGTTGCGATGATTTCCGTTCACTATCTGAATGATACAAACATGATCTCCTCCTCCATGGATGATTTGCCACATGTCCCTATAAACTTTTTAATAATAGATATTCTTCAAAGACAAGGGTGTTCCGGTATCATGTTCTTATACGTTACAAGCCACAAAACACTTTTGCTTTCCAAAACAGTAAATTCATGGTCCATCCAAATAGACCACTTCATAATTGCATACTTCACCTCATCCTTATCTTTGAAATGCACTAGTCACTGGTGGGGATTATTAATTGCATCCCAAATATGAAAATGAATCCTTATGTCTTTGTTATCTTCAGAAGGCAACATCTTTGCATAATATTATAAACGTTCCCTAAAAAACTAACACGTGGTAGATCAAACACAAGAGTTGTCGATTCAAGTGTTAAGACTTATACAGGACTTAACAGCAAAGTATTTTCATGTTCGACTGTATGATCATCTTCTGTCTCGAAATCAATTGGTTCGTCGGACTCAGGCAAAACATCTGCATTTGTGGCAGCAAATGGCTCTTGTTCAGCCAATTATCAATTGAAGTAATGTGAACAAGAATAGCACCAACCTTACTTTGTGATGAAACTTTCCCAAGAGGAACACAAACCATTGATGTTGATTGAAAGTTACTTTTAGTTGAAAACAAATATTTATTCATCGCTTAACCATGAATAGGAGAATTTTGCATAACTAGAGGTGCAAGTGGAGTGGGCACATCATTTTCAATAATCTTTATGTCTACATGTAAATCTATATCAAGCCCTTTTTGGTTTAAGGTTCTATTCCATATGAACTCCATGATTCTCTCAATATAAATTGCAACTGTGGTATAAGATATAAAATTTCCAACTATTGTTGGCTCTCTCATGGTGATCTTCATTTCGACTTAATAACTATCTAAGTTACAAAATTCATAAAAGTTTTTTCTAAATCAATGTAACTAATTTGATTATTTAACTATAAAAATTCATATGCACAACCATAAAAATGACCCTGATTATCATGACAAATCTTACAATTCGATATATAACTATATTTATAAAAATCCAAAAAAAAACAAAAAAGCCTGCTCACATAAATAAGTGATAATTTTCCAATATATATGTCTTTCATTCTAAATTATAATATATTCACCAAATTCACAAATATCAAATAAAGTCAATTTGCAAGTAATTACCCAAAAATATATATACCTCATTATAAATTTCAATCCATACACACATTCATAACTTCACAAAAATCCAACAAACAAAGTATAATTAAATAATTAAATAGTAATTTCCAAATATATAGCAATTAAAAAACATAAAAAATACAATTTACCCGTTACAAATATATAGCAATTTGAAAAAAAAATAAAAATGCAATTCACCTATTACAAATATATAGCAACTTGCAAAAAAAATTTTAAAAAATGTCATTAAAAAAAATAGTGAGGTTGATTATTCTTACTTTCATGTGAGTTTTTCAGTGCTTTGAATTACCTAACTTGTTATTCTTTGAGTCTTAGGACTCAAATTCGGTTTAATTTTAGATGAAATTGGAGATGAGTTTTGTAATTTTAACAAAAGAATGTGGTGAGAGTACTTTTTGGTAGAAGAATTTCAAGATTTTGGGTATAGATATTTTGGTTTTTAGCAGCTAGGGAAGGAAGCGAGGAGAAGCAATGAGGATAGGAGAGATGAAAGAATGAATTGCAGGTGGGAGAAAGAAAAAAAAGGAGGGGAGGAGAACAAGAAACACTGATATGAGATTTGAAGGGGCGGGGGGGGGGGGTGCATTTAGCTTTAAACCCTTTTTTTTTAAAAAAAAAAACATCAATGCATTCAAATAAACATTGGGAGCGACTTTGACTTTTCAATTTTTTGGCAAATGCATCGTCAATAAATTTTTTTAAAAAAATTTTTTTTGCAGCTATAGAAGTCAGGTGGATTCGTGTGGTGCATTTGTTAAATGTACCATACCTTTGGGAGGACTATAGAACTGCATGTACAACATGGACCCAATTCAGGGATCCATTTTAAAAAGGGACCCAAATCAAGTAAAAACCTGAAGAAAGAGGTGGCCTTTGCTACTATCCAAATTGGAATGATTATGGAATTCACTCGGTTGTTGTGAATGATGCAGAAGAAAAACATGTAAATCATCTGGCTATTAAACTAGGACCGAAGAAGCTCGAGGTCAGCCACGAAATGCTCCAATGTAGATTGCAAGTCAAGGTAAAAACCTTCTCCTTATTCCTTTACAAGTTGATTTTTCGATTAAGAGTGGGGTGCCCAAAAGCTTAAGGGTATCAACACTAAATTTGAATTGATCAATAAAAGAGTAGTTGGACTTAGACTTCAAGTCCGATTGGGAACAAGCAGTGTTGCTAATAGGTACAATGGTGCTCCCTCCATTTGATTTTGGATCCTTTAGAGAGAAGGATTCTATCCTTGGTCAAAAGGTGATATTTAGAGAAAACGAGGAAGCATAAGTTGTTGAACCCGTCTAATGAAATTCTTACCCCAATTTCCATAATGGGAATGAGGGTTTTAGGCAAAATTACTTTAGCACAAATGGTTTATAAGAATAAACATATTGTAAAGCACTTTGGGGAAAGTTTGGGTTTGTGTTCCTAAAGATTGTGAACCGATGACTAATTCTGGAATCTTTGACAAAGGAAAATGTTGTGTGATTTAAGGGTAAAGACAACATAGTTCAAATGATTAAACAAAGACTTATGGATAAAAGGTATCTTCTTGTACTTGATGATGTCTGGAATGCAAATAGAGGTTTATGGGATGATTTTTTAAGCTCTTTACAAGGAACCATTACAAATACTGGAAATTTTATTATTGTCACAAGTCATAAGGGAGCTATGGCTTCAAGTTTTTCTACAAGAAATGTTTTGCTCTTGGAAAGACTGTCGAATGAGAATTGTCTGGACATAGTAAAAGAAAAAGAATGTATACATGGTGAATTAATTCGAGAATTTTAGGGCAATCAAAGAAAATATCACAAAACTATGTCATGGTCTTCCCATTATTGCAAGTGTAATTGGAGGTTTACTCCGTACGAATTCAATGAAGGAGTGGATTTCAATTCTAGGGAAAGGAGTTTCAAATTTGATGGGAGATGAAGATTCAAATGTTATGCAAATTCTTAAGTTGAGTTTTGATCATTTGCCTTCCCATATATGAAAAAGTGGTTTACAAGTTGTTCATTGTTTGAGAAAGACTCTCTAGTGGAAAAGATTGAATTGATCCAACTCTGGATAGCAAAAGGGTTTCTTCCATTGAATTCTAATCAAGATGACATAGGAATTGGCAATGAGTGCATTGACTGTTTGGTGGAAAGCTCTTTGCTACAAAAGGTGATGAGGGATAGAAAATGGCAATATCTTCAAATGCATGGTCTTGCAAGATCAATGTCAAATTTAGGAAATGATTTGAAAGATGTCAAGGAAGAGGATGGTTGCCTTTTGACAAATTCATCTGGAAAAGAATCTAAAACACTTTAGAAAATGAGAATGGTTTGAATATTATTTTTGAGAAATAATACACATAATAGCATGTTGATGATGAGCTCCAAGCATTTACATGTCCTAAAATTGACTAATGTTCATGAGTTGCCACCCTTTGTAGGCAATCTAATGCACTTGAGGTATCTTGGTGATTTTACTTCTAATGTGTCTGCTTTTCTTGACAACTTCACAATTCGCAAACATTAAGGATCAACCATTGTGAAGCACTTCCAAAAGGAATGACCAAAATTGATTAATTTGAGACATCTACACCATGATTATGATTTTGGTAAGAGTTTGAAACCAAAGATTGGACACTTAACTAACCTTCAAACATTAGAATACTTTGATATAAGTGAAGAGAATCAAATTGAAGAGTTGGGATATTTGGAAAATCTCAGAGGCACAATTGACCATATGTAGTCTAGATGGAGTAAGTAGCAAGGAAGAAGCCCAAGAGGCAAGCTTGAATAGAAAGCTAATGAAAAACTTGTCTTTCATATGGCATCCTGGTAGTTGATCCTCGTTGAACTGAAATATGCCAATGAATGGCTTGTCGTTGATTAGGCATCAAGGGAATAAAAATGGTGAAAATGTGTTGGAAGGTTTTCAACCACATCCATATTTGCAAGAGTTAGAGATTCAATCTTTCCCAGGTAATCAATTTCCATCATGGTTCATAAATATGGCAATGTGTTCAGACTCGAGTCTTGGTTTGTCTGACTCAAAGACTTGAGAGATTAGTTTCTTTGTCCGGATGAAAAGAATAGGAATTGATGTGGTCAAGTGGAATTGTAGGAAAATTGGACTATAAATTTAATATTATCCTCCTCAGTACCAAAATAGGAAAAAAAAAAAAAAATCACTATGTATCCCTAAGATATTATCTACTTTCAAGGTTTACTATATTTTTTAGAATTTATTTTGTAAATTTTATGTTTAAAAAATAATTAAGAGAGATGTAAGTTTTCCTTTCGAAGACATCTCAATCAGTGGAATGACTAGTGCATAAACCATAGGTCAGGGGATAATTTTCATAATTAGAAGATCAGAAGGAGAAGAATTTACATAGAGGTGCATGTAAATTAACCCAATCATCACTAAAGAAAAGAGAGGTGTAAGTTTTTTTTTTTTTTTTTTGTAGCATAAAATGTAACACAAATTATGTATTAGAAGATTTGAAAGAGAAGAATTTATGTATTAAAAGATCTGAAGAAGAAGAACTAAAATACAATTACAACACTAGTAGTTAAATCAAAGTGAAATTTCGAAAAATATTGATAAGATCCATTATTAAGGTTGAACTAATTTGCTTTGAGTAGCAAATAAATTAACACACACGGAGGAATGGTTAGTGAAAAGTGACCTTTAATGCACGAACCAATATCTCCAGTACTCCCTTACTGAGAACAAGTCACCGGTCATCGTTTCGTAAAAATTGAGATAACTTTTTTTTTCCTAAAATACTTTTTAATTGTCCTTTACAGAATTTTAACATCATTTCATGAATATATCATTAGAGGAATAATATTAAAAAAACGTTTTGATAATGACTTATAATTAATGATAAGAAAAGTTAGTTAAAATAACTTATAATTAGTGATGGAGAGAGTGCTTCATTTTGACTTGACAAAAAGTTAAAGAATATATTTAATTTTTATCAATTTTTTTTAAAAACTTTGATCAAGTTAATAATTTATCTATGTAATCTCTAGTAGTGGAATCATTGAGCAAGTAGATATAAATTTTTAAATTAAATGAAATTGTTGATGAAACTTTATTGCAAAAAATCGATTTATTTTAAGAAATAAGACATTTAGTTATGAGATATAAACAATAGAAATAAGAACATCTAATTCTAAACGTAATGGATATTTTATATTTTATATTTTTGACCAATACATCTGACATAAAAGGGCATTGCATAAAATATTTAACCTAAAACTAAAAATATTTTTCCAAATATTACCTCTTCCCATTCCCATACGTATTTATATATACATGATAAAAAATTTAAGTATACTTTTATATATTTGGTTAGTTATGAAATCAATAATACATGTTTTAGTTACATTTTTCTGTATATTGAAAATTAAGAATATATGTACCTACAAAACTTATTATATTGATGATAAAACTATAATAATAATTTTAAAAGAAATACTGAACACAAAACCAAGAGAAAAATAGAGAAAAAAAAAAAAAACGATAAGGCTCTAAAGGCTAAACAATAATTCAACCTCACTGAGACCAAACACACCACAGCCGCAATAACACAAAAAACGTAACGTACGGACAGGAGAAAATATTTAGGAAACAAAAAGGAAAAAAAAAAATTAAGTCACCCAAATTTCATTGGCTTTTCTAACCATTTTCTTCCGCTTTCGTTTATTTAGCGGAGACGCAAATCCGATCGTTAGAGAGAGAAAAATATATAGAGAGAAAGGGTGAGAAACTTCAAAGACTAATATCAAACGATTAACTACAGAGAGAGAAAAAGGGGAGCACCAGGAAGATATTATTCTTTTTGCTCGTTTTCTTCGCCTCCGATCGCAAAATTAGGGTTTCTGCTTTGGCCGTGGTATGTCCATTACCTGTTTTACGCATCTGCTCCCTTGCCTCTCTGCGTCTGTTTGTTGTTTTTGTTTATGTTCGTGTCAATTGAATGGAGATTTTAGAAAAGGATAAAGAAAATTTGTTTTGGTTTTTCGGTTGCTGCATGTTTGTTCTGAATTTTTTATTCTTCTGAAACCGGAATTTTGGTTCGATTAATTTATTGTGGAATCGAGTTTTCTTTTGCTTGAAGTTGTCGCCTCTTTTTGTTTTGAAAATTAGTTGTGTCATATATCTGTTAAGCACTCGCCTCCTCGTAGTGTTGATGGAAATGGATTCAAATTTATATTTCATGGATCAAAATTTTGCATTTTTTAGGTGACTTGATTTTCTTTTTTTTAATTTCTGAAGGCGCTTTTACCTTTATTTTTTTGTGTGTTCTTTTGTGTACGAGGCGCTGAATGTGCATTGACTAAAGTCGAGAAATTTCTTTTGTGGTCCCAATTTTCTAGTTTTTAATCTTGATCAGTGTTTTTGATGTAGAGCTTTGGAGACAAGTACCCTTGGGACTTATTTGATTTGATGTTGACGAAGAATTGCCATTTTTGAGAGGCTCATTTTGGGTTGTTTTTTCTTTTCCTTTTTGGGTGGATATTGAAGGGTTTGATTATTACCACGAAAGAGGCAGAATTGGGTTGAAGTTGCATTGAAGGATAAGGGTTTGAGTGTTGGTTGTTTTGACTATGCCAACTTCATGGGCTGACTCTGTTGCAGCAGATGCTGCACCTGTAGGCGGTGCCAGTGGTTATGCAAATAATGGTGCCATAGGAAATGCATCTGGTTCAAGTCGTTCAACATATGTGCCACCTCATCTTAGGAATAAAACTATTTCACCAGGGCCATCTGCTCCAGCTTCTTATGCTAGCTCTGTTTCTTCTGCAGCAAATGATAGACTTGGAGGAAATGGTGATCTTCCCCAAGGAGGAGGGAATCGTTGGAATGGTCCTAGGCATGGTGGAATTGCTGGCAGTGGTGCTGGCCGTGGTAGTGGGTGGAACAACCGAAGTGGTGGTTGGGGAGTACGTGGGAGAGAGAGGGAGGTCAATCCTTTTGAAGATGAGGAAAACACAGAACATATGTTTGGTGAGCAAGAGAGTATGGGGATTAATTTTGACGCGTATGAAGATATTCCAGTGGAAACAAGTGGGGATAATGTGCCCTCCCCAGTTAACACTTTTGCTGAGATCGATTTAGGTGAAGCATTGAACCAAAATATTATGAGGTGCAAGTATGTGAAGCCGACGCCAGTGCAACGGTATGCTATACCTATTTCACTTACAGGACGAGATCTGATGGCTTGTGCACAGACAGGTTCTGGCAAGACTGCTGCTTTCTGCTTTCCAATTATAAGTGGGATCATGAGAGGCCAGCATGGGCAGAGGCCACCACGTGTTCCACGAATGGCTTTCCCTCTCGCACTTATTCTTTCCCCAACCAGGGAGCTTTCATGCCAAGTGGGTTTGAGGCCTGGCCATCTATACAATTTTCTTTTATTTTTAGTTTTTTATGTTACCGGAAACTTTGCTTATTGATTTCTGTTGTAGATTCATGATGAAGCTAGAAAATTTGCCTACCAAACTGGTGTTAAGGTGGTCGTTGTTTATGGTGGTGCTCCTATAACCCAACAGGTCAGGTTTCTCTCTTCTTACCTGTAGTATAATCTCAGCCTTTCATGGCGTCAGTCTTTAATGACAATGGGAATCTGCCTAGTCGTAATGGGAAGTGTAGCCAAGGGATTCATACCTGTGGATATCTATTGTGTCCTGAAGAGAAGAAGTGGAGAGTGAAAATGGAAAATGTTTTCTTTGGAGAGTCTACGATGCAGTCGAGATTGCTCCATAATTGTTAATTGTGATAGTGATTCATGAATTAACATGTTTAATGCAATGTGGGCTGCCCCTTTTTGCAAGGAGGCTAAAGCTATCTGTGCTAAGTTTATAACTCGTACATAGATTTCATCTGAAAATTTTGTAAATAATGCATTGAATCAGCCATTGCAGCCTTGGACCAAACCAGCTCCAAATGAAAAATAGAAAATTAAGAAAAAAGCTTTTTGGTAGTCATGGCATTTTAATTTCTATGTTCACTGCGATAATCTGGGGTTTTAGACTGGTAGTTGATAAAAAAATAATTATTCTTTTGTCCATTCATTTTGTTGCTTATCCTTTTGTTTTTATCTTTTAGATGCTCTACATTTTAGCACCTGACATATCGGTTATAGCGATCACTTTCTGTCCTCTTTGGTCCCTTAGTATATTTGAGTGCATTCCAGTCGAGGCATTTTGGGTATTTTCAGTAAAGGTTCTGGATGCTTGTGTTCTTTGTTTGCACATTTGCCCCTTGCCAAAACTGTATGTTTTACTTAAGTGAACTGATGCTCTGTCATGTTGGGGCAGCTTCGGGATCTTGAGAAAGGAGTAGACATACTTGTTGCAACCCCTGGACGATTGGTAGATTTATTGGAGAGAGCAAGAGTTTCATTACAGTTAATTCAGTATTTAGCTCTGGATGAGGCAGATAGAATGTTGGATATGGGTTTTGAACCTCAGATAAGGAAGATTGTACAACAAATGGACATGCCTCCTCCTGGTGCTAGACAGACAATGCTTTTCAGTGCTACCTTTCCCAAGGAGATACAGGTTTTGTTTTCTTTTTGTGATGTTTATTTTCCCCATTTCTTTTACATTTTCCTACCTAGTATCTTGACTTTTGTGGGTCTCATGGATTAATGATTTTATTTGGGTTTACAGCGATTGGCCTCAGATTTTCTGGCAAGTTATATATTTTTGGCTGTTGGGAGAGTTGGTTCGAGTACTGATTTGATAGTCCAGAGAGTGGAATATGTTCATGAATCTGACAAGAGAAGCCATCTTATGGACCTTCTTCATGCACAAAGGGCAAATGGTGTCCAGGGCAAGGTAATGCTGTCCATAATTATACTGGATATCATCAACTGATTATAGTTGTCATGTTTGTTCACATAATAGGTGGCCTTGTTGGTTATAAGTCTTTTCAAACTCATTCTGGAGTAGATATTGAGTGAGTATTTAAAGAAGTGAACTATCGATTAGTGGATTTTTGTCAAAGGGCAAAGAGGATTGAGGTTATTGAGGAGCAAGGGGTCATTGAGAGAGTTTGTGAATATTGAATAGTTTTGATACATTAGCAACCTAATCAAAAACTCATTATCATGTCAATACTTCTCTGTATATGTTTTGTAGCTGTTTAAGTTATTTAAAGGAGGTGCTGGAAGCTTAATGGTCAATGACCTTTTTCTCGCGTTCTTCTTTTGTAGTGTACTGAGTTAAATCTCTAATTGCAAAGTCTTCATGGTTACTGTAGTTTACATTGGTGTCATAGATTTGAATCAAAGTATTTTTTTAATATAAAAAATTATAAGTATTTTAGAATTCCTTTTTACTTGTTTAGAATACCGGCTTTCTCTTGTCACAAATCCTTTGCCGTAATATGAACTGTTCCAGAGTCGATTTTTCTACTTTGTTTTTCATGGTATAATTTTAAAGTTACTAGGTAGTGTCAATGCCATCAGTTATCATCATAATGGTGTTCAATAACTTGTGATTCTTCCCTTTTGCAGCAAGCTCTTACTTTGGTTTTCGTAGAGACCAAAAAGGGGGCTGATTCCCTTGAACATTGGCTTTGTATAAATGGTTTTCCTGCTACTGCAATTCATGGTGACAGGACACAACAGGTATGTTGTTTCTAATGACAGGTGGTAACACTTGAACCATGTGCTAGTTACTTCATTTTTTTATTCTTTGTTTTCTTCTGTTTTGGCATTTTTTGCCTCTTCCACATACCTATTGCAACTTTTCCTTTTGGCTATCATTATGTGCAAGTGCACTTAAAACTTCATATGTTGTCTCTACACTGTCATTTTCTAAACTTTAAATTACAATTTTAGTGATATGTCTGATTGACTCTGTTTCTTTCAAGGTTTTGCTCACATACAAAACTGGTGCAGAACAATGAAAAGGAATAAAACCAAGTAAATATTCATAACAGTTGTTAGTTCAATAGTGATAAAAATGTTGATGGCTTCTGAGATTAGTAAGATCCAAGATAGCAAATATGGTATTGGGAGGATACTTTCCCAGTTAGTTGCTTTTGCACTGTAAAAGAGGCTATTTCTTGGGCTAAGATATCCATTCTTAGCCTCAGATAATGACAGACACAACTGCTTTACATACTGGCACAAAGTATCAATGAAAAACTAAAGTAAATAAAGAAAACATATTACAGAACAGAAAGGTTTGAACTAGTGCTGAATGATGCTCTTGTACCTCCTGGCTTCTAGATACCTCCTGGATTTAAGACGTATCTTGCTTCTTTATTTCTGAATGTCAAGATTTCTATTATATTGTGCTTGAGTTGGTGGATTTTTGTTTATTAATGAATGAATTTTAAAATCACACTATTAGGATGCTGAAGGAATTGAGAGATAATTAAGAGTATATTGTTTTAAGATTAGTTGGAATGATTGATAGGTTTTAATGATTAAAAGCAATCATAATTTCTGCTGGGTTGCACTTGAAACTGGTAATTTTGATTGGGCCTTATCTGAGAATGACTTTGAAGATTTTTATTTAAAATCAGTTTGAGGAAGCTGACTATTTGGGCAATAAAATAATTGAAGGCTGTCATTTTTGAGATTAACTGGGAAAGATAGTACCTTTCAATTGTTGTTCATTTATGGGTTTAAGATTATCAAATGTAAATCACCACACAAAAGTATTTGATGTAATGAGCAACTACTGTTGCCATGTTGTGCTCCTGTTGGTGTTTTTGATTGTTCATGAGATATTCATGTCAATGCCTGCAACTTATGTCATTTAGCTTTATTTTTTCTTCTTAAAATTGCTGTCTGAAAGAGCAATTTGAAAGTTTTTTCCTTTGTTTAGTATTTTTTGGAGTGTGTTCCCCCCTAAACTATGTTGAAACTTGATTGATTATTCATGAGCCAAGTCTGAAAGATGTCCAAGAGCATTATTGCATCTTGCACTCTGCTTCAAACCTTTCTAGTAAAATGGTGCCGAGAGAAACCTTGATCATCATTTTCCATAGCCCGTGCACAGCAAACACCATTTACATTGGCAACAACTTGCCACTGCATTAATCTGTTTGATCATGTTAGTCTCCAACACTTGCCATGTCAAGGATTTAAGGCAAAAAAGGTATTGATTTTCTAAACTGGACCAGCATGGAGCAATATGTTGTTACTTCTGTGAGTCCTTTGAAGGATCTTTCCTGTAATCAGTGACCAGATTTAGTCTGTCCATCTGCATTTTAGGTAAAATGTCTACAGCTTGAATGACCTAGGCAACTTTGATGTGGAATCTTCTACCAGAAGGCTACATATCCTTCCTGAATAATTAGAATTTTTTTTTTGATTTATTTGATATCAAACATCTTCCTTATATGCCAGGAAACATCTCTATGGAAACCATCTGTCTTTTATCAAAGGCTCGTCTTGAGTATTACCTCCAATTACATGAACAGTCAGGGAGGATGTCTTGCTCCAATATCCTTAATATTCTGTTCTTATTGTAAAAGTTTTGACCATGACAACAAGATTATAATTTGTATCTTGGAATCCTTAAAGAAGATTATGGCATGTCAAATGTTCAAAGTGTTGAATCTTTTTGTATGTCTGTATCTAAATGTATCCCGTTGGTTTCCTGCCCACGATACTTTCTATGTCTGCAACTCTCAATATCTGTTTTAGTTGGATCTCTATTTACTGTGAAAGGAAATCTCTATCTAGAGTAATTTTATGATCTTTATATACGTGCAGGAGCGAGAACATGCCCTCAGGTCATTTAAAACTGGGAACACTCCAATTTTGGTTGCTACTGATGTGGCAGCACGTGGCCTTGATATCCCACATGTTGCACATGTGGTCAACTTTGATCTTCCAAATGATATTGATGATTATGTACACCGTATAGGACGAACAGGGAGAGCTGGAAAATCAGGATTAGCTACGGCCTTCTTCAATGAGAATAATTCATCATTGGCAAGGCCATTGGCGGATCTGATGCAGGAAGCAAATCAAGATGTGCCTGCTTGGCTCTCTCGCTTTGCAATGCGAACTTCGTATAGCAAGAGTCGCCGAGGTGGAGGTCGGTTTGGTGGCCGTGATTATCGGAGAGACTCTTCTTTAACAAGAGGGGCTACAGACTACTATGGTGGTGGCAATGTCAACAGTGGGTATGGAGCTTCTGTTGCATATGGTGGTGGGGGATATGGTCCTGGTGTGACAAGTGCATGGGACTGAGGAAACTATGTTTTCTCCCATGTTCTCACTTGCAATCAGCTTGGAGAGATCAGTGGGGTGGTCACTTTTTCTTTTTACTCTTTTTCTTCTTTTTTCTTAATTTCATATTAGAACCAAAGTCTTTCAGTTGTAGTTGGCTTTTCAAGCTTATGGTAGAGGGTTGTGGTATGGGCATAGTGGAGATAGAGATGCATAACATTTGCAGTTGGTGGTGGATAACTACTAACAAATTAGGTTTACTTCGTTTTCTTTCATTTCTCCCTTTTCATTTTTCCTGCTTGATTTTTGGTCGGTTATGTGATGCGTGGAGTACACAAGAGGGGGGAATAGAGAGAAGCTATAACTGCTAGGCAATTGCAGCAGCAGTTTATTACCTCGCATAGGTACACATTCTTTTCAACCTAATTTGTTGGTTGTAGACTTCTGCAGAATTCCATATCATCCGTGGGCATTTGATGGAGAGTTTTTGTTATTTTGGTGTTTGTAATAGTTTTTAATACCAGTAGCAAATTTTCTACTGTAAACACCGAATTCGATCTTGTATGGAAGAAGTTGAATAATTTTGTTTCAATTTCTCCTTTTGCATATGTTTTTAAAGGTTCTTGAGTTACATATTTTTTGACAGTCCTGAGCTCTGAGCGCTAGGTTTAATCCTAGGATGGGTTAGAGGCTGTCTCATGCATACTAAGGTGGTCATCCTCCACTCCGGCAGTGGTGCAGTTGATGAATTACAGTGGATTGGTTGCAGAGCTAGTTTTGCAACCATGTAGCATTACTTTCTGGGGTAATATTAATTTGCCCAACGGGTTTGTTTATTCTTTTATTGGCTTTCTCAAATTATATTATATCCGAAGAAATTTTCGAAATACTACTTCCCATGACGACGTCAAAGGTCAATTTCTTATGATGAGTGTTGCCCTCTGCCTCTTTGGTTGTATTCGCACCTGCCGGTGCCACGGATGGATCGTTGTCAAGTTAGCAAACAATTAGCTGTTCGTTCTTCTAAGCCTTTGATGGGAACTAAACTATTGGAAATGAAAAGCTTCAATACATCACCGGACAAGAAAGAAGAAAAACTGGGTAGTAAAGGTAGATATGGAATGCTCATCTTTATTTATTTTTGTAAACGTGTACATAAAGAACTTGTACGGTTTCAAAGTTCACTGAGATAATGGGTTTTTTTTTTTTTTTCTTCGGGGGAGAGGGTATATTGCAGAGCACGAATCCGAGACCTTCCAAAGCGGATTTGCCACTAGGGCAACCCACACTCAGTACTGAGATAATGGGGTTGGGGAGGGGACTTTAATGCACCCTTACTATTCTATTGAGATGTCATGTGCTACTTCACCAAGAAAGCTACACTTTGACCTTCCAAAACCGGCCAAAACGGCAAGTACATGTTTGGTGGACCATTACTGATGTCACCATAGTTTATCATTTTAATTTCTTTTTCTTAAAATATCGAACATTAACACTATCCCTCCCTCATCGAGTCAGTCCTTTGATTTTTCAATTCGTACCCAACGAGAAATCAAATTTTTTAACAATTAGTTTGCCATCGCTATAAGCCAAGGAAAGGAACTTCTAGTGCATAAAAGAACCCAATGAGAAACCATAATTAAAACTCGTTGATGAATGATCAAATCTTTGATCATAAGTTGTGGCCGGCACAATTGTGGTGTGTGTGAATGAGTCCCCACAAGAAGCAACAAAGGCCATTTTCATGGACCCAAAAAATACCAGTTTTTTTTTTTTTTTTTTTTGTTTGCCATTTTCATTTGACCACTTTGAGTTTTAGTTATCGAATTTTTCTACTCTCCTAATGAACGAAAGGGACTCTTTGAATTTTGTGGTGTTGAGTTTTTCTATTTTCAAGAATACTCTGGCCACCATTAATTTAAAAATGACAAGATTTCATGGTTTTTAAC
>JAOXNR010000013.1:2003273-2015859 GCA_028571225.1 Parsonsia alboflavescens
TGCGCAATCTTGCACAATGTTTCTTTGATTTTCTTCATAGTTTCTGTTCTGAGAAGCTGTTGATTTATTAACATTTTTTGCAATGACAGTTTCATGGGTCTTTTGTCCCCAGTGATTTTGTTTCGTTGTTTTCAACTAATTTGAATTAAAATTCCTGCTCCATACAATTTAAGCTTGTAAGTAAACCATAGCGTTCCCGTTTATGCTTCTGTTTGACATCTTTACATTGGCGATGATTAAGTTGTATATTTATCAGTAGAAAAAAAAATCTGGCAATTAAAATATATGTTTTTAGCTTCTATTGCTTTACTATTTTCATTTCCATGTCAGTCCTTTTTCATGTACATTTTAAGCCTCGTTTGCCCGGTCAGTGCCTTTATATTGGCCAAACGAACACACATTCATCGTTTTTTTCTTTCCTGTTTTTGGGTGAAATGAAACTATGTTCAATATGGTTGGATGGTAGATTCATTAGAGAACATAGTGTTTTTTCTTTTTTCATTTTTCCCAATGTGAATATCCTACTCTGTTTTGTATTCCTTTATTGAGCACTATTTGCTTTGAAAACGAATGCATATTTGCGCTTATTCTTTGAGATTATTGCAGAACATAACTGCAGGTCAAAGGAGTGTTGCAGATTTTATGTAGACATACAATTCGATCCATGTTGTTTTACTGTTTTTAAACGTTTCTGTATTGGGGCATTATTTTGCTGTGTATTGTGAGTTGCTTTACAGTTTTGATCTATGACATTCACTTCATCCATATATTTGCATCCATTTTATGACTCCCCTGTTAACTAATGTTTGTCAGGTGCCCTGTATGACTTGTAATGTCAAACAAAACTTAAGGACATTTTTTCTTCAGTTATGCTATTTGCTTTCTTTTTCCTCTTAGCTTCCCTGATATTTTGCTGCTTACTTCCTATAGGATTAAAAATCTGTTTTGGAAAAGAAAATTTTGATATGGACTTATTCATTCTTCTCTTGTTATAAGTATGAGCATTTTTTTCCCTCGTCTTCCAATTCCTTTTTTCACTTATATCAGGTGCCCTGTATGTCTTATTAAAATTCCATAACTTATGTTAAAAATCCATCTGCTGACTCCTCTATTAACATATGTTGGCTAGTTGCCCTGTATGTCAAACTGCAGTTATGGACATTTTGGTATGGCTGTACCATCTGCTTTGTTTTCTCTCTTAGTTTCTCTGACATAATGCCATTTTTGTCCTACAGGATTTAATATCCATTTTAGGAAAGAAAACTTTTCTATTCTCTGGTTTATTCTTCTTTTGGTATAAGTATTTCTCTTGTTTCTTTCATCTATCTTAGTCCTATCTTCTCTTTTGTTTTTGGGTTTTACCTTCCTTTGGACTCCAAAATGATCCAAAAACATTTATTTTGTTTCCTAAACTTTCTTGGATGGTCTTTTACTATGATGAAAAATTGGACAAACCTCATATTGTTCACCTGAGGAATTTGTCTCCTTAAGGGTCTCATATTTTTCAGTTTTGGACATAAATAATTGACTGCCATTTTTTTTTCCGATTCACCCATCCTATGGCGCCCCTGGGAAAATCCCCTCCTTAAGGGCCTCATATTTTTTAATTCTGGAGAGAAACACTGCCATGTTAATTTCATATTCTCACCCATCATGCAGATCCTCTGCCATATCCTTTTCCTGAATAATGATGTTCTCAGATGACAGAAGCTTTTACAATTCCTGTTTGACATGGAATGCAGTTTGCCTCACTGCTCTCTTGAATATACTACAAATGATTTATTCTCATTTTGTTTCGCGAAAGCTTTGAGAATATCTGTCATGAAGGAAATTGTTTCTCTTTCTTGCTTGTCCAACATTTAATTTCAGATCCTTTTGCTTCACAATAAGGATGCTATATTGAATTTGTTTATGAAAGAAACTGATGTTCAAGTGTTAATAGGTGACATTCCAAAGGATATGACACTTATAACTTTGCAGGTTCAGGACTTTTGGTGTTTTGAGATTTGAGTTAGGCTTTATTCATGTTGAGATCATATATAGAACAAATAACATTACTGGTGTTTTCCTTCTAGAGTATATCAGAAATGCTTGGAGCATCTCTGACTTTTTAGGATCCTGTTCAATGATTCTTATTTAGTTGCAAATGAGGTAATTTCTTGCTTGGGAGGAAGAAAATGACTATAGAGATTTGATATCAGTTGACAGGGTACTAGAGTAAACCTATATTTGCTCTTATATTAGATTTTGGGTTTCTAGATACTAAATTCTTCTTTTGCTTGCCAAAACTTACCCCCCCTCCCTCCCCCTCCAAGATGTCTTATAATTGGTCTATGAAAAAATTTGGATGTATCTGTTGTAAAATATGTGTCTTATGTATATTGTCCATGTCATGTTGCCATCCTCACTTTTGTGTGGATCCTTGACTTTGAATCCTTCCAAAGAATCTTTTTTTATTCTCTGCTCTTCAAATTGTCACTGCCAAAACTTGGAAAAAGAAAATGCTAATTTTTGGCTTGCAAGATTTCTTTTGATGTTTCAAACTTATAAAATTTGATTGCTTTTTTTAGAAAAACAATGAAGTGAAAAATAGGCTTCTGAGGTCTCTTATTGGCTCTTAATTGATGTGTACATAAACTTATGCAATTTCCGTGGTTAATGTGTATGGAGAAAATATGCAAAAAAGTTAAACCTTAGTATGTCCTTTCCGCGGGCATAATATTTTGACTGAATGCTTGATTGGCAAACCTTAGAATTATTATTTACTATGTCCTTTGCCCCATCCTGCCCATGGTTGACTCCTCGTGTATGTCAGCTGATTACCCATTCTTACTCCTTTATTGGCTGGCCTTGACCCTATTGACTCATATGGAGAACCGGGACATTCTGACCTTAGCACATTCCTTGGATATTGAAGTAGAATGCACAAGGAATGCTACTTCCAAAAGCAACTTCAATTGTAACTGGATCTGGGGAAAGAGCACCTGCTGGAAGGGGACTTCTGCTTTTTGTGCTTCGAAAGTTTGAAGTTTTTCCAGCCTTGCTTGCTTCTTTCTTCAGCCTGCCCTGTTCCCTGCCCATTAGTTTATGCATATATATATCATGTGTATATCATGACAAGGACATTAGAAGCCATATGCATGGACTGCACAACTCAGATTCCTTGTGATAGTTTGCTTTATCTTTTCCTATCACTCTTATATATAGATTTTGAACCGACTACTGTATCTGATGCATGCATGTGTAGATCTATTCTGCTTGATGGACGTGCAATGCATGTTGGAATGGGAACATTTTGTGGATTTTGATGTCACATTCTTTTTGCTGGCAAGAGCTTCTAGACTTGTTTAATTAAATTCACGTTTGAAAAACAGAACCAAATTAGTAATTATTCATGATGAATGAAATGAAAGTATGATGATAAGTTCAGAATGTAAAGAAACTGTTATGAAAAAAAATGTACGGAATCCATGCTTTTAGCTGATCCAATTGAATGGATCTTTGAGTGTAACCTATGTAATGGAGGTTTTCTGTGGCGCACCAACGCATTTCTAGTCCAATGCACACACTGGGTATACAAGAACTGCTACTCTTAGCTTGAAGATTAAATGAGTCTACTACTAGGACATGCAAAATCTTCATGATCTCCACAAAGTCTTGTCTCCCTTTCTTTTCTTCATCAGAGACTAAAGAGAAATGATGATGTTTCAATCTATTTCTTGTAATTATTTTGATGTCAATACATATTTTTTGGTATAAGCTTGATGATCTATAACTTGCACAAATGTTTTTGCAGGTTGATTCAGTTTCATGCTATTGCAAAGTTGATTCAGGCTTAAAAACAGTTGCTGGGGCACGAAAATTTGTCCCAGGTTCTAAACTTTGTATTCAGCCCGATATCAATCCTCATGCACACAAGACCAAAAGTTCCCGCAGGGAGAGAACAAGGGTACAGCCACCGCTTGTTCCTGGACTTCCGGATGATCTTGCAATTGCTTGTTTGATACGAGTCCCTCGTGTTGAACATAACAAGCTTCGATTAGTTTGCAAGAGATGGTACCGACTTCTGGCTGGAAACTTCTTTTACTCTCTAAGGAAAAGCCTTGGAATGGCTGAAGAGTGGGTATACGTCGTGAAGAGAGACCGTGATGGACGAATATCATGGCATGCATTTGACCCAACCTATCAACTGTGGCAGCCACTTCCACCTGTTCCAGTAGAATACAGTGAAGCTCTTGGTTTTGGCTGTGCTGTTCTCAGTGGTTGTCACCTGTACTTGTTTGGCGGAAAAGATCCACTCAAGGGCTCTATGAGACGTGTAATCTTCTACAGTGCCAGGACAAATAAATGGCATAGGGCACCTGATATGCTCCGCAAACGGCATTTCTTTGGCTCTTGTGTAATTAACAACTGCCTTTATGTTGCTGGTGGAGAATGCGAAGGAATCCAGAGAACTCTTCGGTCCGCTGAAGTTTATGACCCTAACAAAAATCGCTGGAGCTTTATTGCTGATATGAGCACAGCCATGGTGCCATTTATTGGTGTAGTTTATGATGGAAAGTGGTTCTTGAAAGGACTTGGATCCCATCGTGAGGTTATGAGTGAAGCCTACATCCCAGAGACCAATACATGGGCACCAATCAATGATGGGATGGTTGCTACTTGGCGCAACCCAAGCATCTCCATGAATGGCAAGCTTTATGCTCTTGATTGTCCGGACGGATGCAAGCTTAGAGTATTTGATGAAACCACAAAATCCTGGACCCGATTTATTGACAGCAAGCTGCATCTTGGGAGCTCTCGTGCTCTGGAGGCTGCTGCTCTTGTTCCCCTCAATGGCAAGCTCTGTATTATCAGAAACAACATGAGCATAAGTCTTGTTGATATATCAAGTCCCGATAAACAAGTGGAAAGCAATCCTCATCTTTGGGAAAATATTGCTGGTAAAGGTCATCTAAGAAATTTATTCACAAATTTATGGTCTAGTATAGCTGGTCGGAATGGCTTGAAGAGTCACATTGTACACTGTCAGGTCCTTCAAGCATGAGAACAATTATTAATATTCTTATGCTTTTTAAGTCAATTTTGCATCATCTTCTTTATCCTTTGAGGGGAGAAGTAATTTCCAGAAAAAGCAGTTGCAGGGTTCGTACCATTTTGGACCAAATCATGGGCATTTGTTTCCTTTCACTCTAGGATATTCATACATCTTTCCTTTTTGGATATGATGAATCAATGAAGATCTGCAACATTTCTGGATATTACTTGCATCCCGATACAGGCCTCTCTGATGTGCTTGCAAAGACTCCATGCACCTAAAGGAAATCCCGTTTCGGAGTTAGGCCGTGGAAGTTGAATCGTAGAAATTATTCAGTTGGTGAGCAGGTATGTAGGAGCAGTTCATGACTTACCATTGATATCTGATGGTGGAAATCATGAGGCCATTCTTTACATTCATCAAGAAAAGAGTAGAAAGCCCTTTGAAACTTGTAAATTTTCTGCCATTTCTATTTGCAGTTTTTGGTATATTACTTCTGGGATCTCTGTTGATCATAGTATTTGAGACTTTCTGTGAATATTTGTAGGTTATTAAGCTTAAGCTTATAAGATATCCAGATTAGATATACCATGCTTCTTGAAACCATTTTTTAACCTCAGCTTGACATGTTATATTTCATTTTTTACTGTCCTTGAATTATTTCTTGACGCTGGATCTGATCAACAACCTGCAGATTGATTCCCTATTGCTCTCCAAGTGGGGAGAGACTGTAGTTGGTTTCAGACTTAATTTGAAAGCAAAAATTATAGAGGCAAATAATTATTATGTCCATAATACTTATAACAATGTGCAAGATCATCGAGACAAAGTTGAAATTATATAATTTAATTATAGTTTTTTGTCAGAATTAAGATAATATATATCCTTATTTATGATCTTAATTAAATTAATAACAGTGATTACGAGAGAAAGAGAGAGAGAGAGAGTCAATAAAATACCAAATAATAGACAAACAACGATGATTTATATTTACGATATTTAAATGATTTATAAATACAATAGAATAACTATTAGTTCGATTGAAATCCATACGTTTTTGGTATTGGAGAGATACACAAATTGTTATTTGATGAGCCCTTTTCTACCTTGTGTCAAGTACATATATCCAGCTAGTAACCGAACCACAAATGCCAAAACCTATAGTAATTAAACTGTTCTGCAACTGAAGTACAAACTTATTAGATACAGATTCTCTGACAAACAGATATGCATATATATATATGTATATATGGATCTTTCCAACACACGCCGCTAAAAAAATATATAATAATTAATAATTAGACCCCTCGATCTATAAACGTTTGAAAGATTATTCTTCTCTTTCGAACTTGAGCCAATTCCTGAAGTTGTTGATGAAATCCTCTGCCAGCTTGTTTACATCTTCAAACACCAATATTGATCTCTTGACTATTCTTCTCCTCTGAATATCTGGAACTCTTTCTGCATTCTCATGATTATTCTTCTTCTTGCTGTTGCTGCCGCTGCTGACTTTACTGCTCGAAACCTCCGATCCATGAATTAATCAAAATAAAAATTCTATGGTGATTGTGAGAATTTGAATGGAATAATAGTCCATTAAGCCTTTTTTACAATTATGTGCACGCAAAAAAAAGGTGTGATCATAAGTTAGCATAACGATTATTGCACGTCATCTTGATCAAACGAAGTTGATTGATAGGCCACCGAATTGCAAGTCCTAAGGGAGAATCTAAATTCAATTTTTTCCTTTATTTTATGCACAAAAGAGTAAAGTCACTGAGTTGTCTATACAACATTCCCTCAATGCCAAGCCTGGCTAATTGCAACTGTGGTCCTCCAAATATACATCATCCTGCTAATTTTAGTGTGTGCGTGTTTGAAGAGTAAGGTGGTGAACTCAACTCAACAGTGTGCCCAAAGAGACTTCCACATCTGTGAATCCCATTAGCAGAGAACATCTGAAAAGAACTGACTTGATGGTTAACGGAGAAGCATACCTACAAATGTCCAAATGTGCCCTTTGAGGGAGAAGGGAACCTCTCTTTGGATCAATTTACACAAGATTTATCTTCATTCTTAAATTGTATTTAGAGGAGAAAATACATTCACACAAATTTATATGTTCACAATAAACAAAAACATATTTAGACAGAGGAATGATACATTTATAAAGGAGGCATGATTTTTTCACAAGCTTTCTTATATTATGTGATGATAGCTTATGTATGTGCACTCCCAAAAATCAATGTTGGCATTTGCTCAGATCCCGAGACTTGTCCTCCCCTTCTTCAACAATGCATCAGCAATCTGCAACATTTCAGTCAAACAGATTTTGAGCTTTGAATAGACTTGGACCGCAAATCAGAATCTCAGATGTCATGGTTGTTGGCAAGATCAAAAATAGTTTCCTTGAATTTCTTAAGATCTGAAACATAAAATACATACCTGTCTCACCCTTTTGTTAACTAGTAATTTGTTGAAACTGAAACCAACTTGGTTGTCTTTACACTACTTAATATTTATGTTTATCTTTTCCAAGTGAGTGAAAATTTCAGATGTCCTTGAACGAGTGAAGTCAAGTCCAAGGCACATCAAACTATTAAAACATAGAGCAACAAAAAATGGTAGTTAAATCAATTTTCACATAAATTCACAAGCACAAATGCCATATCCCAATGAAATACTGATTCTTGAGATTGCATATCATAGAATCACTCATACTTTCAGATGGTAAGACCCTTTATTCATGGGTTGACAAATGCGAGGCAACAAGGTCCCAAGTTTTGCAATTTTGCTAGGCAATTCCTCAACAATCTACCTCATCTAATTTGGGAGAACTCATGGAAAATTAGTCTTTTGCAGAATACAATTTGTGACTAATTACAGAAGTAATACAAGAATAAGAATATCCTATATTGATGGTATTTTTGGAACCCCTAGCTAGAGCTTACATAATTGTATCTTTGGGAGAGAATGATCTCATTTTAAAATTCTATAGTTCCAAGACAATACAGACCTTAAGTCATGTTTATTTTTTATGCTGTCCTTTTTCCCTTCTAGTTCTTTCAATGTCTGGAGGAAAGATGTTAAAGTATCAAAGTCTGAAGAAAAGAGCACATTTATAGTCTACATAAAATGAAAATAGATTAAAATAACCCAAAGCTCCTTCTAATGGTATCGTTACGCCTCAAACCAAGCTTTACCAAAATTCCTACCCAGAGGAAAGAAATTCACTTCGACTGTAACAGCTGATGACAATCTTCATTGGTACCATGTGTTCCACACCTACATTAGGAACACCCCAATAAACTCTCTAGAGCATAATATTGGATTTTTGGAAAACAAATATGCAGGTGTGGAGACTTATGGAATGTGATTCATGAGGCATTGGACATAGTTCTTTCAAAAATCAGGCGGAGGATGATACGAATACATCAAATTCTAATTTGTCAAGGTAGCAGAGGTCCAACTAATCAACATCTTGTGTCACTTAGATGGTTCTAATAGAAGTTACAGACTCATGTTCTAGTAAGTTACAACAGATGCTGAGGATTCAATAAGAGTAAGTAAATTCCTGGCAATATTGCAGGGCAACGCTACATTAAACTGATATGACACCACATTACCATTATGACCACTTGATCTATACAAGATATTTTATAGACCAGACGGTGAATTCTGCTCAGTCAATGTTATGTCATGGTGACCTCTTTCTGTTTCAGAGGTGGGGAAATTGCACTAGTCAATAGTCAAGTATCTTAATGATACAAACCATTAACAAAAGGCAGGATGGGGATGGCTATTCTTTAGTCTGTTCTTTTAACTTCCAAGATATGAACTCCAGATTAAAAATATCTTCACTAAGAAAGCAAAAGTTGACATTTGATAATTTAAGACCCCATCTATATTTTCAAACACAAATTTGTCATCATAATCCACATCCCAGGTAAGCATCTATACTAAGAAAATCCTGCACCTGACTTTAAGCTTCCTCTTCCAGTTCAAAAATCCCATATCAATAATTCAAACTTTAAAAGCAACAAACATCATTCCAGAATAAGTAACTCCTAGCCTCAAAAGTTCCAACTTGGAATGAAGAATATCCACATCCTATATCTCAATCTCTGTTTCAGATATACCACAATCCATTCTCCGAGAAAAAATGCGAAAGGAGTAAAAGAAGGGGAAAAAAAAAGAGAATATGGATATCAAGAACAGTAAAAGAAAAACATCATCTCCATAACTGCATAGAATTTATAATCCAGCAAGAAAGCAGAAAATATTTCCAAGCCATGAAAAAATTCAACTAATTCGTAAAGTGACATCGAATCAACCATATCAAATTTTCAGTGTCAGAAGCATGAAAACTAAACTATTAAAGGGAATTTGTAGTACCTCCATTAAACCCAGTCGTCATGCATTTCCTGCTGATCGATACAGCACCTCGCAAAAGCATACAAAATTTTAAGTAGGTATCAAAGATGGAAACTTTACCTCAAATTGAAGCAGATTCTGTTTCTTGAAACCCTTTTTCCTGACAAACAGGAACAGTCTGAAAATCCTCAGCAGGCAACTGCTTAGTGAAAGGGCCCGCCCGAAATTCAATCGTGTTTGACTTCTCATCAACTTCCATCCCAGTAACTGAGACCCATATGAAGAGTTTCTTTGCTTGTATCCCACTGACATCAAAAACCTTCCCGTAATCCAATTTTCCTTTGATACTAGTATCATAATAAGCCAACTGATCATCAAAATGAACATAGCAATGGTGTGTGAGGTCAATTGTAAAGCTGTTGTCTTCTGTGGAGAGGTGGTAGGATTTAACATTCCCTGGGAGGAGACCAATCGGAAGGTTAAATTTTTTCAGAAGTTCATGTAGGTCATCGACTGTGCCCTTGAGTTCTAAGGGAAGATTAGAATTGGAAAGTGAAAGAGGGGTGAGGGAGAAGACATGGAGAACGATGAATATAAGTTTTAGCTTTGGAGAGATTGACAGGACCATTGTTGTTGAGTTCTGTGATGAATTATTTTGGGGCTTCTTTATATATTCAAGGAATTGGCTGGAGATGTACTATTATTGAAGCTTCAAGAGAATCAGTTTGCACTTAATCTTGGTTGATTTAGGGAGGTAATTTGGCCTGACCTGATCGGCATCCGCCCTGTCCCGCTCGATTGTAACAGGCCAGGCATGAGCATTAATCCCGTCCACGGATCCTGTGTGTCTGAATCTAGTTAAAAACTCGACGTGGCTTGGTCTTATTTGACCTGGTATGTGAAATCCTGTCCAGCCTTAACGTGAAATCTAAATAAGACGAGAATATTTGTAAAATGTTTGGATTTAATTCGATAAAAGTTTGAATTTATTAATTTTAAACTTGTTCGCCTATTCTCTTATTATAAGTGAATTCATATTTATTTATTTATTTAGATTCGTGAACTTAAAAGAGATTTAAATATATATAATAATAATTTATTTATTATATAATTTTTTATTTAAATATATATTACTTTTTTTTATAAAATAAATTTTACATTTTAATATACAAAGATTTTTTATATTAGGTTAATAACATTAATATAATATTCCTAAATTTTAAGCATCTCTTTTAAACAACAAAAAAAAAAGGATTAGTTACCCATTCATTTTTTTGTCTATAGAGTCTTCCTACACCATTTCTCTTGACAGTTAAATCAAATTGTTTAAAACATAAACATTGAAAGGCAAACGTTAACATCAACATAGGCATCTGATACAAAACCAAAGCCCTTACTAGCTTATTTCAGGAAATATAAGGCCAATGTACATGACAGCGAAGAAAGTCTGGTATTGGACCAATTCTTAAGTTTACTTGATCTTGATATTTGTTCCAGTTTTTCAGCAGAGAATAAGGGAAGTGGACTCAACTAAGGAGTTATCTGCAGAGTAGTTGAGAGTCCCCTTTAATATCCCCTTTCATTTATTGTGAAGAAATAAAGTTATAGCTATAAAAATCAAAGATAAAAGATATTTTAAACATAATAAATATATATTCATTATTTCTTAATTTATGTAAATCAACGACTAAGGCCTTATATTTTGGAACGGAGGTAGCACTAAAAAGTATTTTTGGAATCATTTTTGAATGACCTGTTTGTTTAACCTTGTTGAAATAATGGGTCAAATTTAGTAACATTGAGCACTTCTAAGAAAGCTGAGGACATGGATCCATACTATCCGTAAAAAGTTTGAAAGTGAAGTATATATGTGACCCAATCAACATGGAGTACTAGAAGCAGTTTTTTTAGGGGTTGGTCCAAAGCCCTAGGTGATATCATTTTCTTCCTTTCACCTACACAACGCCGCACCAGCAAATCTTCTTGTCTTTTGATTATGTATGTCACATCGGAGAGCTTAGCATCAAGGAAGTCAAGTTCCTTCTATATTTAGAAGAGGAAGTGCAACCCCATAATGCAAAATCCACAATCAATAAAAACATGGCTAGCTAGTTCAATTCCAATTGAACCGGTTGATTCATACAAATTCTTTATATTTAAAATGATTTTTAGATATCAATCAGATTGTAAAAGGTATCAGATAGTCTTTTTAAAAAGGTTTAAATGAGTTTGATCAAGCCCAAGCTCAAGTATTTCTTATCCTTCATGAGCCGAACTCAAACCCAGATATTTAGGATCTTGAGAGCCCGAGCCTGAATCAAAGTCTGATAGAATATAAATGAGTCGAGGTCAAGCCTAGTAGATTCGGACTCGACTCGGCTCGGCTCAGCTCAACTCAACTCATTTACACCCCAATACCTGGCATGCCTTGTTGTAGGTTTTATTTTTTTGCATTTATCTATCTATATATATATATATATAAAATTGCTATGAAAAACAACTGTTGGAAAGCCATTGGAGTGCAACTGCCAAAACGATGCCATTTTGAGTGCATGTATCCTTCAAACCTACTTATTTCACTACCAAAACGACGTCGTTTTGGCAGTTGCGCTCCAGTTGCTTTTCAACAGTTACTTTTCATAGCATTTCTGAATATATATATATTTATATATGAATACATTGAGTAATGTTAATGTGTGTACTATGCACACTAAGAAGTGCAACTGTTAGTCAACTAACAGTCAAATTTAACGGTTAGTTGTTAAGAAAAAAAATAAATTCTTCTATAAAAAATTATTTTTAAAAATATTTTTTATAAACTAAATTCTAAAAGGATAAACTAAACTCTAGGGTACTTGATTAAATATTAATTAATTGTTTTAAAAATAAGATAATTGATCGTTAGTTGACTAACGATTGCACTTGTTAATGTGCACAATATTGTACACACTAACATTTCCGTCAATAGGTATATATAAATATATATATATATATACCCAGCATGCCTTGTTATATGTTTTATTTTTTTGCATTTATATATATTTATATATGGAATTGCTATAAAACGCAACTGACAGAGCGTAACTGGAGCGCAACAGTCAAAACGACGTCGTTTTAGCTGCGAAATAAGTGGATGTATCCTTCAGGCCCACTTATTTCGTAGCCAAAACGACG
>JAOXNR010000013.1:2026096-2040364 GCA_028571225.1 Parsonsia alboflavescens
GGGGGGGTTAGTTAGTCTATGAATTATATTTAAAACACTTGCATTTGCCAATTTGTATTTTCGTCATATCTTTTTATGGTGTACTCTGATATCTTTTTAAAGCTTTATTTGTGAAAATGACTTGGGCAAAATACATGGCATCTTCATAAATGTAAGCTTAGACGCGTATAAATAAAGACATGACAAAATAAAAATCTGAAGGTTGTCGATTCATAAAAATGTCAGTATGTGATATTAATTACCCCTGATGACTCTATTTTTGATTTTATACTAATTTTTGTGTTAAGTGGAAATTTAAAGAAATCCCTACTTCCCAACTTGCATGGTAGTAGAAGCAAGATTCTGAATTTGTGGAAATCAACTAATTATTATTGTCATTAAAAGATTAACTAATAAATTTAAGACTGCTTAGGAATCAGTTGTAAAACAAACATTGTTAATCAAAGTAATTAGGCAACTAAAAAATGATTTGAGCATTTAATATTCCTAAAAAAAATTGAAGGGTCAGTTTGACATAATGATACTACTTAGTTGTGATTATAATTGATCAGAATAAGAATTGTGATTGTTTTTAATATGAAATTATCAAGTAGTAATTTTTTTAATGTTAAATATTCAATATAACCATTATAGGGAATGAATGTTTCAATTAGTTTAAGAAAAATAATTGAGTGAGTTTATTTTAAACATATCAATATCAATCTTTTATGAAAAATTTAATTAATTTAGGAAATCTCACATTCATTTTGGGACAACTTAAAATACAACAGAAACATTTAAATCTGGACTAAGAGAATGTTTATTTACATGAAATTCGCTTCTCTTGAAACAACTTTTAACTATAAAAGGAAAAATAAATAAATAAATAAAATTCTGAAAGTAAAACCTATTGGTTTTTAAGCAAAGGAGAAAAGAGCATTGCAAAGCAGCTTAATGCATTCATCTTGTACAAATTTGTAAAATAGGTACTTGTTAATTGTTACTACTTGAGCAAAGTCCTAATTTTAACCTTAAATGATTTATTTAAATTCATGTTTAATTTAATGCAATTCAATTCAACAATTGATATCAATAACTTTTTTCGTTCAAAATTAAATGTTTCATTTTCTATTTCGCGTTATTTGAAATTGAATTTCATGTTCTAATTTAGTTAAACTTTTATAAAGATGACATTGCAATACTAAAATTAATTAAGTCAAACTCTTTTTTTTAAAAAAAATTGTGCAAATAAGTAGAAATTTTTGAAGCTCAACCACTTGATTCTTGATTTCAGTTTTTTGTGCAAAGGGGTAATGGTGGGAGTTGTGTGTTTGGGAGAAGGGGAATGGAATGGGCATGATTTCGGAATGGGGGTAGAGTCTTAAGTTCTTTGAAAATAGATGAAAAATTAGAAAGTATGGCTTGAATTGAGGGATTAGGTGTTGTATGGTTAGTTTCAATGGAAAAATATTGAAACATTGATGGGGTTTGTGTCTTGGTTGGAACTCCTTGCAGCTTGTATTTTTTACCATTGATGTTGAAAATCAAGAACATTTCATCTCAATTGGTCTATACTGTGCTGAGAGAGGCTAACCATCAAATTCCTAAGACCAAATTTGCCTGTCCAATGGAAAAAGAGTTAAGGTTTTGAGTAATTTTGAGACCTGAGAACTGTACATTGACATTCTTGCAAATACTATTACAGCGAATCATATCCCCATTGCCAATTTGGACTCCAAAAGAAAGTACAATTTGCAGTGCAAGATTCAATTCTTTGACAAGAGATTTTGATATGAAATTGTGTGGATCTACTGTCAACCAAGATGAGAACTTCTTGGTTTCGAATCATACCTCTTAACTTTATAGTAGTTGCTGTTTGCTTACCAAGAATGACATAGAAACTTATAGCTATAAATTCTTGTGGATTATTTTCCATTTCTTTTAAATAATCTTCTTCATAGTTAGCATCTTCTTCCAGATTAGCAACCATGACGGCTAAAGTTCCTATTTTGCAGCAGTAGCCTAGATCATACTTCTCATTGCAATGAAAATAGAGACCACGAGCAATTCAAGCTTGGCGATCTGCATCCCAAAGCTTTTGTTGCACAACAAGTTGGTTGCGGTTTGCAGCTGCTGTAGCTGCACCATGACCTTTAGGTTGAGTGATTTGATTTGCAAGGTTGAGCTTGTTTGGGCAAGACCAAGTGGAGCCCTTGTGGATGCAAGTTGGGTCTAATTTGGATTCAAACTCTAGAGCTCGACTCATAACATTATAAACAGTGCATGGCTTATGAATTCTTACCTCTACCTTCAAATCCTCTCTGAGTCCATTGAGAAGGACATCTAACAAGCAGTTATGAGACCAATTTATGACTCTTGTTGAGCAATGTCTAAACTCTTGTCGAGCAATGTCTAAACTCTTGTCTATATTCTTCAACTGTGTCTACTTTTTTAATGTTGCAGAGAAATTCATTCAGGATTCGGAACTTAGCTGAGCCGTAATGTTCCTGCAAGGCTTGTACCAACTCTTCCCAATAAATAACAGTTTGTTCGTTGTTGGGCTAAGAAAACAAATTTAGAGCATCCATTTTGAGAGACATAGCTGCTTTTCCTCCGATGTTTGATAATAGAGGAAATATTTCTCTGCTTTTAAGATCCAACCCTTTGGATCTCCATCATCATATTTTGGAAACTCAATTTTGAATGAGGTTGTTGATTTGGAATGCACCGCTACCATGGCTGCTCACCTTCATTGTCTATGCCCTCGGGTCAGCTATGACAATGTCAATCACAAGTTTCAACTTGTCCTTTTAATTTATTAGCAGTGTTGAATGCAGAAAGAAGAGCTTTTTTGTGTTGTGCTTCTAACACCGCTACCTTAGTAGCAAGCATATCCATTGTCTCCAATTTAGAAGCAATGATTGCCAATTGCTTAGCTACAGGGATATGGGAGGAATGGTCTGATTAGTTGGTGTTGGATTGAATGATGATTTTCATGTATTCACCATCTTGGATAGACGTTCTCTAATATTAAATGATAGAAAATACAAAGATCGGAAAATTCAAAGAAAACTGACAATTTATTACTTGAAATATAAGGTAAATATAACTGATAGAGTCCAATTGGAGAAGGGTTAGGTCTCCAACATTAAAGAGTAAATTTCGAGAAGAACTAGGTCTTCCACGTAGGTAATCAATCCGTAAAATCTCTCTTCTTAAAATAGAAACAAAACTAGCTATTTATAATAAATGTCCTAAACAATTATTGGTAACTACAAAACAACTATAGATAACTATAAGAAGTTATGTGATTAGTGCTTTGTTGTGGAAAGAGTGGGCAGTAATTGGACCCTATTCTTCTGCTAACAATGATAGAAACATGTGCATGAGTGGGTTCTTATCAGTACAGCCCTCCTGAAAATCCACCTTGTCCTTGAGGCAAAAATAAGAAAGCCAATCAATTGCTTTTGCGTAGACCAATCATTCCAACAGGTGAGTCCCTTCCTTTGCCTTTGTCAACATGGTTGGAAGGCAACTACTTTGGCGGTTAGGTTATCAATCTTGTCCAATTTAGAAGCAATTACAGCTAACTGGAGGGCTGTGTTTAGGTTTGGTGATGAAGGGTGCTTGGTTTGGTTTTCAGGTTGTGGGTTGGAGGAGGAGTTTCTTATGTTTACCATCCTAAATCTACCCACTCTAATACCAAATGATAGAAGTCCTTGGAAAACTAGTGAATCTGTGAAATAAAAAAGAATAATTGTGTTATCGTTGAAAATGGTTGTCCAAGGACTTTTCTCCAAATAACAAACTTGTTAATCAAATTCAAATGTGTCTAACAATAAATATACCAGGTATATTTATACTTACTAATTCTAACTGATAAACTAAAAGGCCAGAAACAATTTACTAAAGTGTAGGGAACAAAAACTCATGTTTAGCACCTGAAAAGGTGCGACAGTTTGAAAGATTTGGTTGGCATTGAAGACCAAATAGAAGGTTAAGGTTAAGTTGCTCTTGAATAGACACGTATAGGAGGACTTGTATCAGACCTGATTAATTTTGTTAGAGGGTGACCTTTGTCCTAATCAGTCAAATTTCTTGCTTGGGAACTAATTCTGGAATTTGATATTTTTCTAGGCAACTATTAATCAAGTCTTATTTTAGATCTAGATTACCACTAATTTCCTTGCTGTGAAAAAACAGTCTTGTTGTCTATCTTGATTGATTTTCGGAAGTTGCATGTTTCTTTGGATTAGTTATTTCTTGTGTTCAATTATATTATTTTGTCCTACCTTTAATTCATCTACTCTCTCTAGGTCATGTTGCATTGACAAGAAAACTTTCTGATCACAGATTTATTTGCAATTTCAACTATAAAATGCATTCTCAAACAATCTAAATATTACGTTAACTGTAGAACACAAAGTACAAGATATTGTCAGGTAACGTATGTGTTTGTGTGGATTTTTAGTACCATATTTTCTTTAGAAGAGACAAAATAATTCATTTAAAATCACTTTCTTCCTAGGTGAGCTCACCAGTACAGTCTTCAAGTAGTAAGTCAATTTTCTTTTGCAGTCTAATAGAATAAGATTATCTTGGATTGTGGATTGGTGGAGAGAGAAATTTGACAGAAATATTCAATGATAGAAAAGTGCTTGAGAAATGCAATTAAAGTGAGTTGGTTGAAAATTTTTGGTATGGGAACTTGTTAGCCTCACTTTGATTTGTAGAGATGACAAATTTTTGTTTTTCATATTAAAACATAAAATTTTGTTTTGCATACTGTTGTATTTTTTGTGCTAGTAGTTGATTTTTTTTTTGTAATTTTGGGTTGGCAGATATACTTTGTTTTCCTCGTTAATGCTAAAGTTTTGGTCTATGGAACCTTTTATATTTCAATTGTTTGATTATTTCCTATTTTAGCTATATCTATTTAGCTATTTCCCTCAATGTATTCTAAAGATCTAACAAGAAGAAAGATGTTCCTTCCCAAAGAAATATTGGACCATCAACTCCAGACTAGAGAATTTCTTATGGGCTTTGATGCATGTGCAAGTTTTAGCAGAAAAGAGTAGATAACTTCCCTTGTTTTGCTGAACATTTCTATGTGACACTCATTTTTGTCTTTCCTCAAAATTAAAAATAAAAGATGTGGAGTGATTTTGGTATATGGGCATCTAGTTAGACTATTAAGGATTAAGAGTTGATTTCCATGTTTGAGATTGGATTGGAACAACTTTTCTTAATGTAGTAAGATAATAGGTTCTCATGATTAGGCTTGAGAAGGACCTTAGTCATTCATGAGGATCCAAACTACTTGGCAGCATTAACTAAGTAGCATTCGAAGAGATTTGCATTTTTATTAAGTATAGAAATAAATAGGCTGAAATTGCATCTCTTTTTTTTTTTTTTTTGCCTTCTATTTCATTTTCTTGTATGCTTTGCTCATATTATATCTATTTTTAGGTGATTTTGTTCTCTTATTAAATAAATATTTAATAAATTCAAAAATTAAAATTAATGCCAAAGGATTATTCAAAAATCATTTTTGTTTTTTTTATCTTCATGTGTTTATCCATTTCTTTCTATAATACAATGATAATATTTTTAATGAAATTAAATACTTATAGAAAGAAAACCATTCAACTTAGTTCAATGAATAATGAATTATTAAATAACATTTTAATGTATATAACTTGACTCATTATTAGTATTTAAAAAATAAATTTTAAATTTATTTATGTAGCATTAAAAGTGTCAAAATGAACTTAGCTCACAGGATCAAACCGTCCTGACCCCATAATTTAAGAGGATTGGGTCAACTTCAATTTTTGACGAGGGGGCTTTGGACGGACTAGTTGGGCTTAGACTTGTTAATTAGGGCTTGAGTCCATGGAGCCCTTATATATATGGGTTGAGCTGAATCGGATCAATTCATTTAGAGTTGGGTTGTTATGGGTTGAGCCCACCAGGATAGGGGTTGGACCGGACTAGGGTCAGCTAGCCCACTGGGCCAAAGGATTGAGCATTTCTAGCGACAAGCAAACTTCAATGTCAATGTTCCCTTCCTTTGCTCTGAGAAATAGCATTACCTTCCCATCAAAGCTGGCACCACTTCTGACTACCACCAGTTTCCCCCACCAAAGTCATTGCCATAAACATTGAACCTTGGAGAACTGCTTATGGCTATTGAATTTTTTAACATCTCATTTTTATACCAAACCTTAGCTGATTTTGCACAATCTAAATACCATTTCTTCATTTTTCCACTGGTCTGAAATGCCACACATTTGTGTATCAACATAGCAGCATAACCAATTCCATTCTCTTTTAGATTTCCTACTGTAGAAGTTATGGAATGAATTGCATTTCCAAATTTTGACTTTCTTGTAGAGGATTGATCAGATGATGATGCCTCCATCTTCACAGCAGCAAGATTCTTCTTAACACAGTCCAGTCTCTCTTGTTTAAGAAATCTTTTGAACTCAAAGAAATTGATCCAAAGCTACCAGAGGACTTACGGGAAAACTGATATAGATTTGTAGATGAATCTGAATAAGAGGTTGCAACAAAAGAAGCAGCTGGAATGGTGATATATGGGGGAAGAAGAAGAAGAAGCATAGGAAAGGTGATATATGGGGGCACAGGGGTTGGGGATTGGACTGAACTTGAATACGTCGTTTCTTTAAAATTGGACCTAGGTCCTATCTAACCCATTTTGAGTGGATCCATGTGGGTTAGGATTGGACCTACCTATATTGACAGGTATAATCTCAACTAATACTACAGAGTCCTCATTTTTCTCTTCTTTTCACCTTTTACGTAGGAATATTTTCTTTAAAAAAAATTGTAGACTAATTTATATATATTTTCACTATTAATTAGTCACTATTCACAAGAAAATTAGAGCCTACAAATAAGAGACAAGAATGGGTTACAAAATCTCTAGAAAATCCTATGATTCTTTAGTTTGATATGAGAATATGTCAGATGCGAGAACATTGGGCTCGATCTCGGATCGAGCAAGCTTTCCCCAAGAACACTTGATTAATGTGGTAAGATTCAACCTTTTTTTTTTTCTTTCTAAAGAACACTTCAAATATTTGAAGAAAAATATTGAAGAACACTTTGGACACTAGACTGTAACTTTTGAAGAGACTTAAGAGTTCCAATGCTGGAGCTTAAGGATATCGAGTTCATATTCGCTCGAAGACTCAAGTTTCCAATCGATTCAAACTTGACTAACTCAAGTCGAATCAACTCGAACTTATTTAACTTGAAAACTAAATCTTCAAGCTTCCAAACGATTCAAACTCGACTAGTTCAAGTCGAGTCAACTCAAACAACTCATTAAACTCGAAAACTAAGTCAATTCATTTGCACTCCAATCTACTATTTCCGTTTTCTAATCACATTAGATATTAAAATTAAATTCGTATAAACATTATTTATTATAAGAGATTTTTTAATTCAAAATAAATATTAACTAATGAAATAATAATTACCTTAATTTATGTTCTAAAACCTTAAACGACGATTTCTACTACCAATTGAAAGGACAAAACTAACCAACAGCAATATGAGAAGTTCCTTTAGGGACACCAACTACCATAAATCTCGAATTCGAATCTCACCAACACCTTGTTGAATAAGCGGAATGTTGACATGTGTGCAAACTGATCCTATATCGTTAAAAAAAATATATCAAAGAAAAACTGCAATATGAGAAATCAGTAATTGAATGGACCAAGATGAAATAAACTCTTAAAACATTAAACACTGAAGTCAAATTGGCTGCAATTGAACAGGGATCCAATTCTTTAAATTTCAAAAGTGACTTTTTTTATATATTTTAAAATATTTTGAAAAGTTAAAAGTTCATTTGTATTGATTTTTAGAGTTCAAGTTTTAACTTATATTATTAAGTTTTAAATTACTAAATGGCCCTTTTGCATTTAACCCTAGCAGCTTCCTTTTCCACCGCTTCTTTCTTTTACTCCCTTTCCTCTCCCTGAGTCTTCTCTTCGCTCTGTTTCTTATTTTTTTTTCTTTTCTTTTCAATCTTGACGTTTAGATCTCTTGGCTTACGTAAGTGTCACTTTTCTTGTCCTTCTTCCTCCCCCTCCCTTCTCTGTCTCAATCACCCTCTTCTTCTTTCCTCTCTCTGGTTTTTTTCTTTTTTCGGCATTTTTATCCGTTTTGCTTACCGTTGTGATGAACAGGAAGTTTGGGGAGAAAACAAAAAAAGAGGGAAATTTACGAAAAGAGTTCTTATCTTTCTGGAAGTCTGTGGTCTCCATGGCAAGAGATTATGGAAGTTTAGAGACTGTCCATGGTGTGAGAAACTAAGCGAAGCAAGAAATAATTTGAAAAATTAGGCCTTGCACAGCCATCTGCGGTGAAAGGAAGTAGGAATGCAATAATCTATTTTTTGGGTTCTTTTGAGAAAGGATATAAAATATACAAATGGGTTGGGAAAGAATTCTCAGGCAAAGGTAACTACAGTGAAGTACAGAGATTAAGAAGAGGAAGAGAGAAAGGGTAAAAGAGGATCAGAAAAAGGTTATGTATTACCGATGGGAAAGTCGTACAGCTCTAAACCTCAAAGAGAGATCTAGGCTATTTTCAGATTTTCAGTCAATTTGATTCAAAGTTCAAAAAATAGTGTTGGAAAAATGCTAACCAAATAGCTTTTACAAAAATTTTTAGTTTTAAGAAGTTCAAAAAGTGGCTTCCCAAATAGAGCCAATCTTCCTTGATCCGTCTACACGTCCCTCAATACTGGAGGACCAGAACTGTTGAGATGATACCGGACTACGGTTTATGGTCTACTCTCACATCTGAGAGCTGAACATATATTCAACATAACACTGAGAAATCTTTATTGTCATCAAAATTCAACATTCAAACAGAAAAAGAAAAAAAGATATTCACGTAAAGGCAACATGTGACAACCCTTGTCCGCTGGAAATATAGGAACATACAAAGATGCCTGCAAGTCTATGGTTCAAGGAACATTTTTCCCCATGTGGCATTAGTAAAACCAGGGAAGCCCAGTAGTTTGAATTATTATCCAACGCAAGTGAAGAAAAGCTGCCCAGAAGTATCTGAGCAGAAGCCCTCATTGTGTCCACCAATGAAGGAAATCCTTGCGCCTATTGATCTTCTTCTGCAGCTGGAGAACTCCATATAGAAGGGCCTCAGCAGTAGGTGGACAACCTGGAACATAAATGTCTACTGGGACAATCCTGTCACAACCTCGAACGACAGAATAGGAGTAATGGTAATATCCACCACCATTTGCGCAGCTTCCCATAGATATGACCCACCTAGGCTCAGGCATCTGATCATACACTCTGCAAAAAGAGTTCAAAAAGGGTGAAAGGAATGAGTTTTGTCCAACCAACATATTCTAGTTGGATTGCAAGAAATAAAAGGAAATAGTTGTAAGGGCAGTTGATGGACAGCAGAGATATCACAAATCCTACCATAGCAACTCAAAGCATGAAACTCATCAAGATACAGGATTTAGGTTTTTTATCTCTCTTACATTCTTCACAGACCAAACAAGAGCGGCATTCAAAACAAAATCACTTCAACCTTCATAGAATTGTCATCTCGAAAGCTGCACATAGCCCAGAGGACCATTGTAATAACAGCACACCATAATCCTTTGCTTTTTCTTCTTTCTATCTAAATTGTCTCTCTTTCTCTCTCTACACTCCACTCATTGGATGATTTCATATATGTTTCAAGTTTCAAGAGGAGAAATGTGGATATGTGGAGGTATCCATATCTGACCACTTGATGATTTCATGCCTAGAGTACACTAATTAAAAGTCTAAGTTCACATCTATGGAATCTAGTTCCATTTTGTGTGATCCTATACAAATGATGATCAGCAGTCATAAAGCCAAATTTAACCCATATTTAATGAGATCATCTAGCAGACCGAAAAACATGTCTGGAAGAAACATTACTGAATTGCACACACGTGTAAGATGCAATTCAGAGAGAGAGCAACAAAGCTAACATGCAAAGACAGCATAACATCTTCACATTTCAAGAAACTGCTTTTATTATTTTGATTTGGGGCTTCAAAGAAGCTCATGTTTTTATGCTAATAGAGTGGTGGGCAGGAAAGGTGGTTGTAGTATCTTCTGAACTTTCAATGGGTAGGCAGCAAAAGAAATAAGCTTGAGCTGCATCAGCAAAAGTGAATTATGCTAGACATTGATAAATTGGTAGAGAAGGATTAGAACAGTGATCAATGAAAGCATAGCAACTATTGCCTATAAATTATTCAGCATCAGCACAATATTCGAACTCCAAAATCAAGATAACAACTTCACAAGTCTGAAAAATGTATAAAACTAACCCTGGGCTATAAAGCATAAAAGACTTGAAGAGCGAAATTAGTAAGCAGCTCCGCAAACAAAAAGCACAGAAGCAAAATATCTGGCTACAATCAGATCTTCAGATTATAGTTTTAAGAAACCATTTATTTCCCTTTCTTTTCCGATGTCTTGAATGGTTGATCCAAAGAGGAAAAGAATCTGTGGTTCAGTCCTTGCACATTGTCCACAAAGAAAATACGAAACAGAAACATATGATGGAAACAAAATATATATTTTGACCAGGTTTTCATTTTCTGGAACAAAATAAAGTTTGCTGAACACAGCCACTTGAATTACCTTTTATTTTAGATACAGTAAAAAATCATTTCCCAAATGTACAGCAGAAGGGGGGAATATCGCTTTCAGATAGCTTAGAGAAGAAACAGGAAATAAGTCTACACGACTACCCCACATATGGTAAACAAAGATTTAACGGACCTTAGTTTTAGGAAATCACCCCTCAGCCTTAATGAGAGCTAATCTATGAATTTCACAACTGTAAACAATTGTTACCTAAATATGACTGAATTTAGCTTTTACAACAGACTGAAACAACAACCAACCTAAAGGTAACCCTGAGAAGCTTGTGCTTCAACTACTTATTTCCCTTCAAATTCTCATTAAACCTATTGCTTCAATATGAATAACGAAGCCAGGTGGCAACAAGCATACATTTTTCTATCTATATTCATTCAATCAAAAGAAAATGAGCATGTTGTAAACACAGTCCAAGCTTTTAGCTGCCATATGCAAGAACAGCAGCCTGTTCTTGAGACCTAAAAAAACTCCGACCTAATGCTAATAAAGAACCCAATCATAAAAGCAAAAGATCTTTAGAATCTGCAACATGGAGCTCCATAAGACCAACGTGTAGCATTCCAGTAAACTTATACAGAAGTCTAAAGTTCTAATCTGGCCAGTGTAATCCAATTAGCAAGCCATTCAAACATGTAACTGCATAGTTCTTTCTGAGTAGCTTAGTTTGTACAAATAGCATATTTCTCAATGAAATGTTTTTCAATGCAAGACATTTGTTTGAGTGAAGATATAGAATGAATGTTAACCAAAAACAGTTCCCCAGAATCATGCCAAACAAATATTTCCAATGATAAGGGAAGAGAAATATAATGGAAATTAAATGATTTCCAAAACAAAGAATAAGATAACACCTAACATTTACAAATGTTAGCAACAAAAATAACCAAGAATCGCATAATAAAATTAGAAAATTCACCAAAGCCAAGCAATTATATCCCCACTAATCTAACCCAGATATTGTATAGGTTCTATCAGCAATGAATTTTCCTTTATTTATTTATTTATTTTTCCATCATTTCCAATCTTAGATTTCTGCAAAATTAACACTTTATTTCATCAATGAAAAGTCTAAATGCTTCTCACCCTAGCGTCACATGTCAAAAAAAAAAATTAAAAAGAAAGAGGAAAAAACTTGAAATATGCATCCAATAGCTACTATTACTACATGATTACAACAGTGAATAGCCTAAAACCAAAATTCCCCAAACCAAATGGTGAAACAAAAAAGGCCAGTATCAAATTTCCTCCCGAACATTCACAAATCACACACAGTTACACAAGATTACATTGTAATGGATTACAACTTAAATAGACGAAGAAACCAAATTTTCGAAAGAAAAAAGACAATCAATTTCATGAAGAAACACCAAAATGTAGCATAGCAATAAAACAACAAAGAAACCTACTTGCGAAGAGCCGGAGCCATCTTATTGGTAAGAGTGCCAGCAACAATCATGCAATCTGACTGCCTGGGGCTAGGCCTAAAAATGACACCAAATCGATCGAAATCATAACGAGCAGCGCCGGTGTGCATCATTTCAACAGCACAGCAAGCCAATCCGAAAGTCATAGGCCAGATTGACCCACGGCGTGCCCAGTTCATCAGATCATCGACCTTCGAAATTACAAACTCCATGGGCTTGGGTAGGCCTTTCGGTGAAGAAGTGGAAGGCGGTGGAGCAGGTGCATAAGTTGTCGGAGAGGAGGAGGGTTGGGAGAAAGCCGGAAGGGTTGTGTGAATTGAAGCTAAACCTGCCCTCTGATAGGTCGCCGCCGTGAGGCCTAGACGCTGAGCGTTTCGAGCCAGCAGAGCCATTTTTTCAGGTAAAGGCAAGCGATCTGCTAAAGTGAAGACCTGGTTTGAGTCTCTCTCTCTGTTTCAAATAAGCCAACGCTATTTCTTTTTGCTATTTTGAGTTGAGTTTCTCTTATTAATGTTTTGCCGACTAGAATTCAATAATTTATTTTTGGATTTTGGATAATTTCTTAATTCAAGGTTTTAAAGAAAAATCAATTTGATATATCTTGGATAATTGATAAAAGTATTTTATAAACTCACATAGGTAGATTCGTCGTTCGTTTGCTTTGAGTCAAAAGTGGAAGGAAAATAGAGAGGAAAGTAAATAAATACTATCTTCATCAAAAATTAAATGTTTAATTTTAATTTATATAAATTTAAAAAAATTAATTATTTTATTTTATTTTATTTTATATCCAATGATATAAAATTTTTATAAAAAAGATTCAAAAAATAAATATGGACATTTCAAAATAAATTATTATGTTCTCTCCATATAAATAATCGGATTTGCTTAATGCTGCTTCAATCATTATCGTAACAGAATTCTTACTCCGCTTGATTGGCTACATATGCGTTATAGCAAGAATTCAGTTAAAATAACGGTTATCACTCCAAGACGCACCTTAACAAAATCGTATAAATAATATTTAACTTATGGAATTTATCAAAATGTGTTTTAGCCCATAGAGTCATGGATCCATAAAAAGGCTTGGATTGAATTGGAAAAATGAGATTTTTTGTAATCATTATTACGTGGGCTTGATGGGCCTGGTCTTAATGCAGGTCCATGAGCTCCAAGTTTTTTAATAACTTATTAATGATTTTAAAATTTTTCATAATTTGTTAGTGATTTAGTTATTATTTATGATTTTTATTTATTTTATGTTTTAAAATTAAAAAGCAACATATGGAATTATTAATTGTGTTGTCCCTATATTATATGAAATTTTTATTTTGAATATTAAGTTCAAATTATTATTTTGGTACTGCTTGTTTGAATTTACTTTTCTTTTAGATTATTAAAAACAAAATTAATAAAATTTTGAATATGAATAAAAAATAATTCTAGTTATAAATTTATAAATTCACATTGTTTTAACTATTATTTATTCAAATATATTATCATGAGTTTGATTATATTAATTATAGATCAATAAACTTTAGGACTAGAATAATAATAATAATAATATTGCTAAAAGAGGGTGTTTAATTTTAATGAAATAATGATCACTAATAGTATAATAATATAAGTTAAGTGATAAAAATATAAACAGTGAGGGCATATAGAAAAAGAAAGAAAATGAAAATTAGGTTTTTTTTTTTATAAGGTAAAGAAATGGAAATATAAATAAATAAATATATATATATATACACGGTTTTTGCTAAAGCACGCTCCGGAGTGTGCCTTAATGCGCGCTCCAACCGTTATCGTAACGGAATTCTTACTTCCGCTTGGTTGGCTGCATTAACACTGTAGCAAGAATTCCGTTACAGTAAAGGTTGGAGCGCGCATTAAGGTGCGCTTTGGAGCGTGCCTTAGCAAAACCGTGTATATATATAAATATATATATATATATATATATATATTTATATATAGAGGAATGATAGTGTGTGCTTGACCGTGCACATTAATGAGTACAGTAGTTAGTCAACTAACGGTAAACTAAATCCTAAGAGAATAAACTAAACCCTAAAAAAATAAACTAAATCCTAAAAGGATAAAACTAAACTCTAAAAGGATAAACTAAACCCTAGGGGCACTTGATTAAA
>JAOXNR010000013.1:2056556-2099826 GCA_028571225.1 Parsonsia alboflavescens
ATTTAATAAAAAAGTATAACTTAATTCATTAAAACATTGCAATGCCAGTTTTCTAAATAAAAATTTTACTGTGAAAATGTAACATTCAATTCTAAACAAATCAAAATTAAATATGAGAAATTCATTTTTAAATTGAGGGAGTATTAAACTAAAGGATGTATATGTTACATTCAACACATTTATTGGTAAATAATTACTCCCTCCATCACTAAATATAAATCTCCAACCATCGTTTTATAAAAATTAAGATAATTTTGCCCTCCTTAAAATGTTCTCTAATCAATCCACATCATTTCATGAGTCTAACATTAGAGAGTAAAATAAAAAAAACATTTTCAAATACTTAATTAATTGCCAACAGTGACAAAAAAAGTTAGTTAAAATGACTTATATTTTAGTGATAAAGAAAGTACTTATTTATGAATATTTTATTTTGATACAAGTTTAAAAGATTCCCTTTTTAAAAAAAAAAAAAATTAAAGAGTGTTTGAATTATTTATTTATGAATACTATAAATATTTCCTTTCAACTCACATTTATTTTTTATGAAAAAAAAAATATTTTGGATACAAACTCAAAAAGTCTTTTTTTAATAAGAAATTGGAAAGTCTTTAAATAATAATAATATCTATAGATAATTTAATAGTTTTATGGAAAGATTAAAGAATAAATACCTAAAGCTTAAGCTCTTCTCACTTCTTCAATCAACATAAGAACATGATTTTTAGAACGAATTAAACAGAAATTTACAAAATTATCCCTTCTCATTACAAATTGAATCTATTTTCTGAACAACTACAATTTGAAAGGATTAACAACATTCACTCTTCTTGTTTTCCGTGTTATTTTTATCAGATTACATATCTCTACTTTATATTGTTGATAATCAATGGATGAAAAATCTAACATCTTCTTCTACTTTACATGACCAATGATGAATTTAAAAGCAACGATATATCTAGACCTTAAATTAAAAAAAAAAACAAAACAAAACAAATAGAAACATAGATAAAAGTAAAATGGAAGTTTTATAGACGTCATCCAAGAAGTAATTACTCTTACCTATTTAAAGAAGGAGTAGACTGTTAAACATTTTTATTGATAATAAAAAGAGTTAGATAATAATAGATAAATAAATAGTTTTATAGGAAATTCAAAGGTCATTAAATGAGATGCTTTAAATATCTTTGAAAGTGCTATTGTGGCAGATGATTGTGATTTAACATGTAATTTTTTGTTTTTTTCTCTACTTTTATATACAGCACAGGAGCTCAAATTATACAAATATTATATATACACACACATACATATATATATATATATATATATATAACTTTGTATTGAGACTAATTATTTATATATCATTATGATATTTTTTTTATTTTACTTTTTATTTAATATTCTTTTCATAGTATCGAAAGAAAATGTTAATTATATATAGAATCACTAATTGTAAAGAATAATGTTATACTTATGAAAGAAAATTAAATTTGAAAATATATAATTATAATTATATTAAAGTATCTATCTACCTATACTATAACGATAAGAATGACTTCAGACGCCATGGGTCAGCAACTCAAGCATTCTTCAATAATATTAATTAAATAAATACAATTTAAAAATATTAAATAAAATTTATATTAAATAATCATTATATATTAATCAAATATTTAATATTTACATTAATTGAAATATATGTTATAATTGTTTATTATTATTTATAATTATTTAATATTAATTCTAATGCCAACAATTCTTATCAAACATATGACCATTAAAAAAAAGGTAAAGTCAATCCTTATCTAATAAAATATTAAATAAATAAGCAAAATACAAAATAAGTTACAAATGAGTTGAATATAAAGAGTCATCATGCCACATTGAATATTTTTTGTGTGCATTAATTGAAATATTAGTTATAATAATTTGTTATCATTTGTAATATAATTGATTAATAATATTTAAAACATTTATTATACTTTATAACTATTTAATACTCTGTAAATTTTAGTGAGGACAATTCTCAATCACGATATATGACAATTAATAATAGGTAAGGTCAATTATTGTCTAATATTGGTATTTTTTGTAAAGAGACGAGATATTTTGGTCCGCTTTCCATGTCATCTTCTACACCATCAAATAAAATAATATAATACTCTTAGGGTTTAGTATATCTTTTTAGAATTTTATTAATAAATATATCTACAAAAGCATATATGTATATTTATCATTGATTGGTTAGAAGATAATATAATAAAAGGATTAGAAGATCCAGAGCCTTATAAGGAGAATATTATTCTCAAGATCATTGTTACATATTTAATGCCTCAAAAATTTTTATAATAAAATATAAAATAATTAAATTATAAATAAGTATAATATAAAGAGTTATTATTTGCATTTATTGAAATAAACGTTATCACCTTTGTTCTTGTTGTTATTATTATTATTATTATTGCAATTATTTCTCAATTAAGATATATGATAATGAATAAATCTACAAATCAATCATTGTCCAATGTGTATATTTTATTTAAGGGGATTGTGATTCCGATGGGATGAAGAAATTATAAATGTTATCAAAAAAGTGTTTTGAAATTTATAATTACACATTTTTACATTAATAAAATTTTTAATGATTTCTTTGATTATTTTGATATTTAATTTAAATAAGTATTTCATAATGTAATATAAAATATTTATACTCGGAGATTTTGGATGATATTTGGAAAGATATACATCCATCGTGTATCGTGCGGGCATTAACACTAGTTCTTATTAAGAGGAAAGTAGGGATGTTAAATTTTTTTTTCAAAACCAATATAATCGACCAAACCAAATCGAATTTAAAGTTTTTGATTTGGATTGAAAAATTTTCAAATCGAAAAATTGGTTCATTTAATAATTTTATACTTTCAAATCAATCATTTATATGTAATTATATTGATTATTTTACTTATATGATAACTTCGAATTATTCCATTCTCTTATCCTAAACATTTGAGAAAGATATCGATTTGAGTTTCTTTTTTTTTTTTTTAATGTTTTGTTTTAGTTTATTTATGTATTGATTTATTAATGTTTTTAGGGTTTGTATAAAATTTAAAGTAATGTAATTGTATGACTTGTGAGTAACTTTTGTCTCTTTGATTTACCTATTTTTAACTAACATTTGAATTCTTATAATTTGATGTTGATTTTCTCTTTTCTTTCATAGGATCACTTGAATTATATGTATAATAACACATAATTTACTACTTATCTTTTACCTCTCATAAAATAAAAAAGTTTAAGTATTAAGTGAAGTTTTTATTATAAAAAGTCTAAAATAAGCAAAAACAATGCACCTGATGGAGCATCTTTATCTTGCAAAAAATAAAATAAAATTACATTATCTTTCGTAATAAGTGGGAATTTCATATCTAATTAAAAAAAAACCTAAAAATAATTTTTTTGAAACCGACTCAAACCAAATTTTTCATAAATCGAACATAATCAAATCAATCTTAAATGTTTTGGTTTAGATTTGAAAAATTTCAAATCGAAACAATTGGTAAAATGGAATCAATCTAAATTATGAATAGCACCCCTAGAGGAAGGTATAGATTATGTAAAAAATAATGTTTAATTTTAATAACAAAATATGTTAAATCACCATAAATAAAAAGTTTATTATTCGTTAAATTATTCTGCAATTAAATTTGTATATTTTTACTTTTAGAGAAATTTCTTATGATAAGGTGGAGCATAGTTTTACTATGGGCTACCTATGTTGAATAACACGCAATACAAAACCATTGGCGGCAACGCTTTCCCCTCGCATGTGTAGCATTCCTTTCTTCTCCATTTTTCTGTCTGCAAATTCTTTATTTGTGATCTCTTTATTATATATATATGTATATGGGGTGGGCATTGAGATTGGAATTTTATCGCGAAAATGGTGAAATCTCACAGTTTTGCAAAATCAACTATTATTTGGGGATTCGTGGGTCTTGTTGCTCTTGCCCTGACGGTGAATTTTCTCTGGGCTTCTTCTCCATCCTCTTCTGCTGCCTATATTTCTATTTCATCTGCTCTTTCTGGTCCCAAGAATTATTTAGTTCTTGTACAGAATGTTACAAATGAAGCCAATAATAAAAAGGTCAGGCCTGTTGGGCTTCCCCCTCTGTTCGTGTTCTCTGGATTCGGCCAACTTAATTAGGATTTTTTTCCCTGCATTTAATGGGTTTGGGATTTTTTTTTTTTTTTGATATTTTGCAGAACATGGATGATGAAGAAATTCCAACTGTTAAGGTACCCACAAGGTTGTTATCTGCTACCTTTGCTGATTTACCTGCACCAAAAATGGAATGGGAACAGATGCCAACAGCTCCTGTGCCACGATTAGATGGATATTCAATTCAAATCAAAAACCTTTTGTACGCGTTTTCTGGGTTTTTAAACCTTGATCATGTAAGAATTATTTACTTCTATTATTCTTCAGGGACTAGTGGGGTGGCGGGATTTGCTTCTACAGCTGGCTTGTTACTTGAAATGGACTTGAGTTTACACTTTGATTTTGATGAATACTTCTTTTAGGTGCATTCTCACGTGGACGTGTATAATTTCACGGCTGATACATGGTCAGATAGGATTGATACTCCAAAAGAAATGGCCAATTCCCATTTAGGGATAGCTAGTGATGGGAGATACATATATCTGATTACTGGGCAGTATGGCCCGCAATGCCGGGGTCCTACAGCTAGTTCATTTGTGTTGGATACTAAAACTAGAAAATGGAGTAGCTTCCCATCATTACCAGCACCAAGGTACATGCCGGTAGTTCTGTTTCAGTCTCTAAGTGGTGATGTTGGAAGTATGTTGTTACACTTATTTGTTCATAGGGAACAATTACAATGACTAGGAATGCTGTAATAGCTAAAGGAGCTAAAATTATGGTGGGTTTGACCAAGTGAATTAATCAGAGGAGCCCACCAGAACTTGAGTTTCTTCACCTGCTAGAGCATTCCTCTTACATTGACATATAGATTATATCTGAATTTCTCTAAGTGTAATTGGGACATTATACTACAACCTCCAAGATTTGAACTCGGCAACTAATTTCACAATTTCAGGTATGCTCCTGCAACTCAGCTTTGGAGGGGCAGACTCCATGTAATGGGTGGCAGCAAAGAGAATCGCCACACCCCTGGAGTGGATCACTGGAGTATCGCAGTAAAGAATGGCAAAGCAATAGAAAAAGAATGGCGAACAGAAGTACCCATTCCCCGAGGTGGACCACACAGGTATTTGGATCGATTTACTATTTCTGTATTTTGGTTTTAGGATTTGCATGGCATAGAGAGAGGATTAAATTGAAAAAAAAAAAAGCAGCTTTTGGAGATGATTACATTGTTTTATCCATTTAACTATTAAGGCCCCTCGTTCTTTGTGTTTTTCATTTGGAATACCTACTTCACGAAAATAATTGTAGTTTCAAATGCTAATCCTCAGTTCTTTCTTGAAATAGTTGGTGCAAGTGTGCTGTGGTCTCAATGTAAATCTTTCTTTTCTATTTCATCTGTTTTATTGTATTGGAGGCTCCATTTTTCCACTTGGGGTCTTTTTGAGAACTTTGAGGTCCCAAGAACTAGCTGCATGGGCATTCTTAATGTAATATTTATTGAGCATAGATTTAACAAGTGTTCAGAAGAGTTTTTTGCTTGCATTTATTATAGTGCTGCTATCATATCTAAACCTGAAGGTAATATATGGCGTAAACTGCAAGATTGTTAAATTTACTGCTAGTTTTACTTAACTTGGGAGGTCTTGTGTTTACAGATCATGTGTTCCTGTTGGTGATCGCCTTTATGTAATCGGTGGTCAAGAGGGTGATTTTCAAGCCAAACCTAGGTCCCCTATCTTCAAGTGTTCACGAAGGAGAGAGGTACATAGCCTACACATCCTCACTATTTTCTCCTTCTGAACTCCATTGTACTTACAGGCATTGCTTTAGTACAAGAATTATTTGTTAATGTTTTGCTAATGATAGCCTTCTTTGGTTCAGGTCCTCTATGGAGATGTTTACATGTTGGATAAGAATATGAAATGGCACAAGTTGCCTCCAATGCCAAAAGCTAACTCCCACATAGAATGCTCATGGGTCCTTGTTAACAATTCTATCATCATCTTAGGAGGAACAACAGAGAACCATCCTATTAACAAACGAATGATGTTGGTTGGAGAAGTTTTTCTTTTTGATTTAGAGTCACAGGTATTGAGTTCTTCCCTTTCTTTCTTCTTTTGCAATTAGAAAACAGTTCCCCCAATTTTGATGCATTTGAAAATTCGGAATACAAGATTGTTTTCAAAGAGAGTTCTTCAATAAAGAAAGTTTTCCAGAAATGCATATGTAGTTGAGAAGGTGAAAAGAATATTAGACAACTGAAAAAAAAAAATGGAGTTGTATCAAAATATATACAATTAATCAATTCCAGTGAAAAAAGGATGTTAGTTTTGATAGGAAATAGAACATGAATATGGCCATTTGCCTTTAAACTATTGGACACTTGAAGTGATGCGTTCTTGTCCGGCACTTCTGTAAACTGGTATCTTGATTGATTACTAGGGGTGGCCTTGTCTTGTAGCTAAAAGATTATTACACAGAAATCCAACATCCATAATCTCTCACTTGGGTTGTTTCTGTTGCTGCCTTGGGTTGTTTCTGTTGCTGTCTTCTCCAGTTTCATTTTAGTTTTCTTTTGCTGTCCCCCGGCTGTTGACTTACCTGTTTGTTTGATTCTTAGCATATTAATCCCATAACATGGCCTCTTGCTTTAGGAATAACCAATTTAATAATTTATGGTTCAAGATTACTTTTTGTGTGGGTCTGCTTCACAACAAAAATATGTAGAAGTTATTGGTCTTACCTGGGCTGCCTTTTTGTTCACTTCCCCAAAGATGATATGTCTTTTATGTCCTTCCTCTTGCAGGATTGGTCAGTTATCGGAAGACTTCCTTACCGTATTAAAACTACATTAGCTGCTTTTTGGAATGGATGGTTGTATTTTACTTCTGGACAACGAGATAGAGGACCTGATAATCCACAACCGAGACAAGTCGTAGGAGATATGTGGAGAACCAAATTAAGCCTATGACACATTTCTTAGAATTTTTACAGATGAGGTCAGGCATGCAGGGTTGTTTACTAGAAATATGTTCGTGCTGATTTTTTATTTTTTTATTTTTTAGCACTTGGACCTTTTTCCTGCCAATACGTGCAAAAGATCTGCTCCATCTCATGTTAAGAAATGTAGCAGAGAAGGCAAAAAATATTATGAGGCTTTTTTCTCATCCATTTCGGTCCTCTAAAGTCCGCTATTTGGCTATCTGGTTCTGTTTGAATGCATTAAAAAGATGATTTCCTTGTCTGTTACCTACTTGGAGAGCAAGAGGTACACATCATCGAAGTTTAGTCATGATTGTTCTTCCATTTGGGACGAAGGAAAAAGATAAAGAAGAAAAACCCGAATATGATATCTTAAAATGGAGTGTATATTGATTGCATCCAAAGCCCAGAATCTGGAAATGCAAGGGTAAATGTGAAATACTGCGAAGGCATGATTCCACGTAGAACAATCTGGTTTTCATTGCACTAGTAAATTTACAGAGAATGGTCTGATAGAATGAGAATCCCAATTGACCAGAGTTTTCTTTTATACAACAAAAAATTGTGCAGAGGAACAGGAAAAGGGCTTGAAACTGCAGTCGAGTGCCAAAAGAGGCGGCCGATTCCCTGACTTCAAGTACATTATTGCCATAGAGAGCAACAGGGTTGTATATCCATCCTCAGGCATCAGCACAAGCACTACCATTCCTGACCATTTCTTACATACAATCCTGAAACAAAAAATATTCCGCACAAGGGATTGAAGTTAATGGAAAAGGAAAAGAATTATCGAATGACTAACCAGATGTCACAAACAACTTCACCAATGGAAGGAGTAAACAGTCTAAAAAAGGCATGTTTCTCTGTAGGGAAGCTTGAGGTGATCCAGAAAGTGAAGTTCTGAGACTCACTTTAACCTTAGCATCCATAAGATCTTTACGATTTTGCAAATTGTAGATCCCATAAAATCTACCAAATTAACGTGATAGCAAAAGAGGTAATCTGCTAATTTTCATGTGCCCTTGATCGGATAGAAACTAGAACTGGTCTTGGTACATCAATATTGAGGTGCCACCTACCCACCCCACACAACACAATAAGGAAGACTGAAAAGAGAATTAACTTCACTAACCTCATGTACAGCACAAAACAGTCACCCTATTACAAACAGTGCAGAAGTACTTCAATGAGCAAAATACCTGCAAAAATTCATTTTTTAGTTTTCACAGAGAATGATGACTAGACACTAAGAGAATGTAAATATAGAACCAAAAAATAATGTAGATGCCCAAAGTTCACGAGGGACCTCATTTCAAGATTGGGGCATATGGCGCAGGACATGGAGATACAGAATGATCAGGTAACTGATTTATCAGGTCTAGTGTTGTCTGTAAGCATGCATTCAGAATTCTCTTTTCCGATCTGAGAAGCTGGGTGGCAACTCTCTTTTTAGGATCAAGGTTACAGTCTATCAACTACAGTAAATAAAATATTTTGAGTTAGAATATGAAGCTGAAGCCATGAATGCTACACATCACGTAGAAATTTACATGTAAACTACCAAAGTCTCATCTTCAGCAAGAGTTGTTGGGTAACCAACTAGTCTTCGGTTGAAAAACTCAACAAGCTGATCCAGAACTGCACGCTCCATGCAAGGGCTGACCTATAAATTTCATACACATGACAATCAAAGTTTTATTCCCTTTAACCCATTAATCAATCAGGTCTAAAAATTTCACAAAAGTGTTAATCAAAGTTTTATTTGTTTTTGCCCGAAAATCAATTAGGTAAGTCTGAGCAAGTAATATATAAATCACTTCCAGTTTATTGCAAGAGGCAGACATTTACCCTTTTGTAACAAAAATAACCAGCAATCCAGACAATTATTATTTTTTTCATCCTCAAAGAAACAAACAAAACTAACTGCAACTTCGTTGAGATCCACTTGAAAGAAGATGAAAACTTTGCATTGAGCAGCGCACTAAAATTTGACTTGCAAACATTAAACTCTATGACAATAAAATATACTTTGCCAGGAGCCTAAAATTGGCTGGGGGGAAAAGTGTGTATATATATAAGAATTTAAAATGTTACTGCAATAGCATAGAATATATTTTGATTATACCCACACAAGCGTTTTTGCTGATAATATAATGTATATTCAGTTATATGCTTTGATAATGCACTTTAGGAAAACTCAATATTTATGTATCAAAAACATTCCAAGACCAAGACAAAAAGTCTAAATCCATATGCAAAAGAGCAATCATCTTACTGGACAAATTGGCCCCTGTGATGAGAGGACAGACTGCATCTCTGAAGCATCTGAAACATATCCCAGTCTCAAATAAGGAAGCATATCTAACACTGCATCTCTTTCCCTTCCCGCATAGACCTGGTTAAGGTGTGTAACATCACTTGACTAAAAGAACACAAATAAATAAAGGACTTGTTAACCATGGTGAAGTCAAGTTTGTACATGAAAAGTTTGTAGTGACAATTTTCCATTCCTTTGGGCAGCCAGTCTCTTCTCCTGATATTGCGGATCCTCAGTACTCAGAGCTGCCTGATTAGCACAATTGGAGGGGGAAAATGGTTAAAAAACATTGTTATTATTATATGAATCTGCAGAAAGCTGTGGGACTAATAGATTAGATTTCCGTATACCTCAAACACCAAGCGATCATATGAATTATCTCCATCAACAAAACCATAGTTTATGAGTAATTTTGAATTTGGCTGTGGTCCACACCTGCAGAATCATAAAATGCTAACTAAGAGCTTGAAAACAGAAATTACAGCAAGTGTGAATAAATTATGATAAAGCTGCTTTCAAGATATCTGTCAGATCTGTTCAATTGATGACAAGCTCACATTGACATATAGGGGTACAAATGTACAAAGAGCACTGTACCAAACAACAATGGGATCTCCAGTCTTGTATGGACGGTCAACCACAAGTTGTACAGCATCTTCAACAGCAGTTAACATTGCTTTACAGTTGCTTCTGTAGGATAATAAAGGTGGCCCTAAAGGAACCAAGGCAAATCTCCGAGCTAAACTGACTTTCTGGAATGTAAAGGAAATATAGATTTATGTAAATTCTAAAGAATTGGATGTCAGAGTAGCAACTTGTGTCTTGACCTTGTTATTACTTAAAAGCATTTCACTAGTAATTCCTGGTAGAAAAGAAAGATAGCAGATTCAGAAACCTGCAGATGAACAACACAAGACTGAACAGCAACAAATGCTTGCTTGAAAATCTCAAAAGGAAAAGCCTCTGTAGGGATATCATAAGGATATTGCTGCAGTAAGTGAAAAACACTACAAATCACCAATGGTAAAAGAAAGGAAAGATCAAATTGCAAACTCATAGGATGTTGGTTGATTTTATATATCATTCAAGATGCTTAGAGGAACCTGAAATAAAGAACCAGCCATAAACCAGACAGTGTCAAGCTCATTGTATTCTCTCTTGATCCCCTCAGCCCTCTCCAAAACTTCAGTCTGATAAACGGAAAACCATCTAAGAATTCCAGGTTGAGCAATACTTTTATTTTAAGAAACATTTGGCAACCATCTCTTTCAACTAGACAGTTAGAGAGAATATAATGCAGACCAAGGCTTACTGAGAGGAGCTTTTAGTACCTTTGTAGGACTCCCTGTCAGATAGTTTAGTTCAGCTTCTGACCATAAGAGTGGTGATTCCACAGCTAACTGGCCCCTTCCTCTTTGATGATCAAGTTCTCTAATGTATGGGTACCAAAAAGACTTCTTTCCTTGCTTCTTTTCATACATTAGATAGAGTGCCAAACAAGCCAACTCAGACAATTTATTGGTGGTTAAGAGTTCCGCTGCATTCACAATACAAGATGTAGTCATTAAAGAAACAGTTAGGAACCATTTTTCAGATGAAAGCTTAATACCGTTTGCTCTGAAGGAAAGAGCATTGTTCAACAAAAGGATATGAAATGAATTTTATCTATATTTCTGGGGGTTGTACCAATGAGCAATAGTTACTAACCTCATGACAGGTATTCATTATGGTTTCTTTCACAAATCTATCTTAATCTTACTAACTATTAGGAAGACCAATTGGAGAAACACAATATCAGAGACTTGCATTTTTCAAAACCTATACTCCCTCCACCACTATTTATAAATCACTAGCAACTATTTAAACTTTTTTCGTCAAAATTAAGGTAATATATATGTTTTCTAAAATATCATTCTAATCAAACCAAGTGCCTAGGGAAAAAAGAGAGAGTCAGGGGTGTTATGGTAAAAAAAATCAGTAAAATACACAAAAAATGATATAACGAGTTTTAGGGGACTCATAAATAAGGACGGAGGGAGTACTCTGTACAGTTTGACTCACCGGAAAGTGAGACATTTCTTTAACATTATATCCCAAGTCCCTTATCAGTCAGCAGTACGATGGAATTCGGCACAAACTTTAATCCAGAATTTTGACGCTAATAAAACTACATGTCTCCAAAAGAAGAAAAATATTCCATCCTAAATTGAATATTCTAATTGAATGTTCACTTTCCTAAATAAACATATTTATAAAGTTACACTTATTCAATTAAGTTGTCATTCAAGTCTGTAGCGAAGAGTAAATAAACACAACCATAATCAGAGGGAGTAAATAAACACGACCAAAATCATTACAACACCTTACCCACAGTCTCGTTCCCAAGAACTCTCTCCAATGTCACGACTAAGGAATTAGGAACTGAAAAGGCAACATCCCCCGCCTACATAACCAGGTTAAAAAGAAAAGAAAAAAAAAATGAGGCAATGAAAAACACCAATCCATTCATGCGTATCAGATACCAAACAAACAATGTCATCGTAACTTCTTGTTCACCTGAAGATCCTCACTAGCTGCAATATAGTGAATTGGACTCTGTTTAGCGTCATGACACGGCCTATCCTTCAGAACAACCTTACACGGAGGGAGTCCATTCTTGTGCATCCAAGATTTCAAGTTCCCATACTCATCTCCTCTCTTACTTACAACATCCTTCGATCTCTTGTTCTCTTCTTCAACTCTTCCAGCAACAAGAGTATCCGAATTCGAAGCTGAAGACATGTTCCTGAATCGATGTGAACGTGCATACTTCTGTTGATTGCCAACAAAGATTGAAACCCTAGAAACACCTAAAGGGAAAGGGATTGTGCGGTGAGTCCACAACCGCAACGGCGATGAAATGCACTTTCCTTGTTGCGCAAAAGCAGTTTCCATGGAAACCAATTTCACAAAATAACTTCAGCAGAAACTTCAGTAATTATGTATATTTAGGTATTCAGGGTTTCAAATTTTGATCGGGAAATTGTGGAATCGATTGAGATCGAGCTGAAGAGATATTTTCCTTTTATCTGAGACTGGAAAAAGACAATTAATTTTGGTTCTGGATTTAGGTGAGAGGTGAAAGATAGTTGTCGAAGAGAGCGGACGTTAGGATTGGGAGGGAAACAATAATCTCCATATTTTTCCGTTTTAATTTTTATTTTTGCTTTTTCCCCTTTGCAGCCTTTTTTTTTTTTTTGTTAGTTTTTTGGGAGGGGGAGTGCTATAAGACTCGAACCGAGACCTCTTGCAACAGACCAAACGCATCTGGAATCAAGTTCTGGACTTAATTAAGTTAACTCTATAATTAACATTTGAAAGAATGATATTTTTTATCCATCAACTATTTATAAATTGTTATTTTTTTCCATAAACTTTTATTTTGGAGTTTTCGATCCTCCAATATATTTTTTTTATGTAACTGGTCTGTTTGACTAGAAATTGAATTTTATGAGTTTTTTCTCTCATCAAAGAGGAATATTTTTATCAATCCATAATTTAACCCACTTTATACATTTATAACCCACCCCCTTTTTAGTCCAAATTGGAGTTGTGGGAGCATTTTCACTATCATATGATTATGCGTTAAAGGTAGTTTTGCAGCAGACAAATATACAAGGGGGCGAGTGTTAGTATTATTAGTATTTTTGGTTGGATATTTATTTAGTTTTTTAAAAAGAATAATCATACATGTACTCTGATTTATCCTAAAATTTTGAAACTTTCTTTTAACCCAAGAAATTAGGGATTGATGGAATCATGGCTTAAGAGAAGGTGATCGCAGCGAAGGGAACCATGGCTTAAAGGGAAGGAGATCACAACAGCTATCAACTCTCGTGGAAGGTTGGCTACACGGCTATCTTCAATGATTCTCTGGTCAAAGCGTTTCTTTGATAAGAGAGTTGTGTTTTGATACGAATGCAAAGAACTGAGAGCTAAAACAACAAGGGGGAGTTGTTGTGAGTAAAGTGTCTTATAGGGAGTTGTTTGTGTGTAAAACAATTGACAGATCATGTAACTTTGAAAATTGAGACTAAGTGGATTGGATGAAGAGATTGATCCCATAGATGTAGGCATTGTCGAACTGCGTAAACAAATCTTTGTGTTCAATTATTCTTATTATCGAGCTTTATTATTATCACTTTGCACACACTTCACTTGACACTAATTCTTGGTTAAGGCATTTTTCAGTTTATATCCTCCTAAAGAGATTTACAACTGGTACCAAAGTCAAGTCACTCCAAATCGCTAAACACAATGGGTGTGATCTTGGGCAACAAGTCATGGATCTCATTGAAGAAGGATGATTTGTGTCAAGATCACCTTGTTGAACAGTGAAAATTATGCCTACTAGAAAGCAAGGATGGAGATGTTCGTCTCCACACAAGATGAAAATGCTGGCATTTCATTCAAATGGGATGGAAACATCCTGCTATCGAAAGTGAAGGTGGAGGTATCAGCCTGAAACCTAAAGTTGATTGGACTGAAAAAGAAAGAAGACTAGTTGTTGCCAATACCGAAGCTCTCAACATCATATTTTGTGCTATCAAGATAGATCAATTCAAAATGATATGTACGTGTTCGACAACAAAAGAGGTTTGGAACACTCTAAAAACCTTGTATGAAGGAACAACAACAATTCGAAAATCAAAGTTAGAAATTGTCACTTCAAAATTTGAGGAACCACGGATGCATGAATATGAAACAATTGAGGTATTCAATAGTAAAATAGGTGATATTGAAAAAAAAATCTATTCAATTTGGTGAAAAATATTCAGAAGAGAAGCTTGTAAGAAAAGTCTTGAGAACAATACCACATAGATTTATTTCCAAGGCGACTGCAATTGTGGAGGCAAAAGACCTGTCAAAAATGAAGTTACTGGAACTCATGGGATTGTTGTAGACCTTCGAGATGACCTTTCCATCTAAACAGATAAACAAATTCCTAGCTCTCAAAGCTAAAGGTACAAATTCTGATGATTCTAAAATTGATGATTAGGAAGTGGTTCTCATTATTCAAAAAATTGAAAAAGTTCAATGGCTTTAGCTTTACAAAAATGGAAACATAATTTGGGCCAACATTCTTTTTGTGAGAACTGACCATTGCAGCCTTAAGTATTCGTTGAATCAACGGGTAACCCAAAAGTGAACAATAACGACTTCTCATGAAGCTTTTTTCATTTGATTTTATCATCCTTTATAAAGCTGGAAAATCTAATTAAGGAGATGATACACTGTCCAGATAGGCCCAACTTATTGAATTCTTTGCATGAGCTATACCTATTAATATGATCATGTATTTATCAGATGCTTTACATCATGACCCATATACCAAAGCTATCATCGAAGCTCTCCAGGAGGATTCTACCTCTCAACCTAAGTTCAACTTGACAGAAGTAGTTTTTTTAGAATAAACTGATGATTCCTCTCATCGAATGAAATTATTGGGAGAGGCACATGATTCATTGCCTGGATAACATGGTGGCTATCTCAAGACACTTAAGCGTCGCAATTCTTGTTTCTTTTGGATTCACTTGAAACAAGATGTTAAAAGCTATGTCCAGAATTGTACAATATGCTAGTAGAATAAATGTCAAACTTTGGTACTAGCTGGTCTCTTACAACCACTTCTAGGACCGGAACAAGTTTGGAATGACATTTCATTGGATTTGATTGGTGACCTTCCAAAATCTAATGGATATGACACAAATGGTTGTGGATAGATTCATTAAATTCAATCTTTTCCTTCTCCTCACCTATCCTTTTACTTCGAAATTAGCGATTGCTCTTTTTTACAAGGAAATAGTGAGGTTACATGGCATACCGCACTCCATCTTATTTGATCGTGATGGCATCTTCCTCAGCGCTTTGTGGCAAGAGCTATTTAGGTTGAGCCAAACTAGACTTTGGATGAGTACTTCTTATCATCCTCAATCAGATGGCCAAACCGAGGTCATTAATTGCAGCTTTGAAGCTTGTTTGAGTTGTTTTGCTCATGAGCAACCCTCTTCTTGGAGTAAATTTAATGGCTAAACCGAGGTCATTAATCGCAACTTCAAAGCTTATTTGAGTTGTTTTGCTTATGAGCAGCCCTCTTCTTGGAGTAAATTTATCCCTTAGGTAGAATTTTCATTCAACACAAGCTTCCATACTTCCACAGAGACTACACCATTCAAGGTGGTTTATGGTTGTGACCTTTCTTACTTACATCCATATGTTATTAGGGAAACTAAGAATGCTAACTTACAATCATTGCTGCTTGAAAGAGATGCCATGTTGAAACTCTCGTGTGAGAATCTTCTCAAAGCCCAGTCCCAAATGAAGGCCTATGTTGATTCTAAGCGGTGAGAACTTACTTTTGACATGAGGGATGTTGTTTTCCTTCACATTCAACCTTACTTCCAGTGTTCTCTATCCAAACGTAAGTTTGGGAAACTTTATCCTCTTTATTATAGCCCTTATAAGATCATTCGTTGGGTGGGACCTGCTTTCTAAGGATTAGCATTACCTATGGACTCCAAGTTGCATCCCATCTTCCATGTCTCCATGCTTCCGTCCGCTTGGGGACATCCATCAAATTCGTCTACTGCTTCACCTATTTCCCAACACTGGGAGCTCACCACAACTCCTGCCAAAGTTTTGAATCATCTTTGGGTTACCTAGTTTGGTGTTTCGACCCTTGAACTACTGGTTGAATGGTTAGGCAAGCCACTTGAAGAAGCATCATGGGAAGATTATGATTTGTTAGTGGGACAATTTTCAAACTTTTGCCTAGAGGACAAGGCAAATTTTTGGACAGGATGTACTAATAGGACCCTACCTCTCAAGACCTATTTTCGAAAAAAATAGGAAGAAACTGGAAAAAGTGGTAGAATTAGTTTTTCAAGAGTTTCTAGTTGTTGAAGTAGTTAATCCTCATGTTGCCACCTTGTTGAATTGTTATTGTCCATGATCAAAAGCATTATGCTTCCCACTTTCCCACTTTTAGGGTTCAACTATTTATGTTTGATAGTTATCTATTTTTCTAGTTTTCTGCAAATAACATAGTTTAGTTTTTTCTATAAATACCTGTTAAGTAATCCTCTTTAGGGATATCTTTATTTTGAGAAATTAAACATAAGAAGAGCTTTGTATTCTCCATAAGGATAGTTTTATTGAGATACGAGTGTCAAGATTCTTGCACTTAGAAGTTTCAATAAAAATTTTCATTATTTTTCTCAAGAGTTTTCCTGTTCTATAGTTTGGCAACCGAGTACTAACCGGGTTAAGTTACGATTAAACTAAAGTGTTAATATGACCTGACAAAGTATACTATGTGAAGAAAAATTATTGGTTTGCTGCAGTGAATGAGTGGGATGATGTGATGCAGCAACTATACACAAAATTTCTCATGAAGAAGGTTTGTTTCTGACCTATCCTACTTTAAACCCTAAATCAATTTGGTTCCATGTCCAGTCCAATTTTGAAAACAATGGCTTCCACCAGCATGAGATGCCATTAGACTGACTATATCGCTGGCTATCAGCTACATTTGTAACAGCAGCAAAATAGATGAATTGTCTGGAACTGGTGGTAGATTGAACCACCCTTCATGTCCCCCGACCTGGGATAAATAGCAGTATGGAACCCTCCACCATGTCTGGATCTTGGCTGAGTTCATCCATTAACAGTATGAAGATAAAGCAAAAAATATGAGCAATAATAATTTTTAGCAGTGGAGTGATGGAGAAACAAGAGAATGATACAGAGTATGAAGATTTGCAAATGAGTGTCCTTTGTGGAAGACTAAATTGATGCAAGAACCATCAGGTTGGGGATGACTTTTCATCCCCTTGTAATGTAATACATGAAGCACCGAATTAGTGACAACTCTTTATTTTTCTCGTTCAATATTCAGATGAAAAATGCAGAAGTTTGTATAGCCAGCGAGGTCACCCTTGAAGAGCCCCGAATATAAAAGGGGACTCATTGCCTCTTGCGAAATTAAACTAAATCTATGTAGTTTTAGAAATGGCCAACAGTGTTAAATAGTGGTAAATCTTTAAAGATTCGGAAGAAAGTCTTGGTAATCTGGCATTGGCCATTCGAATCAGAATCATGTGAGACCAAAGCATAGTTTAAACTTTAAACGTTTTGTTCAGCTGGCGGCCTAGATAACATTGTTGCCTACTCTCACTTTGATGTGAGAATGACTCCTAATCAAATGTACTCCACAATGTTGAAAATGTAAGCATGACTTTTATATATATAAAAATGCTATGGAAGGCAATGAAACTCACTATAGAGAGTATTCCTCTTACTATTCCTACCAGATTAATCGAGTGTTGACCATGAAAATATCCAGATAAATACTCCCTATGGTGAACTCCGTAACTTTGTGTATTGTAACAAAACTCCAATGGTTCCCATATGATATAGAGGCCATGAATGATCACAGCAAATTGGACCACATACATATGATTGGACTATAATACTCTGTCAAAAAAAGAGATGAATATGTCATAAAAATCACATTTAGGAAAGTAATTTAGCAAGTTCATCTACTCCTAAACTTCCCCGTGGGATGATTTTCAGGTAATCTTCCCTAATGTCCTCATTGTTTTGATTTTTTGAACTCTTCCCATTTCCTTTCCTACTTGGAACTCGAGCTTCCTTTTCTGAAATTGCCACTGTTCCCTTCACCTCCACATCATCAGGTTGTCGCTTGTCAGGTCCTTTATTCGACAATCTTTTAGGTCGGTGTCTAAAAACCGGAGCAGCAGGAGCAGATTGAGCAAGAACAACAGCTCTTTCATAGACAATGTCCGCATCCAAACTGGAGGGCTCCAACAAAAATGCACTGCCACTTTCAACAGCCTGCTTCCTAAGAAGAAGAACTCCCTCCATTAAGGGTGAGACTGAAATAGGACGTTCTCGGGTAGACATTGTATTTTCATGGACATCTTGGTGCACTGTGGGCGAAAATTCTGAATGCTTATTGTTTTCAAGACAGCTCCCCTGTGCTTGGGATTCAGAGCCTGAAGGCAGATTTCGGAAGTCATTATGGTGAGTATTCGGGCCATCCAAATCTTTTGTTACCTGATGCTCATCCAAGTCCTTTTCACATGCATTAATATCCATCTCACTTTCTGAATTAAGAATGGGGCCAACATGTGAAGGAGGTTTCTCACTATCATAAATATCCCGTCCAGCAGATACTGAAGATTCAGAAGAAACTGAAGAGATGAGATGGCCATTCCCCTCTTCACCATATTCCCTGCTTCCCTCTGATTCCACATCTTCACTAACCCAGGGACTGGTGGTTGTGTTATGATTTTCAGCAGTATAGTGAACTACCGTGTCCGGAACACTAGATGCTGATCCTGTCAACGATTGAGCTTGGTCTTCTAATTTTGCTGTAGTGGCTCCAGTATCAGTTTTGAGTTCTCCAACACCATCAGCATCATTTTTAAGTTCTGGCTGGGAGGACTTCCAATCCAGTCCCCTCCACATAAGTATATGTTCATGCTCAAATGATATTAAAACACAAGGGACAAGATCCTGTGATGAGTAAAGGATTGATCATATAATTTTCCTTTACATGAACAGATGCAAATCATATGACCTACTCAAAGCTAAAAGGATTTATCAGACCTTGAGTTTGGCACCTATCTTTCGATAGTCACTCCCATTCAGACCTTGGCAATTGATCCGCACTAATTCACATGCTTCAAATGCCTCTAACACATTCTTAACAAGGTCACAGTAGACCCCATTTTTGCCTGCAAGAAATGCAAAACTCAAATTGTAAGCAGATGCCCAGAAGAAAAGCTGGCCATTTGACTATCTCACTTATAAATGCAGAAAAAGAATGTAGAGAAAGTGTACCAAGCTTGCAGATGGGCCTAAGATCTCGGCCTTTCTTTCGCATTTCAGTGGCTTCTTCTAAAGTCAAACCCTCTGGGACTCGTTTGATCAACCGTGGGTACACAGGAGAAGATGGCTTCCATAACATGAGAGGATAACGTGGCCGATTCTTATAGTTGTAGTTTCTTCCACGGAACAGGTAAACCACCCCACCTCTACTAAAAATGATTTTTCCCCCTGTTTTCTCCTGTTGAGTTACAAACCTTAAGGAATACTAAATAGGTGTCATGCTGATAATGAATATTACATACACAAGGAAGGGTAGGACAAGCTATGCCATCTAGATATTCAATTTGTCGCCATGATGAAAAAACATATTTTTTAAAAGAACAGTTAATAATTTTACCATCCACAAACTTCACCTAGAATGATAAATTTCTAATCAACGTAAGGCCTATATATATTATCCCCAACTTCTAGGTGCTACATCAACCACTGATAATTAAGAACAGAAACATAAACTATTTTGGCCTTTTTCTCTTCAATCAGAAATTTGCAAACAAACTACTGTATAAGTGAACCTACCAACCTCCAACTGTTGGCGCACATTGTCCATGTCAACAGTACACACCCCCTTGCATTTGATTTTGCAAACTCTGCGTCGCTTCCAATGAGCATGTATGTTGTCCAACATGTTGTGGGTCAAACCATCTCTTCCTATAAAAGAGAAAGCTAGTATGTTAAGAAGGTTTACACCATTAACAATAACAGCATGCTCCGAATTCATGCCTCTAGATAGGGTGATTCAAGAACCTAAATTCAAGGACATGACAAGCTTCAGAGTTTAGCTACATAACACTTGAAGTAGTTACATGCAGTCTATTAAATCAGCGAAAACAAAGCACCTAATCTAAAAACTGAATGATTAGACTGTATGACTTAATTCCATAACACTAGATACAAGCAAGACTGAAGAAAACACTAAAGACTATTGAAAAGAATACATCAAAATGAAATACTTGTAAGCATCACAACAAAATTAAAGTATGATATTGTACCCATATTTAATTGGCGGGTCGATTTCTTGGTGCTCTCAATCAATGCCTTAATCTCCTCTGCAGACAATGGTTCTCCTAATATCTCATCTGGAGACCTTACATACTTTGGCCCAGATCCTGGCAAGTAAGGGCCAGGTGCTTGCACCGGCTTGACACCCTTTTTATGAGGCGGTGGTAGCTTAAAGGAATCAAACTCTGGTAGCATCTTTTTACTTGGTGGGAACGGTTTTCGCCCTGTCCATGGCCTCCCCATTGTAGCTGGCTCAAATGGCACCACCAAAGGCTCCCTTATCCCTACAGGCTTGACCTTCGGAGTTTCAGTGTAACTATACTGATACAGAAATGGGGCGTCAGGAAATGCATAGGCCAGCCCTTCCTCATCAAGTTTAACACTAGCGACAGGTTTTTCTTCTGCTGCATCTTCATTTTCCTCCTGATTAATTTTCTTAATAGGGATGTTTCTCTTCCTCACAATTGGCTTAAATGCTGGATGTGAAGATTGTGGATTCTTGGAATACTTGGACTTTTTGCCTGGAATTGAAGGCCGAGAAGGGGATGAAGGGGTACCAGTAGATTTGAAAGTAGGTGTGGGTGGAGCAGGGTTATAACTATAGGCAATGTTGAGCGCAGAATCAAACCGCTTTTGGAAGCGGAGTTGGTCTTCAATTTCCTTCTGGGTGCGCCGTTCCCGGTTGAATTTCTCGGCGTTGGCATTGTTCCAACGTGAAAATCGGACCTCAGAGGTGGGACGGTGGTGAAATTGATTTGGGGGTTTAGTTGGGGCCAAAAATGGGAACTCAATGGGAGCTTTTAATGCCATCTTTTAATGCCCAGAAAACCCACAACTTTAATCCAGAAAACACGTCAAAAACCAAAAATCTCACCTGAAAAGATCTAATTGGAGTGGTGTCAGACGGAGGAAGAAAGGGAAAGACGGCGGGGAGGCTTGCCGGACTGACAGGGAAGGACAGCCGCTACTTGCAATACGGCTTTAGTTTTAGTACTATCAACTGTGTAACGTTCTTGCGCTTCACTTGGTTGAAAGTAGAAAGAATCTTAATTCAGGGTTTTCTTTTCCTCATAAAATTCCAAAATACAAGTCTCTAATTTTATTTTCAAAAAAGAAAAAGAAAAAAAACTCTACACTTCAGCATCCAGATATTTATATTTTATTCTTAATCTATAAAATTAACTAACTGATGATTGTGTATTTCTATGGAAAATGAAATGGTAAAACAATTTGTTTCTGGAAATATCTTTTTCTTTAATTTATTAAATTTTATATTTAAAAGAATTTTTGAAAAAAATTAAATTATTTTTTAAAAAAGATGAAGATTTAAATATTTAAGATTTATTATGTATTTGATATTGAATTTATCACTTACTTTTTCATTATTTTATTTAAATGATCTTTTTGGAAGAAAAATTTGAGGGGGAAAATTTAAATTAATTTTTTATGAAGATGAAGAGATTTAAATATCTAAAAATTTTTTATAAAATTTTATCAATTTTTTTATATTTTTAAAGAAAAAGAATTTGCTCAGGTGATAAGTTGAGATATGAGAAAGTAATAAATAAATTGACATTTTTTCAAAATTAAAAGCTTACTTTAAGTATATATAAGAGATTTATTTAGAAATTCCTATATTAAAAAATTTTAAGATTAGCGGTTTTCCTCTTCCAAGTGGAAGAGGCGGATCGCCAATTCCGAATCCGGCAAGGAAACATGTATCTGTGGAAGTATTACTCCATCTTTGATAAGGAATTAGAGTACTGCATTACTCCATATTTGATAAGGAATCGGAAAGTCTAAACTCTCTATATGAGTTTAGTTTCATATGCAAATAAACAATCAACTTAGGTAAAAACAAACATGAAGACTTCAAAGGATGCTTCAAAGTACATTCAACAATTATTGCAGAGATTTCCCGTTTCAAGCCCAGAATACGAAGAATTCTTAAGCATCATGAAAGACTTCCGCAATGGTAATATAGAACCTCCAATCGTGGCGGCGAAGGTGCACGCATTGCTCGAAGGCCACCAAGATTTGATTAATGAATTTAATACATTCTTGCAGGAAAATAATAACTACGCCAAAAATTGCCGCACCTCTTTTACCCGATCATCATCTTTCCTCCATATGAAACCGCCGCGCAGCTGTCTGTCAAAACTAAAAAAATGTAAGCTCTTCTTTTCCTTTCCTTTTTCAAAAAATTAAATTTACTAATTTCCTTGATTTGATGAAGGTATCAAGTTTTTGAATGAACTGAGGCAAGATTTGGGAAACGATGAGGAGTATAGGAAGTTTCTGGAAGCCTTAAAAGAGTATGATTCTCATAAGGACGTGGATCATTTGGACGAACAAGTTTCCACCATTTTCTCCAATCCGATGTCTTACATAAACTTCACCACACAAACAGTGGATTACTATGAGGCAAAATTCGCTCAGAAATGAAAACAAGACTGCTACTCCATATAACAGGTCGAGGCTGTCCAAAGCTTACTCAATCCACAATGGAGAAGTAGAAGAACACAGAAGATATCGTAAAAAAGTTATCCAATTTAGTGTTATATATAGGATACACAACAGAACTTATATTATAGTGGTTATAGTGGGATTACGTGTGTACTGTCATAAAGTACAAAATAACTTTATAACTTGAGTTTCATTACCCACTGTAATATAAATATATTGTCAAGAGAATGTAATATATTTGATAAAGAGAAAAGGTTGGTTGAGCTTTAGGATAATACAACTCTTAATTAAAAGGCCAATGGCTCATGCTAATATATATATATATATATATATTTATATAGATTTTCTCTTATTTGTATCAAATTTATATGTACCTTAAATGAAATGACATCGTTTCATTTAAAGTGCACATAATAGAATTTATATATATATGATTGTTTAGAAAAATTATGCATTTAAATAACTAAAAATTTATCAAAAAATAATTATTTAAGCCATTCAAAAGATATCTTAACAATGTGTTTTTTTTTTTTCCCTTCATGTGACATTTTTCATTTTAATAACTCAAATTTTATGACTTTACTGGGAAGAAATTAAAAGAAAGACAGTAATATGTCCTCAAATTCATCAAGTCCAAGGTACATATAAACTACTTTTTCAGAATCTAACTTATTTATAACTTAAATCATGCATTGATATATATTCCTTCGATTTAATTGAAAAAGAAAATCATGACTATTTCAAGATTTTTTTTTTTATAAACAAATAAATTATTATATGATTTCCAAATTTCTTTAAGAAAACCTAAAATATAATTAAACATTCAAATGCAAAAATCCCAAATCCAAATACTCAAGTTTTCTTGGACTCGTGTTCCATTTCCATTTTTCATTCATATTCCAAAATACCTATTTCATGGATCTCAACAACTATATAATTCCTTCATGATCTTCATCAAAACTTTTCGAAGATGCTATAATTTGTTGGAGTAATACGAACACTCTGTTTAAACAGAAACGCTTTTGAAGTTGTATCTGTGATAAGAATGCTTTATAAAGTCTTGCAATGGCAAAAGTTTTCGTCCATTGATATTAATTTACAAAGAGGTCAGATACAGGAGAGGAGATGGCTGACCAGACCACATGTAACCAATGTAAAAAGTTCATGGGGTTATGACACTTCAGAGACTGCAGTAGCTGTGGTCCATATGCTTTCTTTGTACAGAATGGAGTAAAGATTCAGACACTCCAGGGTCTTCAGAATCAAGAAAGTACAATGTAGCCTACAGAGAATTCAAACGGAAGGACCAGATCTAAGAACCTTCTCTAATTTCTCAGCTTTCACATAATCATTTTCTGTTAGAGGACCAGCAGGGAAAGGTGAGATTTCCACAATTAAGTGTGGAGTAGGGAGTTCATCAAACAGTGCTCTCACATTGTTGCAACACACGCTTTCTCCATGAGCATTCTCCCGTCTAATTTGACAGCCCTATGGAATCCAAAAGAGAATGTATTATGACTGTCACTCGAATTACTTGTAATATTGGAGAACGCAATAGTCTGAAAAGGAAAAGGTGTTCAATCTGTTTAAGAAGGTTTTACTACCTTGTGGGAAGTGGCATCCCGAAAATGATCATCATCTGATAATAAAGAAGCCATGGCTTTGAGAAGACGCCGCCCTTCAGATTTTGATGGAATTCTGTAGTTGCGCCTAAGAGTTCCCTTTGTTGTTGGATGCCATTTACTCACTAGTTTCCTCCTGTCATTTGCTTCCTTGTCTGCCAAAAGAAGACACGTTCTCCCAGTGACAATAATTAAAGTTCAACCATGAGAGAAGGGTCTTTGAATCCAAGACTATATAACACAGATCAAATAAGTTTGAGAAGTGCAACAAAACTTTGTTCCTTGTGCTGCTTTGTTTACAGAGAGAAGAAGCGAATAATCAATTCTTTCAGGAAAGGAACATGTCACTTATTTTACAAGCGAGGCAAGTAGCATATAAGAACTGATATTCAATGTTACATATACTGCTTGCTCATCTTGTTTCTTCATTTTAGAAAACAATAGCACTGGAATATTTATGCTCCTAAACTCCCACATGCCTTACAGTTAATGAAGGGAAAAAGAAAAATAAAAACCCAGAAAGGTTTGCAGAAGCTTTCTATTTTATTTTATGTTTTCATCCATCATCCTTGCCATCAAAGAACATTAAATGATCTATCTAAAGACTTTGGTCTCCACAAAGGTTCTTCTACAATGTGCAAGTTAGTTGCAAGTGCAGTTTGAAGGAAAACCTAAATATAACGATGCTTATATAACATACATGTCCGGTTTGCGATAAAAAGCGTACATACATTGTCTCAAACGAGACAGATATATAATAACTATAGCTGGTCCCATTTGTAGCAATTGCAGGTAAAAATCCCCTACTCTAATCCGTTCTTATTAGAGCTTAAACTATAGTAGGAAAATAGAATAACCCAACTTGAAACAAAATTGCCTTGTAGTTAGGTTCTAATTCTTGAATGTTGAACGGCCAAGACCAACACAAGAGGATGTGGACTTGTTTACAAGATTAGCTGATGCAATCAGCATTTTGAACTCTCTTGTTTTTGCCATCTTAAAACTAAAGTCCTCATTTTGAAACACTTCCATAGAATCATCAAGGCATTTCGCTATAGAGTAATCTTTTGTTTCTAGTTTGTCCTGAGAATTTCTAGTCATCCTGACATGATCTGCAACTGTATAGATGGTTTAGGCTAATATTGTTTGACAGGCTTCTATATACATTTATGTGGTTTGAACTGCATATTGTTGTGAACCAGTTTAACTGAACCTACAATTGGAACTTGGAACTCTACAGAAAAAACTGGATATATCTTCTTCCAGGTTTGCTTAAAACTAGTTTTTTTCTAAACCAAGGCAGAATTGGAACTTGGACAGGATTCTATCTTTCCTTTTATCAATCACATAACAAATCCTTTTCTTAGTCTTATAGTACAAATCTTTTTCTTAGTCTTATAATAGAAACCATTTTATGATAATTGATATCATATTAAATTATTGAATTTAAACTGAAGGCCATTTTCAAATGTTAATATGAAAAAGTAACTATTTTTGATTAAGAAAATTTTATTTTTGATTGATTGTATAGGGTTGGTTGAGAACTAGAATGCCCCAGGACTTTCAATTTCCAAGTACAGTCTGAATCTACTGCTGTTGTAACCTCGACAGAAGCCCATCATTACCTTGGCATCAACATTCTTCAGCAACGAATCATTGTTAACCTTGGCCCAAACAGTATCATCCCATCATTCCACCCTTGGATGGAAAGTGCAACCATATCAAAACTACAAAGCGGAATTCCCATCCTAATGCAACAAAGTTCAGACCTTTCCACAAAAGAACAATAACTAAAAACAGAAGAGGTACAAATCAAACAGGTCATATGATAATATGTCTATCTTCCAAAAGAAAGTACATAAATCATATTATCTAAAGATCATTTAAGTATTTGCTCTGTGATTCACCAAATTCCAAGAAAGGAAGCCTTGCTTATGGACCCATAGTGGTCAAGAAGTGCATATGTTCTTAGAAGCCTTAGGTGATTTTCGCAGCAAATATAACAATCAAAACATTTTTTCTAATGAGCAGTATCTGACCCTAGAGTACAAAACAAATCTCTGTATTCCAACCTTTATTATACCCTTGCTGCCCATCCATCAGAGGAGGCAAGCAGCAAAGTCATTGTTGACATGCCACAACAAATCCAAACTTCTGATTTTAAATACTGAAACCTGCACACATCTTAATCTCTATATCTGCTAAATTTATACACTTGAAGTATAATATCTGTAATGTTGATCAATACCATGAGAAAGTTTTCACACATCTATTTTCAGGAAGGCAGAGAGCCCCACAAAACCTCTACTCCATGATATTTTCAGGTCTCCTAAAATCATCCAATAATTTGGATCGGAGAGAACCCTTACCATTTCTGAGGAAAAGTAACACCATTGAGCTGTGACACCAAAAGGAAACATGTGGATTTATAAAATTTCATATTATTTACATGAGAAAGTAAAGAAAACACTTTTAACTCCGTTAGAGCACAGCAAGTATCCCACCAGTAAAAGAAAATAATCCTTTTCTTTTAACTTACAGATTTACTTACATTTAGTCAACCTTCCATCTACGCCCAGTAATTTACATTCTAACTAATCAAAAACCTCAAAAGCCCATATCATCTTAGAGCAAATAAAGAAGGACAAACAGTCAGCCAGAGAGGGGAAAAATTATACCGCTTAGTAAAAGTTTCTAATCAAAAGAGGGAAAATAATCAAACCTACTCATGTATGTAAGGAACTATCAAGGTTTAACAAAAAACTTCCATAAACCTGGATTGGCTCGAAACTTCGCGAACCACTCAGAGAATCCCAAATCATCAGAACTACTCTCCAAATCTGTGAAGAAAAATGGAGGAATTTAACAAAGATCTTAACATCACTCTCAGTTAGAACTACATTTGATCGCTCGACATAGCCCAGTTGGGCTCTGCACATTTAAGAAAGAAACTACAAACCTGATGAGACAAAAGGGTTAGCAGGAGATCCAGCTAACCCGGCCTTCAAAAGTGCATAGAAGATGCAAACTCTACCAACCCATATCACTGGCGCCTCAAGTAACGTAGCATGAGGTGATGTGATTCTATAGGAATTAATTCCATAACCATTCCCACTTGGGAAAAAAGAACCTCTTTTAGCTTTAGTACTCAAGTAGTAGTAAAACTTAGTATCAAGATTTTGAAGGAAAGGAGTTTTGGGCAACAGACAAGTGGGGCTCTGATTCAGATTCTTGAAACGACAACAATAATAAAAGCAGTGTAGAGGTGTTGCTGTGGTGGTTTGAAGGAGCATTTCTTGGTACTATAGAGAACTTGAAATGGTAACGGAAATCCAAATGGTGGTACTATAGATATCAGATTCCCAAAGCAATCCCCTTTGTTCAAAGATTTTTCCTTTGGATGTGGCTGGTTTGACTCAGAATTTTTGAAGATACCTTCAACTATGGGGCAGCGTCGTCTGTTAGGATGATGTTATGAGCTTAAGATCCAGAAAGAAACGCAAATGGGGACTTCTTTGAGAATTTTGAATAAATATTGCTTTGCATGCCCTCATTATTGTAGTAATTCTTTTTCTTGAATTAGTTAAACATATTTCTTCGTCAAAAAATAAAAATTATTCTCCATCCATCCTTATTTATAATTCATTAGCTGTCATTTAGTCAATGCTAAGTTAGGTTCTTTTTTTAAATGTTCATATTTATGATTCTAATCAAATTAATAATAGTGATTGGAAAAAAAATGGATAATATAGTAAAAAATCAATAAAATATCTAATAAACTAATAACAATAACCCATAACTAGTAATAAAAAAAATAAGTTCAACTGACTTATAAATAAGGACGAAAGGAGTATATACATTTTTCTTAAATGTAATCTGAAATGTAAAATTTTATGAATTTAATTCACTTTTTTTTATAATATGATTTCAATTAGCTTGAAAAGGTTATTGTGCAATTTAATTCCACTTTAACCCATGTTTCATTGGGTTTTTGCTATGTTTTTTCAATTAGTCCTTGGTAGACTATGGTTGCCAAGTGTATATAATTTGATAATAAATATTTCACCTGTACAAAATTAGTTGAATGATTATTTCTCTTATTTATTATATAGAACCAAAAAAAATTAAAAGGGTCTTTAACCAATTTGATCCCATAAGTTTGGATAAAAAACAATTTAATCCCTTAAAATTTTTTTCAACCAAAACGGTCTCTCATATTTTTATGGACAACCGAAATGGTCCAAACCATCAATTTTTGGCCATTCACACGGCGGCAGCAATTATGTGCACGGCACATAAGGGGTTCTGAGGGTAATTCTGTCATTTCCTCTCTTCCAACTTTAGTCACCGATGGAGGAGCTCGCCGAATTTGGTGCCACAGTCCAGTTTGGTTCCTATTTATACTCTTGATCACTTCCTTCTTCCATGGTAGAATTTCGACATGTCTTCTCCGCCCTTCTCAGTACACTGACAACCAAAATAGAAGGCTCAATGCAATCAGGGAAGATGATTTGTTGTTGTTGCTGTGCTGCAAGGGAATGGTTAAGTCCAATATGTTCCCCCCAATTCCTGACATGTTGCGATACCCTGGGATGGGTAGGAGCGGGTCAAATTCGTATCGTCGCTGAGCAACAACCTCGTTCAGATCTAATCTATTTACTTGGCAATTCAACCGGTGACTTTACGATCACCAAAGACGCCCCAAGAAGGAAGAGCAAGAAATAGGGGAAAAGATTCCCTAGTTGAAATTTGTTACAGAGAAGCCCAACAATCCTAGGGCTACAACTTTAGTACAACGTCCAATTCCTGCTTCAGAAGAGCAGGAAATTTCTTGTTGGAGAACTGTTTCCCAGCCATCGGACAGTGGTGAAGACTACACAATTCTTCAAGCCCTCTTCAGTATAGATATGTTAATCCTTTTCCTTGCCACAATTTGCTGCGTTGGAGTAACTTCGATAGCAATAGACAACCTAAGACAGATTGCAAGATCATTAGGCTATCCAAAGAAAAGCACCAACGCACTAGTGAGCAAATGGAACCATCAGGGCAGAGTATTCTTTGGTTTCCTCTCTAACAATGCTCGCAGAGTTGGATGAGTTTGGTGGTGGTGACCGCCATTGGAGGAGACAACAGGGCAAGTATCTGTTGTTCAGAGGGGTTTGAAAATGACAAAATTACCCTCACAATTCCTCATGTGCCATGCACGTGACAGGCTCCACCTTGTGAGTGGTCGGAAATTGATGGTATGAACCATTTTGGTTGCCTTTAAAAACATGAGGGATCGTTATAGTTTAAAAAAAACTTAAGGGATCGAACTATTTTTTAACCCAAATTTATGAGATCAAATCAGCTAAAAGCAAAAGATAAAAATAAAAAAACCTATAACTAGTAGTGGAATTTATATGCAAAACCAATCTCTTGAATAAAAAAATACAATTATTTTTTTTAAAAAAAATCATTTATAAATGTTTAAAATGAAGTCTTTGGGGAGCCACAAATCCACGTCAAGATCCCTTTTAAGTCTGCCGTGATTTGCAATTTGTTTTTGATAAGTCATTAGTGGAAATGACTCGAAATCTTTTACTACATTAAGAAAAAATTTACATTTTAAAAGACCAAATACCCCTAACAAGATACTTGTAAAGTTTTTATCAAGTTTTTTTTCTTTTCTTTCTTTTTTTTTGAGACATTCCAGTGGATAAAGTGGTAAATGCGCAAATCGAATTCGAATCCCATCAACACTCTGATCAGGACAAAACTAATATATATATATATATATTTGCTAAGGTGTGCTAATAAGGGCTCCAACCATTACCGTAACGGAATTGTTGCTCCGCTTGGTTGGCTGCATGAGTACTGTAGAAACAATTCCATTATGGTAATGGTTTGAGCCAGCATTAAAGCACGCTCCGAAACTCACCTTAAGCAAATCCATATATATATATACTTGTAAAGGTTTTTATTAATTAAAATATTAAAGTGAAAAAATCCGAAGAGTTAAGACTTAAAAGATTGCATTGGCCAAATTATGAAAGAAAATAAGTGTTGACTTTAGGCCTGATTTATTGTGGTAAGGATGATTATCCAATTTAATTTACATGAATAATTAACTATCGTAATGACGAGGCAGATATTTCTTTCATGAACCAAAGGGAGACACACCACAAACCAATAATACTTTCAGACACAGACATCTGTCTTGTCCCCATCCCATTCATCTGGACGAGCCTTATCTAGTTATCTTATCCACCTTGGTTTAAAATATCAACCACCTCAAGAAACTTTGAACGATAAAATTTATCCTCGTGTCATCGTTAGATACTCTGACTAAACATAAATCGTCTCAATTAATTTTTATTATCACTAATTATAAATTATTGATATTAATTAATTAATTTTTTAAAGATATTTTTACTTTATTATCCCATAATATTATAATCATAAAATGATGTTTAAATTTTATAAAGATGATTAGAGAATATTTTAAGCAAAAAAATTTTTCATTAAAAATGAAAGCATTTAATTTTGAACTTAAGAAGTATTATTATTTTATTCATTGATGTAAAAAATACGATAAAATATCCCAATTGTCTTTTATAAACTATATATATACAAACTCTAAAAATACTTATCTTTTAAAGACATAATGCAATTTATTTTAATAATATAATAAGGACTGAAACATCAGACTTAAAAAAAATTTAAAGCCTTTGAGCTGATGAGTAAAAATACCAACCCATATGATTAAGTTATGAATAGTACTAATCCATAGGGATCTCAGTTGTGGATTGGTATATGATAATACGATAACTTATACGTAGCTATTCCATGGGAGTTGGAACACAAAAGGAGATGAAAGTTCTCCCCGGTATCAATATCTAATCTAAAGAGTAATAATTACAAAAATCTGCTTAACGAATGCATGCTGTTTTCCAAACCCCACGAGACAGATGGGAGAAAAAACTAACCTTCTAGTTAAAGGAGAAAAAATCTACTCTTTTCATCCTTCATATCTTAACAAATCGGACATCATTTTGCCCAAATGCAGTTCCACAAGCTGGGCATTTTCGATGCCGGATCTCTAAATTTCTTTGGATGCAAGGATTACAGAATAAATGGTAGCATTTCACAATTACAACCTGCAAAAAAGAGAGATAACAATGCCATTACCACGCCACCAAATCAACATACATTTCATGTCCCTGGAAGGATGAGTGACCTCTTGAAAGATCCACCGCCACTGACTAGATCAAATATGGTGGCAAGTAACAGGTGGTAAAACGGGAACCAGAACACAGACGGTGAAATAAGATGGTTCTCAAATAAAAAAAAAGGAAAAGGTGGTTTTCAAATGATGTCATGGGAACATACCTCCTTAGCACGATCAAAACACACCCCACATTTGAGAATAGCCTTGCACTCCTTGATTTCTTCTTGAAGTCTGTGAGTTTCAGCTTCCTCACTTTCAGAGGTCATCTCAGCTATAGTTTTGTTCCATCCCGCAATTTCTTCCTGAATTCTTTCCCTCGCATTCCTGGATTGGTACAAATTGTCAGTTGAATGTGGATTTGTGATCTAAAAGAAACCTTCATATGGACAATGAAATTCATCTTCTATGGGATCAAGCAGAGATCTCTAGCATTCTAAAGTACAAGTAAAACTTTAGGATGTAAAAGAAATATATGACAATCCAGCTAGTGGTGGGAGGAAAAATAAAGCAGCATCACACTTAGTGCTGCTGCCTTCACATAAAGCCTCCTCACCAAGCATTCGACATGTAACACCACAAAAGAGCTTTCATGTATATGCTTCAAAAAAGAAATGAGTTTCTACCTCTAAGATGAAGGTTAACTTTGATGCAATGCAATAGATCTCCCATCCTAAAAGATGGTAAAAAGAAAAGAATGCATCATATAAGGTTTCGTGAAGCTGCACTGTACACTACAATTTACTAGGAGCAGGGAATGATGGATGCAATTATGCTTCAGAAAATAGGGATTGAATTTTAGCATTTCTGCAGTTAGTCGTATGCTTTGTGCTCTGCAGGGCAATCCATGCTTGTATTTGTCTTCCCCATCACGTTTCTCACTGTGCCTTTTGCCTTTGTGTCCCCTATGGTAGCAGAGGCTCCAAAGGATGTGGTCCTCCCTGATGTAAAGAGATTTTGGGGATGGGGTAAAGATAACAAAGATTCATGCTAATAAACTCACAGCCATAAAACTAATCTAGTAGAAAACAGAAGCTCTGAGAAAGGGGATTATTCATCACCTTTCATTCTCCAATTCCATGAGAAGTTCAGCTTTCTTTCGCTCAATTTGTTCATTTTCCTTTTCAGAAGCAACAAGAGCAGATCTCAGCCACTTTACTTCTTTTTCAGTATCTGCTAATTCCCATTTTGAGATCTCTACCTTGGCAGCAAGCTGTCTATCCTCTTGAATATAGCTCAAAGCCTCATTTATGTGAACTTTAAGCTGCAAAATTTCCACCTCATTACCGCATAGCAAGTGAACAGACAATTATTAGAAGTACCAAAGAGAAAGCTTACCTGTTCTTCACCTTGAGCAATTTTTACTTTCAAAGATTCTAGTGTAGCATTAGTTCTTTGTAATTGTCTACCTAATGCTTGCTTATCAGAAAATAATACACTTTGTGCCTGCTTTGCCTTCACACTCTCAGATACCAGCTGCAAAAGAAATGGTAAAAAATCATCAAAAAGGTTGGTCCAAGACTCCAAACTTCCTGTGGCAGTATATAGATGGTAGCCAAGGGGATTCAGAAAGATATCAAAGTGAAAGAAGCTATGTCAACAGACCTTTATATTGTAATCATCTCTATCTGTTACTTGCTTCAATAGGCGCTGATTTTGCATCTGCATATCTTCATAAGCTTGACCAATAGTCTGGAGGAGTCATTTTTTTTAAAAAAGAGATCCATTGAAAAATAATAAGCAATAATATGTAGGAGGAAAAAAAAAACCCATAAAGTTGAATAAGGTTATACTGATTATGACGATATAGAAAGCATAAATGGGCACCTCAATTTCAGAAATATATGCTTCTGACTCTGTTTCTTTAATCTTAATGGCCTCCTGAAGCTCTAACACTTGCCTACATAAAGCAAGACATTTGTATATAAATGGAAAGATAGATCAGTTTCTGCCTGGAAACTGATCAACATGGAAGAGATGGAATCATAAGCAACAATATAAGAAGGAAAAGACTAAATAAAGGTATAATTTTTTGACACCATTTTCAAAAGTAAAATTTTTACCACATCAAAGTGCCAGAGTTGAAACAACATGAGTAGGAACGCTAATAGAAAATCAAGGTTTCAGACAATTATTTGAACCGCAAAAAGGAAAAAAAAGGGTTTATTTTCACCAATGAAAAAAGGCTAACTGCTGCTCCAGAGGACCAGAGCATCCCTTAGCAGGGATGTGTGCCATAGAAGAGGAAAAAAAACTTGATCTTCTGCATGATATCATCTATGTATAATAGAACTGCCCCATGCATATACGTAGAAGGGGCAGTCGGACAGATTTACATAGATCAACTTAAGAAAAAGGTTACTCTGCCTGACATGATATTAACAAACATTTTTAAAGATAGGATTAGGTAATCAAAAGAAATATCTACAATGAACTAAGACTAAGAGTTGCTTTTAATAACTAGTTGCAATAACTTATTAGGTTAATTCCAATCCCCAACAAGCATTCAACTTTTTGAACGTCTCCCCTCATCTTATCAATTGAATCAAAGATTTCACCAGATCTATAGCCATCAGGATAACCGGCACATTTATTTTTGGTCAAAAGACCCATCCACCACTTTTGGTCTTCCATCTTGCCAAACTATAATGGTCATTCACTGTGCATACCACTCCAGTGATTATAGCAATAACAAGTCTTCAAAACTAAAATAATTTGATATTGTTTTTGTCGATACGATTCACCAAACAACTCAACAAAATTCAAGATTACAACAGCAAATGGTAAAACTCAAAAAGAATCAGGATCCTATACAATGAGTTTTTTAATACAAGTGAAAAAGTAACCTATTCAGACTTCCTAATTCAAACATAATCATGTAATATATATCAATAAAGTAAGAAGAATCACCTGTCAGAAGCATCAATATCACTCCTTAAGTCAGCTATTTCTGCTTCAGCAGCAGCAAGCCTCTGCTCACAAGCTGCCTCTACTTCCTTAGCAGCTTTCACTCTCAATTCAAGTCCATGTTCTTCTAAAGCATTTCTCAAAATCTCAGCTTGTGCATGAGCTCTTTGCTCAGATCCTTTAATTTCTGTAATATCTCTGACAATTTTTTTGTTTTTTTAAAGAAAAAAGAACTAAATAAACAAATCAAACACTTTTAAGTCTATGCTCTGCAATAGTAAGTGGATAGTCAACACATCAAATTCATTACATTCTTCCCGCAGGAGAAAAGAATATATTCCATGTGCACACACAAGCACATAAAAAAATAAAAATAAAAAAATAAGTAAAAAATGTACCCTGCGTGACCAGTATTTGAATACATGAACTCCATAAGAAAAGCAGAAATACTCATATACATCTCAGGTGATATGAGACATCCCAAGATGACTAAGTTTGACTCTAAATACTGTTTTCCATGGTCTCAAGAAAAGGATATTCAAATTATTGGGATACAGCAAAGTCTTGTTATATACCAGCATTTCAGTTGCTTTTTTTTTTAATGAAAAATATTCATGAAAGCCTCTTAACTTGTGCTATCTTCAAGAGAAACTACAAAAATTAAGCCCTTGATTTTGATCCCCAAGCACCTAATAAATCTGAATCAAGAATACCGACTCTACAACAGGAACAATTCCAAAGTTTTACAGAAAAGCCATCATTCAGTTTTCCACTTTCTCAATGTGCGGCAATCAGTAGCTGGCAATTTCTGCAAATCCTTGGTTCCTAAACGGAAGTCTGAAATACCAATATGCATCAGATCGTGAGAAGAACCAAAATATAAATATGCATCAGACTATAAGGCAACAAAGATTATGCCCCCCACCCCCATGCCCTTTTTTTGTTTTCACATGTGGTGGTGATAATACACTTCCTTGTTCTTTTGTAACTTTCTTGTGTACTGGATGAAAATGACACTTGGTTTTTTATTGGTATTTTCACTTCAGGACAGATTAAATACTATTGAGTGGTAGCTGATATTGGGAGTGATAAAATGCAGCATCACCAGTATAAAGAAACCAGAAAGAAATTGAAATAGAAAATATTGAAGGCAAGTCCAACGATCTCAGTCGAAAACTTCAAAGGGCACACATATTAATAAGTGGTTCACACTCATGCCCACAAGGATCATGCTGGCAGATGAGGAGAACTTAATCAAAGAGTAATGCACAGATAAGTTTCCCAGCAATTTAAGTTTTCATAAGCAAACTCCAATTTCACTTCTAAAAATTGGCTGCTCGGGAAGCAGAAGACAACACTGATTTCTGTCCAGCATGGAATCAAAAGAGAAACTCTAACAGCCCTTCTCTTCTTTTAGTTAGAGAAATCCTATGACATCCCTGGTCCATCTTTAAATGAGATCATAAAAATGTTTCATAAAATAAATGAAACTTCAGCCTCTTTTGTGTTTACGTGGTAACATAACTTCCTCCCTCAGTTTCTTCGTGTGCCAAACTTGGTTCAAAAGTATAAAACCTATGAATAATGATTAACCAGTACCCTCTAAGTTCTCCATAGTTTTTAATCGAGAAGGGAAATCAAATAAAAAGAAGTTCACAAAATTCCTGTAAGACTTCATCGATTTCTCGATAAAGAGAGATATGACCGACAATTGTTTGAATGCATATAAAAAGAATTTCTTTTCTATGCTTCATACTATTAGATAGTGTCCATAAATTTCATAGTAAGTTCCTAAAGATTCATAGTAAACTTCAATGGGAGTTTTGAATAACATCTAGCGAGTAACCTCCAAGTTCTACACAGTTTTTAATCAAGAAGGGGAAAAGAATAGAAAGCATTTCATCCAATACAAAACTGATAACAAAAATAAAAAAAAAAAACTGCATACTCAAGCAATAGCTGTTTATTTTGTTACATTCATTCATCAAATTCAAAATTGCAATCATCTATTATTTGCACAGTGCAAGATATGTACTCATTAGGATAAGACTTGTAATGATGTTCATCTAGTTCAACCAATGCAGTCACTGAGTACATTAACATGTTTATCTGATACCTACAAGCACCACCATAAAAACTTACCTGCTATCATAAATATGCTCAGCCAGCATGTCAACGTATAGCTGTAGTTCTTGTTGTTCCTTCTGCATCTTCTCAATCTGCAGAAGATTTACCTTCGGAGGTCAATAGTCAATCCAATAGAATATTATAGATCATCGGAGGTCAGTCTATCTTGAAGATGATAACAATTTGTGATAAATCATAGATCATCTATACATGAAGACATATAACAAAAATGTGCACATATAACTATGTGAAAAAGATCATAATGGTTATCTTAAGAAGCCTATACATATGCCTTAGAAGACTTGATCACATCCATTTGTTGCAAGCATTTATCAGCCACGTTCTTCTCTTCACCTGTCTGCAGCAACAAGAAGTGAAAAACTCTCAGACCAAAAAATCATATTGAGAAGAAACCCCAAGGTACCTATGCATGCACATGCAAGGAGACCAAGAATATAATAAAAGGGAAAACAAAATAGTCCAATATCAACTCAGGCACTGCAAATTATGAAAGAAATTTCTCAGCTTAACATCCAGTAACATCATTCCCAAAGTGATTATATTCTCCAGATTCTAGAACTTAAAAAGAGGAATGCAAGGAACTATTTAAAATAAACCTAGGGACATAATCAAGGAAAGATAATAAAGGCATCCTAGGAGTTAGGACCATTATGTATTGAAGAATTATGATGACATGAAGTTAGAACATTCATTCATCACACAAACAAGAAAAGATTAGATGATTTAGTTGTACAGTTAAAGAAATTTATAGTACCAGGCACTCCTATTGAAAGCAATCATACTTCATAACCTTAAACTAAACACTGAAGAACCAGGGAATTTGACAGAAATTAGTTCCAGATAACTAAAGATGTCGGTTGAGACAATTGCAAAATTTATATTTTATTATCCATCTCACACTTAAAATATCACCACACAAACATACTGCTACATAAGTCATTCCAGGAAGTTGAGTATAACCATAAATGGTCTAACATTGTCAATTGCTTTGCAAAAACAAACTCCAACAAGAAACTCCCAAATTGAACAATAAGTTTAATCAAATCTCATACTTATTCCAAAGATAAAACGGATGATTACACATAAACAAAGTGCAAGTATAATTTGCTAATAACATGACACATACCATCCTGTCCAATGAAGCCTTCAGAGATTGAACTTCACCATGCAAAGAATGGGCCTCTTGCGCCGTTTCTTTCCAACGATTCAATTGAGATTCCATCATTCCCATTTCCTTTGAAAGTGCAGAGGACATGGTCTGGAACTCATCGTTAATATCTTTTCTCCCTGAAGAAGCTGATAGCCTTGAGAAGCTGATATGACATAACAACACTCGAAAAAACTCACTCATAATAAATGTTATACTCATATCAACCTGAATCCTGCATAGCTTCTTCCACTTTAATTTCCACCTCATTTTTTTCAGCAATTGCCTTCTGCAGCTGATATTCTAGTTCTTCAATTTTTGACTGAGAGTTGTCAACCAACTTTCTTGCAGTTTCAACAGATTCTGCTTTTAAAACAATTTCTTTCTCCTTTCGCATGATGAAAGACCTGTCAGCCTGCCAATCACAATTATATAAGGCACAACAAGATGAAGCAACAGGGAGGCTGCAGACATAAAATCTCAAGTGAATCGGCTTAACCTGCAAAGAATCTGACATCACCCTATACTTCTCTGCCTCTGTATTCCAATGTTGTAGTTGATCATTCAGTAAAGTATAAGGACGAGAAGACTGAACATATTTGTCATCCTTCAATTCATTCTGCCATGGAAAAAATCAAGATAAATTGTACAATACAAATATTTCATGTCCATTGAGGCATTACAATCAAGAAATGCCAACTTTCTTTAACAATTTCTTTAAATTTTTTTTTTTTTTTTTCCTGGCATTGGCTGAAAGTTAAGAAATAAGATTCACAACCTGAAGATCTTGCAACTGTTTCAACAGGATTTGATTGTCTTCCTGAGCATCTTGAAGCTCAGCAAGCCGGTCCTCTGCAATTACCTAATCAAATTAAGGCTAACATGTTATGACATCCTTGAATCTCTGAGCACAATGCCTGTTTGTGAATGAGAAAAAAAGACATAGGACAAAAACCTTTGTTTCCTCGAGGGAATCTTTTATTATTCGTATACGTTTTGCCCTATCTCCAGGTGTTTCAGGGGAGACAGTTCCATTAGTTGCAACAGCTGCAGGGGAATGCGTTCCAGATGCCCTATCTTTCTGCATTTTCAGATTCACTAGCTTTCTAGTACTTTCTTCAATTTCAGCCATGCTTTCTTCCAATTCACCTGCAATGGGTTTTTAAAATAAACAAATACCTGCATTATATTTACAAACCAAAAGAAAGAAATTACATGCTAAAAACTTGTGCTAAGTGTGTGCATCCAATTTACTCTTAGATGAAACTAGAACCTAGTAATTTTGATTTATGAACTCCACAACATGTAAAATATCGCACCGCAGCCTCATATATCAGTTTGCAAAATACACATGAAGTGAAGGACTAGTTCCAAGTACCAGTAAGATGCTTTATCTCAGATTGCTCCACTAGATTATTCTCAGTACAGGCCTGGATCATATCAGTATATTCCTTATGCTTCACATGAAGAGAATCAATCACCTTGTGTATGTTATCAACTTCCTCTTTCATCAAATCATCAATCTTGCATGATAGGGCAAGAAGATCTTGTTGTCTCAAATTGTTACAATAACCAGGCACAAAATGAAATGTTAGAAAATTCCTATGAACAAGGAGGATGTAACCACTGAATAATGTGCAATCAAACATGTTATCATTGATGTTTACCCTATATCCTATTTTTACAGTGGATGTATCACTAATCTCACATATATACACAAGACTTTTGCAAAAAGTAAAAAATTCACACAAAAAAAATAACAATCTAGATACAATTGAAATAACAAGGAAATAATTGGACAGCATTCAATGCAAACATCCAGGAATACGAACTCTCCTGTAAAATAAGACTAGAAGGGAATCATCATCTCGATTAGACAGAGGTATACTTTTCTTAACTAGAAAAATTAACAAGCAATTGTAATTTCGACAAAGAGATTTCACATCTCCAATTATTTTATCCCTTTGTAATTTTCTTTTTTCTTCTTCTATTTTATAATTGTTTAGTGATTGTCTGTGGTGCAAAAGGAACACCTTTTCTTCAGTGCACTGTGCAATTATATGAGTGTTCATAAATCTGGCCTACACAGAGTAATGCTAAGGACAAAAATTATGATTACCCTAATTAGAAAGGGACTCCCATCAAGGTCTTTCTGAACTTCTGCAGATGATTTGTCATGAAAAGACTGGATGATATTTTCTGCTTTAGTTCTTTGAGCCACAACAGCACCCTCCAAGGCTTTGAAGTGTTCCATTGTAGAGGTACGACGCCGTGAAAGAGCCTCTCTTATATATCCAATAGATCCATCACCTTCCATGTTCTCAATTTTATCCGTCTGCAGCAGTCTGCACAGAAATATCTGCTCCGGAGGACATGATGGAATTGAGCCTATGAATGGAATCAATTATTATGAAAGGGTATTAAACATGGAACATAATTTATCAGGAAACCATAGAATTTATGAGTACTCCAAAGAACCTCGTGAATGATCTATCTGATCCAAGCTCTTCAGAGAACTGTGACCAGCCCCAGCTCGTATCCCAAGAATGATTAAACTATCGGTTAACTTGTAAAGGTAAATTCAATATGATTAGCTATATTCAGAAAAATCAGAGTTTTACACTATTTTGCAAAGTAAATCAGAAAATATCAGACTGTTAGACCAGTAAAAATAAATGGATAAAGAATTACATGATTCCAGAGTCGATTAACAGAAATTAGCACAGCATCGTAAGAAGTTTGCTTATCTCTTAATTCATTCAATTTGGCTCCAAGATCATGCAATTTATTCTTTTGTCCCTCCAATTGCTGAAAAAGTCGCTGATTCTGGTACTGAAGAACTGCAGCATTAACCTGACAAAGGATAGGTCATTAAATTATTTACTCCTCCTCTTTCCTATACTTGAATATAAAGAAATATAAACATAGAGGTGATAAGTCTAACTCATGAAATTGGTTGACTAATTAATCTTCCATCAAGGAATGCCAGACCCCTTACATCACTTAGAAAATATATTGTTATGGAGACAAAAAATTTGTCCCCGTGCAGTTCTCCAATGAAAAAACAATAATAAATTAAGCACAACAGATTTTTCCTTTATCAGAAAAGATCAAAGTTTGTGATTGGTGAGTTTGGGGAGATAAGCAGAGTTGGTCTGAAAAGGAGATTAACGTCTAAAAATCTATAACTTATACTGTTCCTAAATCCTAAAAGTTACTTGTCCATGGTGAGTAAAAGGAATATATATCTGAAGTTTGAATAAGGTTCTCTTTCTAAACTCACTTAGTGTTGCTGACAACAGACTCTTAAATATCCCATTGAAAATTCTGCAGCTTCTCAAGCACTTCTAAGAGAATTTTCTCTATTCAAAAGGTGTTAATTGAGTGTTAAAATTTTAACACGATGTTTTTGGCCTTTGACAGCTTTCTCTGCTACTCCAGGTCCGGATTAAGATTTAGACTTCTAATGAGGCTTTCACACTTTTCTCTCAGAAATTAGATGCAACGGAGACAACTTTACTCAAGTGTGCCTTCACAGCACCTTAAGCTATAGACAGGCAAGTTGCAAAAAATTGCGAGCCTGACAAAATAGACTCGCCTAGCCCTGAGGTGCTTTTTCTGAAAAAGCTTTACATATATGGAGATGAGAATACCCACTACAAACCAAGAAGTGAAAAATACACTTAACGGAGGAGGAAGGAAAGTAAACTACAGAGTGATTTCTAATCACAAGTAAAGAGTCGGAGCACCTCCTCTTAAATGCAATATTTCATAGTGTCAATTCACTCACAATGCAAGTGTACAAACTCAAAGGCACACCACAGATAAAGCCAGATCATTTCCAACTCAATACCCCACGACTGACATTAATGGATTTCACATATTTGTTAAATCACCTACTCAATTCCAGTTAACAAAGGTGTGAAATATTGCAAAACCAAGGGTACTAACAATTTTCTAGACCACAATATTCACGATGAACAGATAACTGATATATAGTACTGTCTTCTAGTCAAGTCGACCTTGAACAATAGCTATCACTCAACATAGCATGGTCATAGACTTTGCAGTTCTAAATTGAACCATTAAGTTACTTCTTTATTGTTTTCTTTATCATTTTAGATTTGCGCTTGGTTTCAAGCTCATGACAATCATCTTCAAATTTACAAAATGTTTTCACGGTTCACAATCACATCAGATTTTCAGGTGGTGAGAACCTAATAAATAGTGCTCTACAAAGTCAAGACCCTCTTTCTTGCACAAATTTTCAAATGTTACAACCATCAACAGCATCTCCACCACAAGTTTCTCAAAAGAATGCATCCATCTCATTTTCTCAGATTTTTAGCACCATGTTCTTCAACTAGAAAAAAGAACAGGCCACTAAAACCCTAATCACAAGAATAAAACCTGAAAAGAAAATTTTCAAAACAGAAAAAAAAATCACAATATGATGCCAAGTCCATAACATAATCCAATTCCATGTTTTTAGCTCGATTGTTCCGAATTTTCAGATTAAATGTATAAAAGAAACCAAATTTCAGAATACTGGCAAAACCTAATGCCAAGGCCCAAACAAAAAGAAGAGAGGAAAATACTGCAAGGAAATATTTTCCACTTACAAAAATTTACCCTAAACATTAGCACAAAAGACAGAACTGTTTCCATTAACCAGAAACAAAAAGGGAAATCAAAAAATGCTTCTTTTCTTTTTGGGGAAAAAGAAACGTTTCTCAATCTAACATTAAGTTCTGCATGCACGAAAATAACCAGCCTTCGAAAATTTCCCATCTTTAATAACAAATTTTACGAATTTAAAAGTCAAAACGCCCTAGCTCCATGGTCAATTCAATTAACAATCAAAAGAACATAGATTTTCAAACAAACACAATCAAAGCATGAAATTTTACATATCAGTAAGTGAAATTTATGGAAGACATTTATGGATATAACGTGTTCATATACATCTACCAACGAACACCCAAAAATTTACCCAGGGAAGGAGCTTGTAAGCAAGCGAAGCTCACCGGTTTATAGTTATCAGTAGAAACAGAATCAGGCTGCGGACGCTTCCTCTGTGGCTCTTCTGATTCCCTGTTCTCCATTTTTATCTTTTTAATTCTTTGCCGAATTTTTATCTGCAAAAATCAAGAAGTTGCATGCGAATTTGGTCTGAGTATTGAGAGTGAATGGACAAAATACAGTGTCCGAGGCCAGGAGATAGGGGGAAGAGGGAACGATCGGAAGGGAAAAGAAAACCAGAAAAATATATATTTATAAAAATTATCTAATTTTGTCCCTGAACTTTTCAGTTTTAGTCATTCACGTCCCTCTTCTTTACTTTTATTTT
>JAOXNR010000013.1:2109542-2124761 GCA_028571225.1 Parsonsia alboflavescens
ACTCCAATGTGAAAATTTTTAAAAATCCTGGGACTCCAGATCCGTTTCCTCATGGATTCGGGATCCGGTTCCCTTCAATCTCTTCTAGGGTCAAGGACGCCGAACTGGAATTGGAGCAAGCCTAAAGTGAACTACATGATAGACAACAACATGGTGTATTGAGAGAAAAGGTGTTGGAGCTTAGAAAGAAGACCTTCATCCTTAAGGAAGCCGAGAGGTCGTTCTTTGTCCAAAAGGCCAAGGGGGTCTATCTCAACAACATGGACAAAAGCACCAAGTTCTTACACGACCTTGTCAAAAGGAACAACAAGAGGAGCCACATTGCGGCAATTACGAAGAGTGATGATTCAGTGACACAAAGTTATGTGGAGGTAGGGCAAGAATTTGTAGACTTCTATACCAAACTTTTGGAAACTCATCACCCCCACTTCCCCTATTGACCCAAAGGTCTTCTTGTTGGGGTCGAGACTTGATCATTCTCATTGGCACTTGGAGATTAGGGAAGCTATTTGGGAGCATAGATGACAACAACGCATCGGGACCGAATGGATTCTCTTCGACGTTCTTCAAGAAGGCTTGGGGGATTATAGGTGGGGATATGCGTGGAGCAATTTAGGAGTTCTTTGCCTCGAGAAAGTTACTCAAGCAACTCAACCATGTCATTATTGCCATGGTTCCCAAATCTTCTCATGCTTCCTCCGTTGGGGACTTTAGGCCCATGTCTTGTTGCAACGTCATCTACAAGGCCATCTCAAAGATTCTTACCAATCGGATTGGACCACTTCTGGAGGAACTCATTGATGATAGCCAAGCCACCTTTGTGGAGAGTAGATGTATCATGGAGAATATCTACCTTGCCCAAAAATTGGTGCTTCAATATAATAGGAAGAGACTTCTCCTAGATGCACACTTAATTTGGATTTGAGAAAGCGTATGATTCTATCGCTTAGGACTTCTTGAGGAGTGTTCTTCTGGGATTGGACTTTCCGCTGAATTTCATTCCTTGGATAATGGAATGTATATCCTCTACCTCATTCTCCATCCAAGTCAATGGCTCCCTTTGTGGCTTCTTCAAAGGGAAAAGGGGACTAAGGCAAGGGACCGCCTTTCACCTTACTTTTTTGTCATTTGCTTGGAGTACTTGGCTCAACTTCTCAAGAAGGTCACCTCCTAGTCTAAGTTCAACTTTCATCCAAAGTGTGGGTCACTTTCCATATCCTACTTAGCCTATGCGGACGATCTTCTTCTTTTTGCTAGGAGGGATTTCACTTCGGTCAAGATTCTTGTGGATTCCTTAAGGGAGTTTGGAAGGGTGTAGAGATTGGAGGCAAACGCTCTCAAGTCTAATATCTTCCATGCCGAGATTCCACAAGATGAGCTTCAATGCATCATGGATTATACGGGTTTCTCTCTTGGTTTCATGCCTATGAGATATCTTGGTATTCCTTTGGCTCCGACGAGACTCAAGGTGGCTCATTACAAGGAGTTCTTGGAGAGGATCGCAAGGCAAATTTCATCTTGGAAGGGATTCACTCTTTCATATGCCGGGAGGGTGGAACTCATCAAAAATGTGCTTCAAGAGACCACATGTTTTTGGCCTGGCATCCTTCCTATGCCAAGTGCCATCATTGATCGCATATTCTAGACTTGTAGGTCTTTCCTTTGGAATAATGGAAGACCGTGTGTAGCTTGGCACGACCTTTGTCATCCTAAGGAAGAAAGGGGTCTTGGATTGAGGAACCTCAAGGCATGGAATCACTCTCTATTGGTGAAGACCTTGTGGAATATTCCTGCCAAGAAGGATACTTTATTGATCAAATGGGTGCACCAACACTATCTACGACAAGCATCCACTTGGGGAGTTGTGAAGAAGAAAGATGACTCAGCATTATGGAAAAGACTCTTGGAAATTCGAGATATGATCTTGGCAGAGGAGGGATCCCCGAATTTAACCACATCCCGGCTTCATGACTTTGTTATGGGCATCAAGATCAACATAAGGATGGCATATGACTACTGCCGACCTCATAAGAGCAAGGTTGTATGAAGCTTGATTGCATGGAAAGGATGGATTCCCCCCAAGTTCTCCTTCATCACCTGGCTTGCGGTCCATGGTAAGCTTGCTACCTTGGATAGACTTTCGTTTTTACATCAAGCCTCTAAATGCCGATTGTGTGACAGTGACGATGAGTCACATACGCACCTGTTTTTTGCTTGTCCTTTCACTCAGGTCGTGTGGGACAATATACGAACATGGATGGGAGTAACTAAGATCATGTCTACCCTACCTTCGAGCATTAAGTGGATCAAGAAGGATGCTAGAGGTACAACTTGGAGACCAAAGCTTAGATGGTTAACTCTCATGGTCACATTCTATTTTGTATGGAAGGCTAGAAACTACATGATTTTTGAGGTCTTTAAGCCTAATATTGTATCTACTTGCTTTCGGATCAAAACACAAGTATACAAGGTTCTTTATGCTTTGTATCATCATGTTTTGATCTCGCCTGATATGAGCAGTTAGTTCTACCTATCCATTGTATAGAAACCTCTCGAGTATGCCTGAGTATTTTGTAAATTTGATCCATACTTAATACATTTTTACATTTAGATCAAAAAAAAAAAAGGGAGCAAAAATAGAGTACTATATTTATTCATAAAAAATAATCGTGCCAACTTTTTAATTAGTGTAATTAATTTGTGAAAAGAAGAATTAAAAGTCATAAATTTATCCAATTTCAAATAGGTCAAGCTAGTGATTTAGTGATTTAGAGGTGAAGTTTATTACATTAATGCATGTCGTAAGTTCAAATCGATCTTCCTATATATCCCTTGATGAGTTAAGCATCCAAGGGTGTGATCAAATGGTTCAAAGGTGAATCGTGAGTTCAACTTGATCTTCTTGTATACTCTAACTTTGGTGAATTGCAGTTTCCAATGGAACAGCCAAAGTGTGTGTGCAAGGGAAAAAAAAAAAAGACCAAGCTAGTTTGCAATCTTATAGGAGAGAAGAATAAAAGAAAATAGTAAACATATGATTCTAAAAATTTTCAATTCAATTTGGAAAGGAAGGAAGAAAAGGCCAAAAGACAGTGACCGTCCATTTTGTACATTTCGAAATCCAAGTCCACAGCCCATCAACATCACGAAAGCTCTGGACTCAATTACCGAGAAAAGAAACCCGCAAGAGAAGGAAGAAGGAATCCAACGCTTTGTTTAAAAAGCCCCAAATCTCTGTTTCAATCCACTTTCCCAATTCAGATTTTGATTTATGGCTTCAAACCCATAATCACTTAATTTGGCAGGGTAAAAAGGAAGGAGAAGGACTGAAGGAAGGAAGAAGAAGAAGATGAAGACGGCAGAGTTTTCATCCACTAGCAAAATCGATAGAAAGATTATGAATCTCAATCAAGAAAATGAAGCCAAGGGAGAGAAGAAGATTAAACCCCAATTCAGACCTGCTCCGGATGACACCAAGCCTCTTCTTCAAGACCCTGTAAGTCCAAAATAATACTAATTTTTGTGACTTCTTTCTGGTTCAAATCCCAGTGAATGGATTCTTGTCTCTTCTTTTCTTGTTAATAATTTCAACTCAGTGTTTCCAATCAAGCTTTTTTTTCTCTTTTTTTTTTTTTTTGCGCTTGGATTGGCAGTTATTGAGAGCAGACCCCATTGAGACTGAGGAAGCCTTTCTCCGATTGCCTCCTTTTCCTGCTCCCATTTCCAAACCCAGCAACTTCAATATTCAAAAATGAATGTGATTTTTCAGTTACGGAGGTACTGTTTTCATTCAAGAATTTGCTATCTGGGTAGTAATATAAAGTACTATTCAAATCTTGATTAAAATCACATGTATTCCATCCCCACCAACCAAACATCTAGTCAAAACATACTTCTCCATGGGTATTCTATTTCCTATCTTTCCCTTTCCTTTAAACTGTCCGACTCCGTTGCGGACAATAAATTTCCAGGAACCTTGAAGGATTGACTTTGGTCAAACTCAAAAGGATTTGGTTTCAAGATTTGGAGGAGAAATTATTTCCTAAAAAATTAGAGTTTTGAAAAAAAAAATATTTAGTTAGGATTATCACGGATTTTGTATTGCATTAACTAAAAAATTAATAAAAATCCGGAACCTTTACCATTCAAGATAGATAATCTTTTTGGAAGAATTTTAAATATATATATATATATATGACTTTTTATATTTTAAATGGCACATTATAAAGAATTTTTAATATTACCCCTATTTATTTTTCTTTTTTAAATAACAAAACCACCTCCAGCCTTATGGGATTTAAGTTATTCATGAAAAAATTAGTGTTCTGTAATCTTTAAAGCTCTTTATCTCTTAACAAATTCCTAAACCAAGGAGGAGATATACTTGGTCATGATTTTTTTTTCCCCTCCCTCTATTATGTAAGATTGAGCTTTTCTCTCATCATTTTTTGTGAGATTCGTAACTAGGGATGAAAATGGGATGATTTGATTTGGGAATGCTTCTAATTCGATTCACTTTAATCGAGTTCAAATCCAACCTAAACTCAACTTACCTGTTCCTTGAATTAAACTAAACTTATAAATATTCAATTCACATAGGCTAGTGAGCTTATATGAGTTTTTAATGTAAATAATATATTTTTTATTAAATATATAATTTTTTTATTTTATATAGTATATTTTATTTACTCATCTATTAGATATAATATCTATTTATTGATCCTCTTTGTTCGCATTACATCTCCATCAACCCTTCCTTTGCATGAAAAAAATAAAATTGGAGAAAAAAACTATGAAGACTTTATGAAGTGACAAAGCAACCAAGGATTTTATGAGGCAAAGAGAATTTGATCAATATACTTCCTTTAACATTATTTATAAATCAACCATCATTTTATAAAAATTAAAAAAAAAAAATCTTTTTTTTTCTAAAATATTCTTAAGAGAAAAGAAAATTGAAAAGAGTGATAGATATGGTGACAAAAGAAAAAACAGAATCAAATACTTAATAAATTAATAATAATAATAATTTATAATTAATAATAAAAAAAATTAACGCAAATGATTTATAAATAATAACAAAAAAAAAAAAATTTTCATCACAAAAACCACTCAAAACATTCTTCTTCCAATCATTGCTCATTGTATTAAGATAAGAATGTAAGAAATGGTTAAATCGTTACATTAATGTAATACAATGACTTGATACAACAATTGTACACTGAGCAAATGCACTCATACAGCATAAAAACTCAGAGGTTGAGTGAAGTTGCAATATATAATGAATCATGAAGAAACCTCGGGAGGAATTTCTCCAACATTGGGAAATTTCTTAGGTAAAGAGAACACAGGTTCCTCACCAGCTAAACCTCTTGAAGACCTAGCTAATGAATATCCTAAAGCACGGGCAACTGGAACTGCAACTGCATTGCCCACTTGAACATACCTAATTCATTTTTTAGAAGAAGCAAAAAATGCATGTCATAATTCTCATAAAAATGCTAATTAAGTTAAAAAGAAAGAGAACTACATACAAAAAATATTGCAAACCAATGATGGAAATGATAGAATAAAGTTCCAACAAATACTATCCCATAAACAAACTTCAGGTTCATGTTTGTGAATTGATCGGTTTATAAAGCTTGTCATTTGAACTGATATTTTCCTGACTGGAATTACTTGAGAATCTTGATACACAGCCATTGATTAACACAAAATCTCAAGTTCCAATGAAGACTAGCAAAACTGTCAAAAATTCACCTCCCATATCTGCAGCAATTTTCTAAGATTTTGAAACTTCTATATATGATAATTTGTTCTGATCTCTACAGTCAGACAAAATTCCATAACATGGTCATGCATTAAGAACATAATATCTGAAAACTCCTAAACTAATAAATCTTACACATTACTACATCCCTTGCAAATATTTGAACGTTTCTGCAACGTTTAAAAGCATATGAATCTTTTCTGTAACACTTGAAGTGGTTCTGAGCAAATAAATCAAACTAGTATCATAAAACAAACCGAATAACGAGTCAAAGGATGGTCGTATAGAAGATGTAAAGAATAAATCAAAGGCATGATCTATCACCTTTCTTTTATCGGACCAATGAGTTTATAATAATCAGGAAATCCTTGAAGTCTCGAATTTTCACGAATGGTGAGAACCCTATCTTGTAAAGGATGTAATATAGTCTGAAAAATAAATAAATAAAACTCAATTATGTCAAAATATTCATATTCAAATTTTTCAAACCATTAAGAGTTGGAAAAGAAAATAAAATAAGATCTCACAAACCTGATTATGAGGTTCAGCTCGACCAACTACAGTTGGAACAGTCTCATCCCACCATAACCGCCCAAATGGCCTAATGTAGAGAATGAAGAACAGTTAACATTTGATAAGAACACGACAAAAGTGTCGAATACAAGTAGAAACTTACTTTGAAGAAGATCCACCAACAAAAGTCATGGCATAATCAGGAACCTGTATTTGTGGGCAGTCTGGGTAAAATCAAACAAAATACGTAAAGAAGAGTGCTTCTATGTGATCGGGAAATTGAATGAATCATACCAATGGTTTTCCTGAAGGTAGATATACACGTTCTATATTTGGATCCCATTCAACTTTATTATCAGGTCGAACTCGAACCCCTGCTAAATCCCTAAAGTTTGCTCCCTTTCCGACCAAAAGAAAAAAATTAATAAAATTTAAAGGAATATTTATTTGTGATAAATCTAATCAAAATTAGAAATAAAACAAGAATTAAAAGTATGAGTACCTTTTTCTTGGGAATTTTGCGTACTCGGCTATAATCATCCTGATTGAGTTGAAGAGGTCGATGATCATATAGCAAATGGGGTCGTGAATCCAAACCAAAATCTAAAGAACCAGGCATTTCTATTTTGGAAAAGTGAATCTTCATTAAATACTAAGAAAACTTTTATCAATAGAATCAATTTCAAGCAATATACAATTGAAATATAAGAACCATAATACAAAAGTCAATCAACCATTTCAAAGAGCATCACCCAGAAAGTTTGCAAATAGTCAGTGAATCATTTCCCATACCACTAAAATGTGAGACCAAATAATAAGTTTAACTTTGTTGAATTTTTCTAAACAAATGTTACATACATCTTTAGTTGTGCATTTAAAAGTATCCTAAACCACAATCCACTACAAAGGGAAAATAATACAAAAAGGGAAGGACGGCAAGTATGAAAGGTGTTGGAACCATCTAGACAAGAACTTGAGCAAACTTGTGTGAGCTTACCATCTTTTGTTAATCTAATAAACTGCTGAAATTCAGTCATGGGTTTATCGCCATAAGGCATTTCATCTCTGGCTTCATCATTTGAAACCTATACAATAATATTTGTGACAAAAGTAATGCTTAGCATATATAGCAGACTAAAAACATGGAGCTTAACAACAAATGGAGCACATGTTACATACCAGAGGGAGATCAGAAATAGCATCACCAAGAAAAAGTTCTTTTTCTAGATCAATTTTGCGGCCTTCATCATATGCAACAACATTGGACTGAATTTCCAAAAACATTATCATACATCAACCGAGGCCATGATATTTAACAAGGAAAAAATCTGCATAAACAAATGCTACCTCAAATTCCTTGGGAACAACACCCCTCAACACAACATTGTGAGTAGGTAAAGGATACTGCGGCAACTTCTGCATAAAAGAAAAACAATCATTAGATAAAATAGTGAAAAATATGGATTGGACTTAACGTACCACCACAAGAATAAAAACTAAAACTGTCACCTCTGTTGGAAGGGCACCCCACATGAAAACACGCATTCTAAATTGTGGGAGACCATATGCACCAGCAGACATCATTCCCAATCGTGCTTGATAGTTCATGTCAACAAGACGACCAAAGGCATATCGGCCAAGAAAACCTCCAGCAAATTTAATCAAATCAACCACATTTTCCATTAAGACAAACCTTGGTTTTAGAAAGTCTACTATATCCATAAAAACTATAAGTTGTTTATTTTTTTCGTCTTTTAATGGCTCGTCCTTATTCCGAAAACGATTGAATCCACTTATTCCTTGACATGGAGGGCCACCACAAATAACATCAACTTTTCCCTATGAAACATCAACAAGAGAATGAATGAACAACAAGATGACAGAGAAAATGAGAAGCTAAGGAGTAAATGCAAGAGCTTACAGGCAAAGGCAAAATGTTCTTTTTATAGCCTTTTGTGACGAACTCCTTCACCTTCTTTTGACATTCACTACCCACAGAGAACAAAGGTAAGCTAATAAACAAAACAACAGATATCGGATGGTAAGCTAATCAACCAAAATAAAAGAAAAATAAACATTAAAAAAACGTCTGTGATAAATACATGTGTGAGCGAATATTGATAAGTTTTTTGTACCTTAAACCATCAATAGGCTCCCATGTATCATATTCTGGCCCATAACCCTTCCAACTAACCTGCATATCATTTATGTTTTAAAAGAAAATCCAAATTCTTCCTTCTGAAGTGCATTCAAGCATATAACAAGCTTCATATAGATCGCAATGTTACAGAATTAATTTCAATTTATTGAACTGTTCAGCACCCAATACATATGATACTACCTTAAGCAGATCAAAACAAAGATATTGGGTAAGTAAATCCTGTACTACCTCCATTCCCTTTTACTTCTAATTTAAGTTTTTACACAGATTAAAAACACCAATTAATGAATTGAATTTTAAATTGTTAGGACTAAAATATCCTTGTAATAAATTAGTTATAGTTATACCATTTTAACTTTCTTTCTCCTCGCTCCTCACTTTATTGGATAACGTCTTCCTTCACCTTAACTAGTTGTTGCAATTTACAAAGGATATATTAGGCAAAAGATTAATAAATGTTATCTTGAAAATTGAAAATGACAAACAATTGAAGGTAATAATTGTTGTCTTAATTGAAGGTAATAAATGACAGATAATTAGATAAAAGACTAATAAATGATACTTTTGCAAAAGTGATGGATAAAAAAGGATGGAATGGAGAGAGTAATAGATATACTGAACGTAATATAAGACTCTTGTTTAATAACCAATTCAAATCCTCATTCTTTTTTCTTTTTAGAATTGAGATCTCTATCTCTTTACTTGTCATCTTAAAACATAAAATCTATCCCTTTCAATACTTATAATAGTCCTAATTAAAGCTTCTTACTAATAATAATGCATTACTCCATTTATAAACATATTCAGTTCTTCAAGTTGAGTAAATATGAAAATACCTTCAAATAGAGTCCAATAATGTCAGATTCTTTGGGATCACCATAACATATGTCCAAAACCTCATCAACTTCAAAAACTTCAGAGTCATCCTCCTCTTCAGAACAATCACCTTGTTCTTTATCCTCACACTCATCTTCTTCCTTTATAAGCTTTACAAATGGATGTGGAGCAACTTTGCTATCAAACAAAGAATAGGCAGCACAAAGCCTTTCCCATTCCCTCAACAAAAGCAAGAAGTTCTCAGCAGACACACTCCTTACCTATTTTGACACAGAATTTTTCCCAAGGGAAATGCATGCCATGAAAATTTTGGTAATAAATATTTTATCAAGTAAAAATAGTTAAGTCTAAGTGTAAAGTATACCTGAGTTTCAGGATGGTTTAGCTTCAAACTGTCACATGCATATTGGTTTAGGTCAACTGCCCATTTCTACATTTAGAATATATTTTCCAATTAGTTAACAAGAAAAGTAAGATTTCTCAGTTTTCATAAATAAAGAGAAAGGGTTATGCAGAATATTAAACAAAGACTGATTTTCACTACCCTCTCTCCTACAACTTGTACCAAACATAAGATGAATCAAATGTTCTCCTATGTCCTAATAGGTCATGTATTTTGCTTCCATAGTAAAGGGGACAAAAGTATCTTAGTTTTCCTCTTGGTAGCAGAATGTCAGAGGAAATTTTGTCACGGAATGAAAAGTTAAGATATTTAATTGTGTTGCTATTTGGCTACCTGTGGTCAAGAGGAATCTCCGGTTCTGCAAAGTGATAAATTGGAGCATTTCACCTTAGAAACACCATCTATCTTCTTGGTGTCTCCTGTAGTGATTATGTGAATCTGAGCTTTGAGTTTTATAGTATGGGATTTTAGGAGTCTCCAGGATGTTTGTAATTTCCTCTCTTCTTTTGTTCTTAAGGTTGTTAAGTTCATTGTTTCTTGCTCATAGCCACTGAACAGTCCCTATCCTTACTGTAATTCTCTTAAACAATGTTGCTTGCGTTTGTATCCAATTTTTTCCAGCTATTTCCAGCATGTTTGGCCTCAAACAAGAACCAGCATCAACACCACCACCACCCCACACGCAACACACAAAAGAAAATCCCCCATCCCTTGTTTATTAAATAAGCTTTTTTTTTTTGAAAGCACATGAACAATGGTAAACTTACAGTAACAAGTTTAACACCACCACTATTTGCTCCTAGGCAAAGCCCTGTCGACATTGCCCCACAGCCGGAATACAGGTCCAACAGCTTCATCTCTAAGTTGTGCTCATCCTCGCAGACCTCAACACCACCAGTAGTTGCTCCAGTAACATCAGCCTCACTTGAAATGGTAGAATCCGAATCATTTCCAGCACCGGTGTTATCTGGATAAAATGTAATTGATTACCTAAATTTTTCCAATAAGGCCAATCAAATAGATTATGTCCAAAGAAAAGGGCATATCACTTCTAATAAGAAACAGATATTACCTGGCGGCAAACTCAGAAAAGTGCAATATGGTAATAAGTACATCATATCATAATAGTAGTCACAATTTGACTTTGCATTTTCCATAGATTTTGGATCCATCTGAAAAGGATATTCAAATACATTAAGATAATTACAGTATGAGGAGAGGACTGCCTCATTTACTTAACATCATTAATTAAAGCAGCAGAAAGAGACAGATATTAACAGGTTCATTGAGAAAATTGCATGTAATCACTTTCAGAGCTTCAGTGACCAATTTGTACTTATTACGCTTCTGAAAGTAACCCTTTTAGCTTTTTCTAAGCTAAAATAAATGAATTCCAAAGACAGCTTTTGTTCACGAGAAATATTGAAATAACAGAAATCACTAAATCAGATTTTTTACACAAATGAGAAAAAGCCAGCATACATTTGGAGGCAATCGGTTGATCTTGAGAACTTTAACAAGGCAGTTAAGAGGATTGTCATTCTTGATTTCAGAAAAGAAAACCCGCTTCCGATCAATAAGATCGTCACACTTTTGAATTACCTAATGGAAAGAGAAAGCTTGATTTAGAATATCACATTCTAAAAACACACAACAAAGGTATTGCATGCCTAATTTCTTACAGTGTCCTCAGCTCGGTAAAACCATTGAGCTGTGAAATAAGGCTTGCCATCAACTGCCTCAAACATCTCTATGATCTTGCAGATGTAGTTTTTATTATCATCATCCGCCTAGACAAAAAACAAACAAATAAACAAATAAAAACAGAGTTTCCAAATATACCCATATGTAAATACTGGATGACTCCATGTTAAAACACCTAACTTTAAATAACTGAATTTTCTCTTTGAACAATCAAATATCATATCAAACTATAGTCAATAGCAAAGAAACGGGAGGGAAAAAAAAACAACAGAGCAGTTCTGTTCAAAGTTCATCATTTCTCACAATCATGCAACCATGCAAAAATTAAAAAAGATTCACTGAACTCTTTAAACACCTGCCATCATTGTTTTATTGTACAGGTCAAACTATATACAAGTTGATAGCAGTAGTGCAATATAAGAATTATTTTAGCTATTCATGCATTGTTAAATAAATATTTGTTTAAAGTGATTAATGGGAGAAATGAGAAGAGGAGAAAATTTTGAAGTGAAGGATGGATGGAGGGTTCGGCAGCAGCAAAAATGGAGAAGAGTGAAGACAACTAGGAGAAACAGAAAGAGGAATGGAGGAGCATAGTGGGGAAAGGATTCGGAAAAGGGATGACAAGAAGTTCAAAGCACTTTGAAAAGGAAAATAAGAGTTGTTTTACAGGAACAAAATGCAACCCAAGTACATCTGAGCAGGAAAACAAAGAAGCAATGCCACAACATCAGCAATTGCAACGACTCAACAAGAACCAGTTCACAGAGAGCATGAGTAAATGTCTGAGTGCTTTGGCAATTGCAAAAAGGAAAAGTTTAGCAAACATATTGCTTGGATAAGTTGTAGCAGTTGAAGCCTCACCAACTTTTTTCATATTATGTGCCACAAAAACAGAGCAAACTTTTACCTGTACATAAGCATTATCTTCCAGTTGAAAAACTTGGCCATCAACCATTGCTTGAGAAAAATGCTGCCGAGCATCAATGAGTTCCTCATCTTCGTCACTTCATCAAAACAATTTGAGAAAGATAAGTGGATTGATTTGTTTAAAGCAAAAAGTAAACCAGAACTTTAAAACAAATTTTAACATTAAATACATAATTTTAATGTGCATTGGATTTAAGTGCTAAATTAATTCCTCAATATTAATAACTCACTCCTGTGACTCCTTGCATCCACCATTTTGTCTCGGTTTTTTCTGCAACCAAAAGATTAGAGTAAGAACACAGCATTTTGGATAAGCCCCCATAATCATGACAATGCACATGCAAGATACATGCTTCCAATTAAGTAAATGACATCAATCTACAATGAGTAGATTTGTAATTATAGAATTCATTCTCACATGTTAAAATTATGTATTAAAAGTAATGGTTTGTTCTGAAGAATGTACATTCCTAAACCTTGCTCAACTGATGATTGCACATTTGCATGTAGTTGCACTCAATCTATCTATGAGAATAACAGCATCGCCTAACATTCCGGTGATCATCCTCTTAGTAAATAAGAGCAAAAAGAACTTGGCTGCTTTGTTCATTTAAAGGAAGAGATGTGACCGGCATAGGCCAGGTTTTAGATGGCATAGAACAGTTCTGAAACAATTTAGACCAAGCCTGCTCTTTTCTTGATTGCCATTTCAATTAGTTGCTTGAGAAAATGCAGGGTTTTTTCTCATGAACAACATAGTTCTTCTCTGGTTTATATAATACAGCACTGCAACTTAGAACCAAATACAGGTCCCAGCATTTAGTGAAGAGCCAAGAATCAAATTCAAATTGAACCTTAGTTTTAGCTTAAAATTGGAAAAGTTAAACATAAATATTACACTGCTTTCAGACTAATTTTACATATTGCCTTGCTCTTATATTCAGCAAGAGAGAAATCAAACAATATCTAACTGCCAAAGTGTTTCAGTTAAGGCAATTTTGTATAAAATATTTGACACAGAATGTAGGCTGTCAGTCTATGGATCTGCAAGCACCAAAAGCTACTAGATCAGCAGATAAACCGATTACATGTGCAGTATGCACAAAACGGAATTAACCGTAAATACATGAATGCAGAAATTTGAAACAGACATGAAGAGAAGATGAAAGAACCAACCTTTCCATTGTCAAGATATCTATGAGGCCACCGCCTGCGAGCCTCATCTTTTAGGAACGGTTCTCCAATAAACCTTTCCTCTCCATTCTCCTCAGATTCTACAACACGAGATTTCGTTTTTCTCTTTACTGGAGACTTCGTCGTGCTTTCATTCCCAGACCCACCCTCGTCATCCCCATTAGACTCCTCTCTAACAACGGCAGGCTCCTCCACAAAATCACTCTCCGGGCTCGCTGCGACAGACTCCACAGCGACTTGCTGCTTCCGCGACTTCTTCTTCGAACTCGTAGGTTCCTCCGGAACCTTCCGTCTCTTTGAACTCCCGCAGGAATTCAAGCTAGATTGGTTCCTCTTCTTCGCCATTCCGCAGAAGACCAGTTTGAGGGAAAAAAATCAGCTACACCTTCTCTGTCTAATTTTAATCAGTAAAAAAATTTCAGCCTGTGATTTATGCAGAACCGAAGAAGGTGAAGAAGAAGAAGACGAAGCAGGACGAGAAACAGCGGGAGATTTTTGAGGTTAAGGGGAGGGTTTTAGCTTGATGGGGGCGGAGTGTTCTTGAGAGGGAGAGAGGGTTTTGTTTTTGAATGGATTTCAAAACATTTGAAGGATGGTAAGGAGGCGGGAAACGCTGAATTTTCGGGTTGTAGCCGGGAAGTGAACGTTGGTGATTTTTTTCTTTTTTTTTTCCATTTTAAAAGTTTGGCTAATGAAAATTCTATTATAAATCGGATCCATTAGACCGTGTGACTTATATTGAACCATATCATATTTTTTCTCACATACCGAAATCAAAAGTGTTTGTGAGGGACAAAGAACAGGTCAATATTAAAATTTTTTCTTAAAAATAGAAAGTCAAAAAATATTTCTGGATATTAGATAAAATCTTTTCTTTTCCGCTTTTACCTTTTTTACTTAATCCATATGAGTTCCTAATATGGGTGCAATCGTACAAAGTCAAGCTCGAGTCATAGCTTAAAATAAATTATTTTTTAATTTTTTAATATATATATTTAAAAGAGATTATTTGAAAATATATTTGTTATTCCAAATATCTATATAATTATTTATAATTTAAATAAAATTTTATAAAATATATTATATAAATATTAAATTCTGCCTTGCAAGATTCAAATCTAATAGAAAGTGGCTCGAGATTCAACTTGAACTCGATCATAGACTCAAGCTCAAAAAAAAAGCTTCAACGTTTGCATTCCTAGTGCCTAACTTTTGTTTTTTTTTTAACTTTTTAAGTCCTGAACCTTTTTTACATGGTTCAGATAAGTCTTAGATCATTGTCGTTGATGGATCCAAGATAGTCCTATTATGTGGACAAAATTTTAATCATGCTAAATTTATGATATAAATTTTGAAATTTGATTAATGCAAAAGTATAATTATGATATAATATATGTAAAGTTTTGGAAAAATTAAGGGGGGTAATTGCCTCCACAATCCGAAACACATATCCATGCCTAATCATTAGAGGTGTCAAAAAGGGCTAGCCCAGCCCTAGCCCAATTAAGCCCTAAAAAATTGGGGTTGGGCCGGGCCTAAGCCCTGTTCAAAAGGGCATATATTATTGAGGCCCAACCTAGCCCTAACAAGCCCAAGGGCCCCCAACAATAGTTTTGAACTGCAATTTTGTTGCAATCAAACCCATGCACTGCCTGTAGGCTAATCGAAGCCCTATATTCCTGTAAGGATCATTCTCCCTTCTCTCTT